>MU853401.1:1352324-1379794 GCA_033297235.1 Trichocladium antarcticum
AGCCGAACTACTATAATAGCTATAATACTAAGAAGGAAGGTAAGGACCTAAACGCTATAGACGTTAACTAGGTAACTACTACTAAGGATAAGGCAACTATCTTATAACTCTCTAACTGTTACGGCAGTGGGCACAGTTGACCACTGCGTAACACCATCAAAAGATGGAACGTTGTTCGATCCCTAGAACGAACACGCAACTGTGCCTATGAACTATGTCACAGCGACGCCTGTGACACTAACTTAGAGAGAGAGTAGTATATAGCTATAGGTCTCTGTTTCCTCTATAGTACAAGGGGCTATATCGTAGCGAAATGTATAGAGAAAGGCAAGCAAGCCTAGAACAACCTAGGCGCTAGAGGTAGAGGGTAGCGGGGCGGCTATAGTAACTATAGCGGATTCGGCAATAACGGCGGATTCGGCAATAACGGCGGATTCGGCAACAACGGCGGATTCGGTAACAACGGCGGATTCGGTAACAACAGTAGCCTAAACTAGAATAACAATAGCGGCCCGAACTAGAATAGTAACAACGGCGGATTTAGAGGCGGCGGAGGCTACGGCGGCGGCGGATACCTATATCGACAGAACAATAATAACTAGAACTTTGGCAATAACAACTAGAACTTCGGTAACAATAGTAGAGGCGGCTATAGCGTATACTACGTGCGATTTATAGACTAAGGCCGCGTTCTAGGAGAAGTCGGTTACGACGATACCAAGCACTACGAACCCGAATAGAGTATAGAAGACCTAGAATAGTAACAATAGTACTAGGGAAATACCTAGCCTCTATATAAAGACGCGCGTAGGGGTACGGAGGCTATTATAGGGGAGGTAGTAGCAATTTAGTTATTAGCGCTATTAGTCAGATAGCTAATTCAATCCTATTATCCTCCTATATTATAATAAGCAAGCGTAAGATAGCGTATATAGCGCTTGTAGATTCAGGCTATATAGGTCTCGCCTTTATAGACTTTAGTTTCGCAGTACATAACGATATACCACTAAGCAGACTAGAAACGAGGAAGCTACTCTACTTAGCTAATAGTATACTAAAGTCATAGATCGAATAGAGTATAGTACTAGAACTAAGGATCGGCTAGTATAGGGAGAAGCTTTAGTTCTTTATTACTATACTAGCGAAAGACAATCCGATTATTCTAGGCCTCCTATAGCTAAGAAAACACAACCTAACAATCAACTAGGCGGACCTGAAGCTTACGTTTAGGGAGCGTTGCTAAGAGCAACGTTACTTACTAGAATATATAACCGAGCTAATAGCACCGTAAGCGAAGCCTATAACTATAGAACCTATAACTACAGAACCTATAACTATAAAAAACATAGCGAAATACTAAGTATTAGTTAAGGAAGTCCTAGATAAGGGAGAACTAGAGGATAGGGAGTATAACTAGGGTCTAAAGAACCTACTAAAGAAGAGGAAGAGGAGGTTATCCCCGTTGTAACGCTATTAGAGAGCGCTCGAGAACGGACCGCGGTAGACCTTATCCCCGCTAGGATCGAGAGCGGTAGTTATTCTAAATAAGCTTATAAGAAGGCTATAACTAGCAAAGAAGGTGAACGGGCGTAGGTACCTATAGGCGCCGCTACTACCGAAACAACTCCTAAAGCTACTACTATATAATAAAGCGATTAATAAAAACGACATTAAGATACTAAACGCGCTAAACTTTATACTTTTCTACTACTAGAAGGGCGTAACGGTGATACGTATAACGGTCGACTAACTAGAACAAGCAATACTAAATAAAAAGAAGGATAAAGAGAGGGCTACGCTTTACGCCCTACTAGACGACTTTTATAAGCGGATATTAAACCGCGAAGGCTCGCTAAAGGACTATACTTTAGCACTCCTAGAACGGTACTATAAGTTCGTAAACGCCCTTTAAAGTAACGTAGAGACGATTTATAGGATTATAGAGGAGGACGCTTAGAAATTCTTCGAGAAGAGTAACAAACCCTAGCTAACGGTAGTGGATATTTTAAAACGCCTACTAGTAGAGTATCGCGATACATTCGAGACTTTTCTTCCCTAGGAGGTAGATACGCTACTACTATATAGATTATATAACTATAAAATCAAGCTAATACCAGGAAGCAAGCTACCGTTCTTAAGGAATAGACCGTTCTTACTAATAGAACTACGCGTAGTTAAGCGCTAGCTAGATAACTACCTGACGAAAGGCTTTATCCAACTATTAAAATTAAGTACAGGAGTGCCTCTACTACTTGCCTAGAAGCTAGGAGGAGGAGTATGGATTTGCGCTAACTTCTAAGGTCTAAATAACGTTTCGATAAAGAGTCGATATCCAATACTACTGATCAAGGAGATACTCGATTCTATCTATAGAGCGCGGATCTTTACGAAGCTAGATGTTATCGTAGCGTTTAATAGAGTCCGAGTGGCGGAAGACTATAAATAGTTAATAGCGTTCGTAATACGATTCGGCCTCTACGAATCGCTGGTTATACCGTTCGGGCTATAGGGAGCGCCCGCTACGTTTCAGTACTATATTAACGATACGCTATACAATATACTGGACGTATGCGCTATAGCTTACTTAGACGATATACTAATCTACTCTACGAATATAGTAGACTATATTAAGTAGGTAAAGGAGGTGCTAAAGAGACTGTACTAGGCAGGCCTCTAGGTCGATATTAATAAGTGCGAATTCTATACTATAAGAACGAAATACCTAGGCCTGATTATTATACTAGGCGGTATCGATATAGACAAAGAGAAGGTAGCGGCGATCGTATCTTAGGAGCCGCCGACGACAAGACGGCAGTTACAACGCTTCCTAGGCTTTGCGAACTTCTACCGGCGATTTATTAAGAACTTCTTAGGAGTAGCGAGGCTACTTTATAACTTAACGAAGAAGATAATAAGCTAGGAATAGAGCAGACTATACTAATCTACTTTCGAATAACTAAAAATATACTTTTCGATAGCACTAGCGCTAAGGATCTACAACTAGGACAAGCCTATAGTTGTCGAAACTAACGCTTTAGACTAGTTAGTAGGCGGAACGCTACTACAATAAGATAACAACGGCAACTAGCGCCTAGTAGCCTACTTTAGCGCGAAGCACTTAGTATAGAAATACAATTACAATATCTATAACAAGGAGCTATTAGTAGTAATTAAGGTACTAGAGGAATAGCGACTAGAACTAGAGGGAGTAAACGGCCGGTTTGATATTATTACAGACTATAAGAACCTTTAGACCTTTATAACGACGAAGCAACTGTCCCTAAGGTATATATAGTAGTCCGAATTCCTATTACGATTCAACTTCCGTATTATCTACTAGCTAGGATCGGCAAACGCGATGCTAGATACACTAAGCCGTAAGCTAGAACATATACTATAGGGTATGGAGGATAACTAACTCTCGAACTATAAGAGGCTACTAATCGACCCTAACCAGTTCGATCTAGAGATATTTAAACTACTAAGACTATATAACGAGGCGATTACAGTTAACCAGTTGGACCTATTAAGGTATATCGACGATCTACTGAACGAGATGTACACGAGCTTGGATCTGCTGAAGGCAACGCTTAAGGCGTTGGCAGACCCTAGAACCAGAGCGTGGCCAAAGGACATAAAAACGAAGCTCAAAGTACTATACGCGGAGTGCTAAGCTATCGCAGGTAAGGCTTACTACCGTAGGAGGATACTTATCGACCTAGACAACGACGAAATATAGCTATAGCTAATCCACCGAACTTACATATTAGGACCTAGGGGCTACCCTAGAAGGACTAAGACTATTAATCTAATAAACCGGAAATACTAGTAGACTAGGATAACCGGTACGATCCGTAACTACTATAACGCCTGCTTGCTATATAACAAGATAAAAACGCCAAGGGCGCTACCGACGGGCTTTCTAAAGCCGCTGCTAGTGCTACTCTCGCTATAGTAGGATATATCGGTAGATTATATTATACTATTCCTACTATATACAAGGAGAAACCGTACCTTTAACTATATTATAGTGGTAGTAGACCGACTAACGAAAATGCGCCACTTTATCCTAATAGAGACCTTAGAAGTAGATAAGTTAACGGACTATTTTGTAGAACGGGTCTATAGCCTATATAGCCTACCTAAGACGATTATATCAAATAGAGGTATATAGTTTATTTTAACGTTCTAGAGAATACTATCGTTGCGATTAGCGGTAACTCTAAAGCTATTATTAGCGTTCTACCTACAAACGAACGGCTAGACTGAACGGATTAACGTAGAGTTAGAGTAGTATTTACGCCTTTTCGTCGACTAGGTACAGGATAACTAGGCGGATTAGGTACCGCTTGTAGAGTTCGTAGGGAACAATATATCGTTAGAGATAACGGGAGTATCGCCCTTCTTCGCGAACTATAGTTTCTACCTACGTATAGGCGTAGAACCAAGCAGGCTATACCTACTAGAACTCTTAGAAGCTTAGAAAAGGGAGTTTTTTTAGGCGATAGAGATATCTATACGCTTTAAAGCAATGCTAGATATAGCAAAGGCACTAGCGAGGCAAGTATAGGACCGTTACAAGGTTAACGCAAACGCCAAATGTAGCGACGCCCTAGTCTATAGGATCGGCGATAAGGTAATGCTTAATATATAGTATTACAAAACGGGGCGCCTAACGAAGAAGCTTGAACCGCGCTAGGAGGGGCTATTCGAGGTTACTAAGGTAGCGTCATACGTAGTAACGTTATACCTACTAGCGAATATAAAGATATTCGATACGTTCTACGTGTTACTAGTTCGACTATAGTAAGGCGAGCAAGGGATCCCTAGGTAAGCTAACGCGTAGAGAGATATATAAGCGAACCGTAGCAGGGAGGTAAGGCGCTAAGATAATAGCGTCGAAGTAGTTAAATAGAGGTTTAAAGAGATTCGAGACTTTAAGAAGGTAGAGAACGGGAGGTAGCAATACCTAGTTAAGTAGGAGGGCTACGCCTAGCCGACTTAGTAGCTAGCAACGGATCTACGCGGCTACGATAATGCTATTTGGAAGTTCTACGATGCTAATCCGAACAAGCTAGGGCCCCTAGCGTAGGTACCGAGGAGGAACTAAAGCTACGATTCGAACGTTCGAACTATAGGCTTGATTTAAAGAGGAGGCTTGTTTTAAGGGAGGGTAGTGTCACGGGTCTAGCCGTGACATATGGCCGTATAGCCATTGTGGAGCGGTTGTGCGATGTAGGGCCTACAGAGCCTACAGCGTATATAGAGCCCGCCGCAGGGCATATCCCCGGCGGGCCACACCTACCATCTTGAGTTCCTCGTACAACCACATCGAATATATATGTACCCTAACATTGGGCATTTACCACCCGTGATACCCCGAGAGGCCTATCCGAGTCTCGGTACAACGGACCCGAACCCCCCCGCGGAGCGCCCCCGAGCGGCCCCCGCAACTACTAGCAGACCTACCGCTAACCCCCCTATTAACACTAATAGTAGCAGCACTAACCCCCCCCCCGCTAGGAACAACGCGGATTGGGCGATATTAAGGCTATACTCGATAGTATAGTCGCCCTAGTTAGCCTAAACAAGAAGAACATTACCTAGGGAATAGCAAGAGAGATCCTAGCCTGGGTATAGAGCGCTATTAACTAGCTATAGAGCGCTAAAGGAGGCCCGGAAGGCCTTAACTATATAACTATAAGGAAGATCGTCGCCGAGGAAGTACGGGCCGCGCTTACGAGCGCCCTAGCTACTACAAGCGTAGGATAGGGTCCTAACTGCTCCTAGGCAACGATCGCGGCAGGAGCCCTAGCGCCCTAAGCGCAACCTATAAAGGCGATCCCCCGAAGGATCGCTAAGGAAATCCTTGTCCGAGGTAACGGCCTACTAGCTAACCTCGCGAAGAGAACCCCCCTAGAGATTATCTAGGCGATTAATAACTAGTCTATATAGAAGGGAGCAGTTACTACGAGGAAGCTCCCTAGCAAGGACACTATTATTACCTTTAGGGATAAAGTAGCGAAGGAATAGTATACTAAGAATAACTAGTAGATCTACTAAGCGTTTAGGGAGTAGGCGAAGGAAGCCTACAGGACCTTCGCGGTACTCCTAAAGGGTCTAACGAGGTTAGAGATCTAGGGAGTTACCGAAGCGGAGTTCGCCTAGGGACTGGATTTCCATACGGTAAACATAGTTAAGTTCAGGATCCCTAGTAAGCCGGAGTTTATAAGAGTAACGGTACTAGTAACCTTCGAGAGCTAAGACGAGGCGAGAGCGGCGTATAACTTCGGAGTTATCTAGGACGCCCGAGTACTAGACTACAAACCGTACTAGGTAGCGCTCGAGCCAAAGCAGTGCTTTAAGTGCTAGAAGTAGGGATATATCTAGAGGTACTACCCGAAGGAACCCCTATATAGAAGATGCGGGGTAAGGGCCTACGGAGTAGGAGGAAAGGAAGGGGAGGCCTAGTGCCCTACCTACAAGGGCTACCTCCTACTAAGGTGCCTAGCGTACGGCGGAAAGTACACTAGGTGGTCGAAGGAGTGTAGGGAGAGGGTAAAAGCGTAGGAGGGGGCTAAAGAAGCGTACTAATATAGGCCTAGAACATTCGAACCTACTAGACCGGAGCCTACGAAGCTACTATTTGTATTTATACGCTAAGGCGTAGAGGAGGAGGATAGGGAGGGATACTAGAGGGTCGGAGCGAAGAGGCCTAGGTTCCTAACACTAAAAGGCCGCCCTACTATAGTAAGCAAGGATATATTATAGAGCTAACTACAGTTTAGCCTAGCTATAGCCCTATTCGCGTCAGGACCGCCGCTACTATAGCAATAGCGCCAGGGATCCTAAGGATCCTAGGCGGAACCCCCGAGCGCCTAGGAAGTGCCTGACACATAGGCTACTAGTGTCCTAAGCATATAGAACACCTAGCCCTAGGGTCTACTAGCAGCGGCAACTATCCCCCTAACCCAAAACAGGCTAGAGGACGAAGGTATAGCTAGCGGAGAGGATAATCTTTAAAACTATACTCTAGAATACTAGAGGCGTAAAGTAGAATATAGAGATTCTACTAGAGGAGGCGGAGTTTGATATAATCGCGGTCTAGGAACTATAGCTTAGTAAGTAGGGGGTAGCCTATTGCCCCTAGAGCTTATAGTACTACCTAGTTCATATATAATAGGGAAAAGCGGCGATATATATATATAAGAAGTTTAACATCGGACAGTGGGAATATAAGGCGAGCGCGTAGTAGTGTAGGGTATAGTTCCTAGAGCTAGGGAGGAGGGGTCTAGAGCTCTAGTCAGTATATAACAACTATACGGCAGACAAGACTATCCTAAAGAGCCTCCTAGCCTATTAGGGCCCGGCCTACGCTATAATCCTAGCGAGAGACTTCAACCTCTAGAACCTAGTCTAGGACAAGTTCGGGCGATATAAAAGAAAGTCCAAGGAGCTCCTTAAGCTAGCTTATAAGTAGGACCTAAGCCTATAAACCCTATAGGGTATAGTTACAAGAACCCCTATAGGAGAGTAAAGGGGCAAGACGTTAACGATCGACTATATCTAGGCCTTAATAGACCTAACGACAACGTATTTAGGGAAGAAGATCAGGGGAGGGTCGGACTACTACCTATAGGTGCTTAAAGTGAAGCTTAACGGCCTATTCCTAAAGGGGAAGGCGCTAGAAGGGTAGAACTAGAAGAAGGTCTTAGAGAAGCTAATAAAGGTAGAGGCAGCGTACTTGCCGCTAAGGATACGGCTTAACGACGGAGGACTAGAGGGGCTAAAGGTAAGGATTAAGATAAGAAAGGGGCTAGAGGAGGTGTTCGAAGAGCTAGCTACGGAGCTAATAGCTATCGCCTACGCGATAGCCCCTAGGAGGAAGGAATCAAGGGGGAGGAGCTCCCTATAGTAGACAGGTAAGGTAGAGGAGGTGTCGAAGGTAGCGAAGGAGGCGGAGAGGGAGCTCTAGAGGACCTCTATATAGTTCTATAAGGAGAAGCTAAACGAGAAGTAAAGAGAGCTAGTAACGGAAATGGCGGAAGAGAAGAGGCGCTTCTAGAGGAAGACGATCGAGGAAGCTAGGGAGGAGACCCTATAGTAGCTCGAGCGTTAGGTAAGGCTTAGGAGCTTCCTCCCCCCTAAACTACTAAAACTCCTGGCCCTAAAGGGCCTAGACGGCGGCCTAGATCTAACGACGTACTAGAACAAGGCGGAGGCGCTTGCGAAGAAGTTCTTCCTAAGCCTAGGGGCGGACTTTAGCGATATCTAGGACCCGGACCTTAAGGAGGAGTAGGAACAGGGGTTCGAGGTCTAGGAGCTTGTAAGCTTCCTAGCGATAGAAGCGGTATAGGATAAAGCGAGCCTATAGAAGGCCCTAGAGGAGGATATACTCCCGATAGGATTCCTAAAGGCGTACGGCTAACTACTAAGCCAGATCCTTATAGCCCTAACCACAAGGTGCCTGCAGCTAGTATAGTTCCTAGCCGCGTTTAAAAGAGCTAAGACAGTAGTCCTACGGAAGCTAGGAAAGACACCTAACATATACCGTACCCTAGGAGGTTACTACCCTATTACGCTGCTCCTAACTATAGGGAAGGTGATCGAGGCAGTAGTAGTAAGAAGGATTATAGCAGCGGCGAAGGTCTATAGGCTACTCCCTACCGAGTAGATAGGTAACTAGGCGAGTAGATCGACCGAGCTAGCAGTCCGACTAGTCGTAGCCTAGGTCTAGGAGGTATAGCGCTAAGGCGCCTTAGTATCCCTCCTACAACTAGATATTGCCGGAGCCTTCGATATAGTTAACTACGTTAGACTACTAGCTATACTCTAGGAGCTTAGCTACCTGAAGTGGATAGTACTCTAGGTACGGGAATAGCTAATAGATAGGGTCGCGATCCTCTACTTCGATAGGAAGGCAATAGATAACATCCTAGTTATAGCGGGGGTGCCCTAGGGGTCCCCCCTATTACCTATCCTATTTATCTTATACATTGTATTACTATATAAGGACCTAAGGAGAGAGTACCTACACCTTAGTATAGCGGGCTTTGCTAACGATACGAACCTACTAGTGTTTAGAAAGTCGGCTAAGGTGAATATCCGCTAACTCGAGCGAGCGTAGGGAACCTGCTTAAAGTAGGTAGGAACGTAGGGAATAGCGTTTATAGTATAGAAGTACGAACTAATCTACTTTAATAAGAACCGAAGGTAGTAGCTAGACCTAGTTAAGCTCGCCCTACCGGATAGAGGTAGGTATATAGATATTAGACTAGTTAAGTCCGCTAGGTTCCTTAGGGTCTAGCTAGACTAGAAGCTCTTATAGCAAGCGCACCGCAGCGCGGTCAAGAAGAAGCTCGCTACCTAGGAGTTCGCGCTAACGAGGATCGCGGCGAAGACGTAGGGCCCGAGCCTCGCGAAGGCCTAGGAGGTATATACGAAGTGTATAAGGAGCGTAGTAGCATACGGAGCGGCGAGCTACTACGTCCTAACTACGGTTAGTAAGGGGAGCGAGCTAAAGGGGATAGCTAAGAAGCTAGCGAAGGACTAGAGTAAGGGCCTCCGCGTAGTAGCAGGAGGCTATAGAACTACGCTAATTAGGTACCTAGAGACAGAGGCCTAGGTCCTACTAGTAGACCTCTACCTAAACAAGTAGCTAGCTAACTTCGAAGCTAGGATATACAAACTACTCCTTTAGTTAGGGGAGGGACTAGGGCGCCCCCTAGTTATAGTAGCGAGCTTAATCTAGAAGGTATATACTAAGCTATTTAGGAGGTTCTAGAAGAGGAGTAGAAGGATATAAGGGAGGAAGCCTAGGCTAGGCCTATAGGGGCTAATAGCAGTTAAGAGAGTAGTAGCTATAACAAACGAGTAGGCTAAGCAAAAGTAGAAGGTAGGGAAGCTTAAGAACAAGACCCTCGATACAGATAGAGTAGTAGAACTCGCCTAGTAGGAGCGCGAGATAGCGGCCTAGGAGAGGCGCGCTACGCTTATAACAAGAGCAAGAAGACCTACGTACCGCTTAGCAGATAAGGACCCCCTAATATAACTATTTACAGACCTTGCCCTTAAGAGATATAAGGGTCTAAGTAAGGCTTAGAGCTCCCTGCTCGCCTAGGCGCGTAGCGGGGACATCGGCCTCCGGGAGTACCTGAACAGGGTGAACGTCCTAGAGATTACTACGCCGTACTACAAGTGTAGCGAGGGCAAAGAAACGATCGAACACCTAGTAGTATAGTGCAAAGATCCACCGAAGTATAGAACCTAGGAAGAGTTACAAATATAGTTACAACAGGATCTATAGCTTGTCTTATAACGAGCTATATAGCTATATAGGAGCTTAGTAAAGGTGGTTATTAGCTAGTTGATAGATTCGGGGCGCCTGACGGAGTATAGCGTAGCTTGTAGGCTATAACTAGAAGCTACGATAGCCGCGAAAGCGGCTAAGAGCAGCGGAGAAGGTGCGGGAAGTGCCGAATCGAGCCGCTAAGGGAGACAGGGGCTACCTTTTACATATAGTATAATGGATTCAAAGCGCTAAAGCAGAAGCGTAGGCAGGGGTTTTTACCCGGCCCTCTGTTCAGGGGGTACGGTTTCCTTTGTATATAAACCAGTAGCAGGACCGGCGCGCCGTAAGGCATATCGGAGTACGAATAAATAATAATATATCTCAAGGTATTACTAGGCTAGCCGAGGAGGCCGTAGTGGCTGCGGCGGCTAGTAGTAGCGCGGAGGCGCGTAGGGCTACTACGGCACGTAGGGCTAGGGCGGGGTATAGGGCTACGGCGGCGCGTAAGGCTATAGCGAGGCGCAGGGCTACGGTAGCGCGTAGGGCCACGGCAGCGCGTAGAGATAGCAGTAGCCTTAGGGATAGTAGTAGCCTACTTAGTAAGGCTTTAGGCAAGCTCCCTCTAGGGGCCTCCTAGCTCGTAGTAGCGTAAGCGGCTACGCTAGGGCCTACTAGAGGGGTTAAGGCGAGCTTGCTATACGTTTTATAGACGCCTCTAACTAGAGCGGTTTTGTCGTTAGGGAGGTAGATAAGTAGGAGGACTATAGCGCTTACTAGAGTATAGAGTAACGCCCTAGTTTCGGCTTCTTATATAACGACTAGGGAAATAAGGAGCTCCTATAAACTATCGCTTATAGGAGGGGTACCGCTAGCTATAGGAGGGATAGGGAGATAGTTTAGTTATTAGTACTATAGGTAGTAGCGCTAAATCTATTCTCTTATTATTGTACCTAGTAGTTAGTAGGCGCAATATAAAGTACGTAGTATTTATAGACTTAGGTTATATAGGCCTAGCGTTCGCGGATTTTAGCTTTATAGTTGCGAATAGGCTACTACTAGAGAGGCTAGCGGTATAGCAGCTGCTATTTCTAGCGGATAGAGGGTTCTTACGCTAGATCGAGTACTTAGCGGCGCTTACGCTAGTCGTTAGTAACTACTAGGAGACCCTAGTATGTTTCGTTATAACGCTCGTAAAGGAGACCCTAGTAATTTTAGGCCTCCTATAGCTACGGAAGTATAACCTACGGATCGACTAGGAGACCTTAGAGCTTGAATTTATAGAGTATTACTACGGGAGGTACCTACTAGAGTATATTAGGAGCTAGGTTACTTAGTAGATAGGCTAGCTAGAGGTACCTCTACCCCCTAGGAATAGCAAGCGGTACTACGTAACGGTAGAGGATATACCTAAAGACGACGATTATAGTACCTTTAGTAACGACAATAAGGTTACTATCGCTACGAGCAAGCTCTCTAACTATAAGAGAGCTAGGCGGTCCGATAGGCGGAGATAGGCCCGTAGATAGTAGAGATCCGCGTCCTAAAGAGGCGCGTAGGCCGACCTACGGGGGACGCTTGTACCGCCGGGAGCGGGAACGCTTATACTACTAGGAGCGATAGGCGTACTAGTCGAAGCTCCGCCCCCTATATCGCTAAGGCTAGTAAAGGTAGTAGCTAGCGCTAGGAGACTACCCCTTAGACCCTAGACCCCCCCCTACGCCCCGCCCCTACTTGATTAAACGCGGGGGAAGATCCGCTAGAATAACGCGAAGATCCTAAACGGAGCGAGCTTCCTAGTAGTATGCCGATAGAAGGGCGTAGTAGTTATATAGACTATAATAAGCAAACTAGAAAGAGCGGTAGAAGCTAAGAAGAGGGACTATATACTAGTTCTACCTAAGTAGTTCTTTAAGGACCTACTAAGTTAAAAGAGTATACTAGAGTATATTCTTGCGTGGGCTTACAGTGGCACTGGAAGAGCATGTGGGAGAGATGCGTGGCATTGATTGTCATGTAACGAAGGAAGAGACAGAGGAAAGAGAGTGTGTGAGAACACAGCTATATATATAACAGGAAATGAGAAACGGGGCGCTGAGTGGGTGCGAAGCAGCCAATCAGAGCGGACTGCAGAGACAGGGCTGGCTGGGTCGTGACATATATAAAGTTAATACTTCTAGCAAGGTTCTATAGCTTTATTAACGTACTTGCTAAAGGGGATAAGAAGCTTAATAAGATTATAGAGAAGGATTCTAAGAAGTTCTTTAATAAGGTAGATAGACTAGCGCCTACCCTAGACGAGATTAAGGCGCGCTTACTAAAGGAATACTAAGACTTAGTAGCCGCCTTCGTCCTATAAGATACTAATATCTAAGCCCCCTACTATATATATAACTATAGGATCGAGCTGCTCCTAGGGAGCGTAGTCCTATACTTAAGGAATCGCCCGATATTACTAATAGAGCTATATATACTAAAGCGCTAGCTTAGCAATAACCTTGCGAAGGGGTTTATCTAGCCCTTATAATTAAGTGCCTTATTGCCTATCCTAATAGCGTAGAGGCTAGGCGGAGGTATTAGAATCTACGTTAACTACTATAGTATTAATAACACGACGTTAAAGAGCTAGTACCTTATCCTACTAATCTAGGAGACCCTAGACTCTATCTATAAGGCGAAGATCTTTACGAAGCTTGACGTAATTGCGGCGTTTAACCAAGTACGTATAGCGCTAGGCTATAAGTAGCTTATAGCGTTTATTATAAGATTCGGCCTATATAAGATGCTAGTTATGCCGTTTAGCCTATAGGGTACGCCTACTACCTTCTAGTATTACGTTAATAATATCCTCTATAACGCCCTAGACGACTATATAACGGTATACCTAGACAATATCCTAGTCTACTCTAGTACGCTTAAGGAGTATATTAAGTAGGTTAGGGAGGTACTAAAGCGTATAATCGATATAGGCCTATAGGTAGATATCGACAAGTGCGAATTCTATACGAAGTAGACGAAGTACTTAGGGCTTATTATTACGCCTAGGGGTATCGAGATAGACCTAGATAAGGTCAAAGCAGTACGTAATTAGGAGGCTCTAGAGATAAGGAGGTACCTTTAGTGGTTCTTAGGGTTTACAAACTTCTATTACCGATTTATATAAGGTCTTTCGAGCTACGTACAGCCGCTATACAAGCTTACGAAGAAAACGGTAGACTAGGAGTAGTCCAAGTAGTACGAAGCGGCTTTCTAGCGCCTAAAGGTATACTTTATTATAGTACTAGTACTATAGATATATAACTAGGAGAAGCGTACTATAGTAGAAGTTAATACGTTAGACTAGTTAGTAGGTAGAGCGCTACTATAGGAAGGGGATAATAGCGAGTTACATCTCGTTGCTTATTTCTTAGCGAAGTATACTATAGCTAAGTGCAACTATAATATCTATAAAAAGGAGCTCCTTACGATCGTTAAGGCGCTTGAAGAATAGTACCTAGAGCTCGAAGGTATAGCTAAAAGGTTCAATATTATTATAGACTATAAGAACCTATAGACCTTCGGTATAACGAAGTAGCTGTCGCTACGCTATATACGCTAGTCTAAGTTCTTATTACGTTTCGACTTCTAGATTATCTACTACCTAGGTATAGCAAACAGCCGCCCTAACGTACTAAGTAGGAAGCTAGAGTTTATACTAAACGACGTTAAAGATAATAGGCTATAGAATAGGTAGCGCCCCCTGATCGACCCGAGCAAGTTCGACCTAGAGACCTTTAGTAGTAAATATAACGCTAAGCTACTAGGTAAGACACTAGAGCTCTTTAGCCTCGACGTTTCGCGCTACGCTAATAACCTTATCGCGGAGAGCTACGCGACCTTACCGTTTATAGTAGATATAGTAGAGGCGCTTAACGACTAGGAGGTACGTACCTAGCTAAGTAAGATCAAGCGGGAGCTAAAAGTGCTATTCGCTAAGTATAAGCTAGTCTTAGGTAGGGCGTTCTACTATAGTAGGCTAATAATTAACCCGGGCGATACGGAGCTCTATTTACAGCTTATCTACTAGATATATACATTAGGGCCTAGTAGGTACCTAGGGAGGACAAAGACGCTCGACCTAATAAATAGGGTCTACTAGTAGCTAGGGATAAGCGTATTAGTAAGGACGTTCGTTAAAGCCTATATTCTGTACTTTAAGACGAAGAACCCTTGCTTAAAGCCCGTAGGGTTCCTTAAGCTACTCCCGCTACCGTTAGCGCTATAGTAAGATATATTAGTAGACTATATTATACCGCTCCTACTATATAGCTAGAGGGGGTAGGAGTTTAGATATAGAGTAGTAGTAGTTAACTAGCTTATAAAGATACGCTACTTTATTATAATAGCGACACTAGAGGCTAATAAGCTAGCTAACTAGTTTATTAAGTGTATATACTCGCTCTATAGCGTACTAGAGACGATCGTATCGGATAGAGGTATATAGTTCGTTTTAGGGTTCTAGAGGGCGCTATTAGCGCGCCTTACAATTACTCTAAAACCCTTAATAGCGTTCTACCCCTAGACAAATAGCTAGATAGAGCGGATTAACGCGGAACTAAAGTAGTACCTATAGCTATATATTAACTAGGCGTAGGATAACTAGGTTAACTAGCTCCCTCTAGCGGAGTTTATAGGGAACAATATAGTCTCTAAGACAATAGGTATATTACTGTTCTTAAAAAACTTTCTTCGCAAATAGGCCCGCACTAACTGGTGCAGCAGCGCGCTAAAACGGTCGAAACCTACATCGCTAGAAAGCTCCTGACGAGCTCTATCTAACTATACTAGGTGCATCTACCCACGAGGAGCCACGCAGGTACTACAGGCGTAAGAAGATAGGGGAAAACGAGCTACATGTAGCTCCTAGAAGTCTTCTTCTATACCGCCCAGACCTATAACCTGGATCTATAGCGGATCTACCTAGCGCCGGCCCTAATAGCCTATACTAGACCTAGTATAGAGGTTAATAGCGACCTCCCCCCCTCTACCCCCGCTACTAGGAGCACCCTACCTGCCCTAAGAGGCCTAACTAAGTCCCGGTATAGCGGACCTAACCCCCCCTATAGAGCGCCCCTAAGCAGCCCCTATAACTACTAGTAGACCTACTACTAACCCCCTCGTTAACACTAATAGTAGTAGCACTAACCCCCCCTCTGCTAGGAACAACGCGGACTAGGTAATATTAAGGCTATACTCGATAGTATAGTCGCTCTAGTTAGCCTAAACAAGAAGAATATTACCTAAGGTATAGCGAGAGAGATCCTAGCCTAGGTATAGAGCGCTATTAACTAGCTATAGAGCGCTAAGGGAGGCCTAGAGGGCCTTAACTATATAACTATAAGAAGGATCGTCGCTAAGGAAGTACAGGCTGCGTTTATAAGCGCCCTAGCTGCCGCGAGCGTAGGATAGGGTCCTAACCGCTCCTAGGTAACGATTGTAGCAGGGGCCCTAGCGCCCTAAGTGTAACCTACGAAGGTAGTCACTCGAAGGATCGCTAAGGAAATCCTTGTCTAAGGTAACGGCCTACTAGCTAACCTTACAAAGAGAACCCCCCTAGAGATTATCTAGGCGATTAACAACTAGTCCGTATAGAAGGGAGTAGTATCGGCGAGGAAGCTCCCTAGCGGAGATAAAGAACAACTAGTAGATCTACTAGGCGTTTGGAGAATAGGCGAAGGAAGCCTATAGAACCTTTATAGTGCTTGTAAAGGGCCTAACGAAGTTAGAGATCTAGGGGGTTACTAAGGTAGAGTTCGCCTAGGGTCTGGACTTCTATATAGTAAATACGGTTAAGTTTAGAATCTCTAGTAAGCCGGAGCTTACAAGTGCTACGGTTCTAGTAACCTTCGAGAGCTAGGATAAGGCAAGAGCAGCGTATAACTTTAGAGTTATCTAGGACGCCTAAGTACTAGACTATAAGCTATACTAGGTAGCGCTCGAACTAAAGTAGTACTTTAAGTGCTAGAAGTAGGGATATATCTAGAGGTACTACCCGAAGGAACCCCTATATAGGAGATATAGGGCAAGAGCCTATAGAGTAGGCGGAAGGGAAAGAGAGGCCTAGTACCCTACCTACAAGGGCTACCTCCCGCTAAGGTGCCTAGCATATAGCGGAAAATACACTAGGTAGTTAAAGGAGTGTAGGGAGAGGGTAAGAGCAAGGGAGGGGGCTAAGGAAGCGTACTAGCATAGGCCTAGAACATACGAACCTACTAGACCGGAGCTAACAAAGCTACTATTCGCGTTTGTACGCTAAGGCGTAGAGGAGGAGGACAAGGAGAGGTACTAGAGGGTTAGAGCGAAGAGGCCTAGGTTCCTAACGCCAAAGGGTCGCCCTACTATAGTAAGTAAGGACATACTATAGAGCCGACTATAGTTTAGCCTAGCTATAGCCCTGTTTACGTCGGGTCCGCCGCTACTATAATAGTAGCGCTAAGGATTATACGGATCCTAGGCGGAACCCCTAAGCGCCTAGGAAGTACCTAATATATAGGCTACTAGTGTTCTAAGTATATAAAAGACCTATAGGATATACAAACCACTCCTCTAGTTAGGGGAGGGACTAGGGCGCCCCCTAGTTATAGTAGCGAGCTTGATCTAAGAGGTATATACTAAGCTATTCAGGAGGTTCTAGAAGAGGAGCGGGAGGACACAAAGGAGGAAGTTAAGGCTAGGCCTATAGGGGCTAATAGTAGTTAAGAGAGTAGTAGCTGTAGCGAATAAGTAGGCTAAGTAAAAGTAGAAGATAGGGAAACTGAAGAATAAGGCCCTCGATATAGATAGAGTAGTGGAACTTACCTAGTAGGAGCGCGAGATAGCGGCCTAGGAGAGGCGTACCGCGCTTGTAACGAGAGCAAGAAGACCCGCGTACCGCTTAGCAGACAAGGACCCCCCGATATAACTATTTATCGACCTTGCCTTTAAGAGATACAAGGGTCTAAGCAAGGCTTAGAGCTCCCTACTTACCTAGGTACGTAGTAGGGACATTAGCCTCTAGGAGTACCTAAATAGGGTAAACATCCTAGAGATTACTACGCTATACTATAAGTATAGTAAGGGCAAAGAGACGATCGAGCACCTAGTAGTATAGTATAAAGATCTACCAAAGCGCTAGATATAGGAGGAATTATAGATACGGTTATAATAGGATCTGTAGCTCGTCTTATAGTAAGTTATATAGCTATATAGGAGCTTAGCAAAGGTAGTTATTAGCTAGTTAATAGATTCGGGACGCCTAATAGAGTATAGTGTTGCTTGTAGACTATAGCTCGAAGCTACGTAGGCTATAAGAGCGGCCGAGCGTAGCGGAGAGGGTATAGGAGGCGCCGAACCGAGCCGCTAAGAGAGATAGGGACTACCTTTTATATGTAGAAAGATAGATTCAAAGCGTAGAATTAGAAGCGAAGGTAGGGGCTTTTACCTAGCCCTCTGTTCAGGGGGTATAGTTTCCTTTGTATATAAACTAAATAGTAGCAGGACCGGCGCGCCGTAAGGTATATCGGAGTACGAATTATATATATAGAATACTTAGCCCTAGGGCTTACTAGTAGCTATAACTATCCCTATGACCTAAAACGAGCTAGAGGACGAAGGTATAACTAGTAGAGAGGATAATCTTTAAACCTATACTCTAGAATACTAGAGGTATGAAGTAGAATATAGAGATTCTACTAGAGGAGGTAGAGTTCGATATAATTATAGTCTAGGAACTATAGCTTAGTAAGTAGGGGGTAGCCTACTGCCTATAGAGCTTACGGTACTACCTAGTCTATACGTAGTAGGGAAAAGCAGCGATATATATATATAAGAAGTTTAATATCGGATAGTAGGAGTATAAGGCAGAAGCGTAGTAGTATAGGGTGTAGTTCCTAGAGCTAGGGAATAGGGGGCTAGAGCTCTAGTTAGTATATAATAACTACATAGTAGACAAGAATATCCTAAAGAGCCTTCTAGCCTACTAGGGCCTAGCCTAGGCTATAATCCTAGCGGGAGACTTTAATCTCTAGAACCTAGTCTAGGATAAGTTTAGGCGGTATAAGAGGAAGTCCAAGGAGCTCTTGAGCTAGCCTATAAGTAGGACCTAAGCCTATAGACCCTATAGGGGGCGATGCCCAAGATCCCCAAGAGACCAACTTGAATAATGACCCGTGACTAAACAATGCATTGTTATACGCTTTCAGGGGCTGTAATGGGATCAGGTGCTGCCTCGGACAATGGCAATGTTCGTTCCCCCACACCAACACCAACACATTCCGTCAAAGACGGCATTCTCATGGCCGTTTCTTTCACCACACGGCTGACGGTTAGCATAAAATACCGCCGCATCATTCTAGTCTGCCCAAGATCCTTCTCACCAACACAACACTGCAATTTAGTATCTCGTTCTACTCAACCACCGATCCACCACTCAACCGCACAAACAGGAACCGGACTTACCACCACGTCAGGTTTCAAAATGTGCTCCGAAATCTTTAGGATTTTTTACTGCCATATGGTCAGCCATGGTTTCGTCGGCTTCCAAAAGGTAGCGGAGATGAAGATTGGGTGCAACTGTGGTGTTATCACCAAGGTCTGCGCCGACCCCTGCCGCGACGCCATCTATGCCGCTATTTGCACACAATGTCTCGAGGCCGCGTGGGAAGTCGATGGAGCGATCGGAAGCGGTTTCACCCAAGGTCTCGCCGACGTCGACGAGGGACTCCAGGCCGCCGGGGATCTTCCCCTCACTCTTTCCCTTGAGAGCTGGAAACCGGACTTTTTCCATTCCGCCTTCCCTGACAGTCTCGTGGCTACTAACGGGGAACTCCAGCACGTTGGGGATCTTGCCATCCCGCATCACCCCGAGAACCGGGATCCAGACTTTTGGAATCTCGCCTCCAAGGGTCTCGCAGATGGTGACGAAGAGTTCCAGGACACCAAGGAGCTTGCGCCCATTACCCCTACCCCTGAGAGCTGGGACCCGGCATTCTCAGACCCCCCCTGTTTGGGCGAAGTGAGCGAAGGCCGTGGCTTCACCCCTACCCCGGAGGATTGGGCGCGATGGGAGTCCGACTACTGTCTCCCAAACCCTGTACAGTGTGAGGCTGTATGCAGGGGCATGGATCTGGATCAGATGATCGAGCAGGATTTCGAGCAGCTACTCCAACAGACAACCCAAGGCATCTCATACGAGCCTGACCCTGAGGCCGAGGATGAGGCCGAGGACAGCGGATTCTTCGAGGAATCGGACATGTCCGATGACGAGAGCATGGCTGATGACATGGTGATCGACAAGGCCATGGACATGGCAGTTGTGGGAAACCATGTTCAGGCATCAGAAGGTAAGCAGGAGTATCCCAACCCCCAGTGTGTCTGACGCATAGGCCTGTTGTTGGTCAGCCGAAAGAGCCTCCCCGTCCTATGCACATGGCAGACATGTATCCCGCAGCGGGCGGGCATCGGCTGCGGCCAGGTCGCTTCTCTGTTCAACCATGGGTCCCATGCGACTACTTTCGGTCCCAACCCGGTTGCTCACAAGATGTTCCTTGAATACAGGGTCAACTAGCTGTACAGCAAAGACTTCTCCCTCCACCACAGCTAACTAGGAATCGACATCTAGCCTCTAGGTGCTGAGTCACGCTGTCGAAGAGTAAGTAGTTCAGTATCTATCCCGGTGGTCCATGCAGTAATTGTTGGGTGCTCCAAATAGACAATTATCTTTCTTTTTATCAAGACATCTTTTCAACCCATAAACCTTTGTGATGAGTAAATGCATTACAGTACTCCCTTTCGGCACATATGTGTAATATGCCGTCGATCTTCCCAGTGCAATACTTCCTCTCTCACTCGGATTGGATACGATGCCTGTATCCCCCACGTGGGTGAACCAATACCTCCTTCCCGTCCTGCAACCATGCCAACTACCTAGTAATTAATCGCCATGCGTCGTGAGGTTGGCCGTTCGAGCTTCCTGGTTTGGAAACGGGCCCGTCAGGGACAGGACCAATTCCCCACACTCTGTGAACGGTGACGCCTGATTCGATCGATTTCGCTACCCCGTTGTCGATCTTGTCGATGCGACGCTATGGTAGTGCGCCTTGTGGAGCCCTTATATTGCCCAATCAGCTCTGCGGCAACGCTCCCGTGTCTCGGCTGTCCAGTGGTAGATCTTACACTAGTGGATTTAGGGACTATCATATCCAGTGCGGTTTGACAAAAAGGGCCAGTCTTTTTAGGAAGAATCTGTCGAAGATAAGCCAGTGGGCTGTGATCTTGATTCGGGTTGCCATTGTGGACGGGGCAGCTCCTAAATTACGGGGGTACAGAGGATCGACATGGACACTAGAGCAATAACGAACCTTCCGTTCCAGGCGATTCCCCCGTATCAGACTGACATCCTGTCCAGAGTTGAACGAACGGGGATATAACCTCTCGTCCTTTCCCCGCAAGCTGCAAATGCCATCCTCCAACTTCCAAACCCACGCCAACCTACAGCCCGTTAAAGCAGCCTCGAGCCAGCAGCCAAAATGGTCCGCGTAAGCAACGAACTACCGCCACCCCGACACACACACCACATACCACCGCACAGACATTAACACCCGGCCCCAGCTCATCCCCGCCCTTTTCACCCTCCTCTCAGCAGCCGCCGTCTCGGCCGCGCCAGCCACCAGCGCCGACAAGACCAGCCAGCCCGACGCCCCAGCCGCGGCCGCCGCATGCGTCTACACCTGCGGCAGCGTCTGCTACCAAGACGCGCACATCCAGGCCGCCCTCAACAAGGGCTACTCGTTGCACACGGCCGGCAACAACATCAGCAAGCCTCTCCCCCCCCTCCCTCTTCTCTTTGGAATATGGTAACCTGTTTCTGACAACGCGGAACGGCCAAGCAGAAAACTACCCGCACCGGTACAACAACTACGAGGGCTTTGACTTCCCGACCGCCGGGCCGTGGTACGAGTTCCCCATCATGGCGAGCCACGTGGTGTTTGCGGGCGGCTCGCCGGGCGCGGACAGGGTGGTCTTTGATGGGAGGGGGGCGTTGGATCTGCTGATTACGCATACTGGGGCGACCGGGAATAATTTTGTTGCTTGCAGGGCGGGTTAGGCTGCAGGTCGGGTCGGGGAGGGTGGGTTGTGGGGGGGGTCGGCTGGCTATGGTAGTATGGGTAGTAGTACTACCGTAACTTGGGAACAACGCTTAGGCAGGTTAAGCAAGGGTTGTCGGGTATGGCTTGTTTCTTCCTTTGGACAATTGCAGCTGCACGGCAATTACGATGAATGGGAGAATCGCCAGGATGCAATTGATTTAAAGAACAAAAGAGTCATTGGTGGGACAGAAGGGTTGTATCTGGTGAAGTGTAGAGCTGACGAGGATTGAGGAGGTAAAAATCCGCGCAGGTTCAAGGTTGAGATCATCAATGTTGGGCCGGTGCTTGATACACTACAATACGATATTATGCGTAATTGGAATGTAACTTTACACATGCACTGTACGGAGCATGCGAAGCACCACCCCTGCGACGTGGGGTGGGGTCCTTTTTGACCTGCTGTTTGCGCCAGCTTCAGCGCAGTTTCCCCCAGGCCCCAACAGCTTGCGAAACATCAGCTTGAAATACAAGGAAATAGTAACCTCCCTGCTGCCGACAACATACATCGACCAAACCCAGCGATCCGACTCCCCGACCTCTACACCACCGTCCCATCCGTCAATATGAGCAGACCCACACCCCGCAAGGCGCGACTCCGACAGCAGCCGAGCAACGGCGGGCCTCGCCAGATCGCCGCGTCCGACTACGAGTCCGACGCCACGCACTACATGGAGAGCCGCGAGGTGGCGCCGTCCGACGTCCCGCCGCCGCGCGACAACGCCGAGCTCAGCCTGCGCGTGCTGCGGCGTTACCAGCCCAGCATCCGGTCGATCCTCGCCATCGCGGCCAACGCCGTGGCCTACACCTTCCAGGAAGCAACGCAGGGGTGGGAGAAGCACGGCGCCGAGGGGACAATGTTCGCCTGCGAGCTCGAGCCCATCCCGACCCCGACCGGCCAGGTGCTGCCGCGGTCCAGCGTCTTTGTGCTCAACCGCCGCAGCATGGACAACCTCGAGGTGGACCTCCTGCGCGTCACCGACTGCGAGGTGGTCGGGGAGCTGATTGTCTTCCGGCTGGACGAGGACCGCGTCGACGGGGGCGGCGCCGAGAAGAAGGTCATTGGGCTCTGGATACATGCCGACGAGGCCAACACGCGGGAGATGCACGCCAGTCTGGTCCTGGGCGCCTGGCAGCAGGGCCGGCAGGCGCTGGACGATTACATCCGGATCGTGGCGGCGCAGGCGGCCGGTGATGGCGCGGCGCCTGCAGCATCCCCGGCGCCGGTGGCGGGGAGCAGCGATCTGGCGGGTGGGAGACGGTTGAGCGTGGCGGATCTGTTTGGGCAGAAGAATGGGGGGTCATGAGGAGAGGCAGATGCACCCTCTTGTCGGGCCTCCGGTTTGGGGGTGGGGGGAAAGCCGGATGGGTTCATGACGCTAGGCATTCGAATGCCCCCCGATCGAGGACCAAACTTTTAACGACGCCCAATGCCATCCATGCTTATGACCAAGGCGTTTTCAATGCCACAGTGCATTCCTTTCGGTATTCTGACTGTGCTCAAACATCCACTCTTTTCACCGCGCCGCTCCAAACAGGCCGCCATTCCCCTTCATCACAACTCCACTTTGAAATGGCGACATCCCCTGGAGACGAAAACACCACCGCATCCGATGATCACGATGTGATCGTCGATGCTGTGAAAACGCAGCTTTCGCACATCTCGACATTCGACCGCTGGCTACTTCAACGCATCCGGACAGACGAAGATCATAGTGGCGTCGTCTCAAGGGTCAAAGGACGACTCGATTGTTACAGAGAATGGATTCTCGAGGTTGAGAAGGCTTCCAGGCTTGTGTCGGATTATCTCGAACCGTGGTCGATGGATGCCTGCATCCGCCCTGATGACGACCGAGGGATCAAAATCGCCGTTACCGGCCCAGGATCAGGAGAGTCGCTCGAAATATCTGCAAAGGATGTGGAGCAAGCCAAGGACCTGATGGGCGTATGCGATCGCCGTGCCGGAGGGTTTTCACAAGCTAATCGTATGGTTTGCTTGTTGACAGGACAAATACCTCGGTTACATGATCAGCGTTGTAAGGGCTTTGGCGATGAACTGCTCCATCCCACTCATTGTGCTGACTGCAGTTTGATCTCAGTGCGGCGCCTTTGCTGAAGCGCAAACGGCAATTCTATCGCTGCTGCAGACCGTCCAGGAGATGGATCTAGAGCGGCTCCAGCTCAGGTAATTCTCATCTCGGGTTCCAAGAACTGTACTCTGGGTGCTGACATGGCGCCAACCAGCCAACCGGCCGAGGTCACTGTTCAGACACACATCCGGCGTCTGGCGGAATACAACGACATGAAAGATATCGCGCAGCAGCTTATCGGCCTTGTTGCGGAGAACCGCGGAGTTCGAATTGGGACACTGTATGAAAGCGGGGAATTCGGCGTTGCCGCTGATGACTGAGTCGGTCGGTGGGGGAGTCCAAGTGTTTCGGGGCGTCGCCTTGGGCTTTGGGCTGCTGGTGCGGGATAGGTATGTTGCTGGTCTCGGAGTCGTCCTTGGGGGTGTGCCACATGGTTGCTAATATAAGTGTGAAAGGCAATACAAATGTACTACTTACAAGGCAAAAGTTCGGACTTCCACGACTCAACGTTGCAAACCCGCAGAAGACTTTTGAAAGCATTTTGATTGCCATACCACGCATAAGCTTCCGACAGGTTTCGATGACCATTTCAGTGCTCCTCGCTCGTTGGGAACCGAAGATTCCTCCCATCCATTCCCGCAGTCGCCGGCGTCACGTCCATCCCCTTGAGCGACCCTTCGGCCCAATACTCTTGCAGCACCTTGATGTACGACTCCATCCCGCCGCTCAGATTGGCGCCCCTGGCCTGCTTCATCATCTCGCGCTGGTCAGTAGGCTGTGTCCAGCCCTCGCCCTCGGACGTGATGTAGCCGGGCGTGCAGCCAGCCACGCCAGCGAACCAAGCCGCGTGCTTGGCGATCTCGAGCGCCCACGCCTCCTCCGCCGCACTCGTCACCTCCACAACGGCACCAGCGCCGGCGCGGGCCTCGGCCACCCGGATGCAATGCACCACGTGCTCCGACGCCACCTCGAGGGTGAGGATGTTGTTCGCCGCCTGCGACGACTGGCCCATGGGCGCGAAGAAGAGGTTGGGGAACCCGTGCGAGCACACCCCGTGCAGGGTCGACGCGCCCTGGCGCTGCCACTTGTCGTCCAGCGACGTGCCATGCCGGCCGTGGATGCCGATCCCCGTGCGCGCGGCGGGACTGCCGTCGCCGATGCGGGGCGTGACGTAGCCGGTGCTGAGGACGAGGACGTCGAGGGGGTACTCCTGTCCGGCCACCACCAGGCCCCGTTCGGTTGCCGCTTCGACGCCCCGGCCGTCCGTGTCGACGAGGTGGACGTTCGGCAGGTTGAAGGCCTGGAGGTACTCGTCGCTGAAACATGGTCGTTTGCACCTGGCCGCGTTGTCAGTCATGCACAGCGGCCTGGCTGGCCGGGCCAGATGTGCGTCACGTACCATGTCGGGTACCATGCCTTCAGCTTGGCGGCCGTCTCCGGGTTCTGGACAATGCTCTCGGTCCGCGCCCGGACAGCCTCGGTGTGGGCCAGGTCGAGCTTGTAAAGCCTTGCCACATGGGCGGCGATCTTGTCTGGGGTCGGCTCGATGATGCCATGGGACGGGGAGCCGATGATGGCAGAGTAGGCTGGCATTTCGGTCCAACCGTCGGCGACCATGTTCTCCTGGCCCTCCTTTGCGGCGTTGGTTAGGAACAAGTCGAGATTCAGCATACGCTCTCGCTGCCAACCGGGTTTGGACGCGATCTTGGTCCTCCTGTATGTCTCCCGGTAAGTCGTCTTCCATCAGTTGAAGCGGGGCACGTCAAGCGCTTACCATTCCTCGGGGTCGGTTGCCCGATGCCCGCGCCACGACACCGCGGAGGGCGTCCGCTGGAACACATACAGCTCCTTTGCCGAGCTGGCGAGCCGCGGGACCACCTGGATGGTGGTCGCGCCAGTGCCGAGGACCCCGACGCGCTTCCCCTCCAGGCCCGGGAGCACCGCGGCAGTCTCCGAACCGCCCGTGACTGCATAGTCCCAGCGCGCTGTGTGGAACAGGGGCCCGGCAAAGGACGCCAGGCCGGGAATCCTCGGCACGTGCGGACTCGTGATGATGCCAGGCGCCAGCAAGAGATAGCGCGCATGCAGCTTCAGCGCGCGGCTCTGGCCCTCGGGGCCGCGGCCCTCAGTGACGTCGACCGTCCACCGCTGCGCGGCGTCGTCCCACCTGGCCGCCGTCGCGTTCGCCCGGAACAGCGCCCTGTCCTGCAGGCGCCACCGCGCGGCGATGCGGTCGGCGTGCGCGCGCAGCTCCGCGCCCGTGGCGTACTTGCTCGCGGGCATGTAGCCCGTCTCCTCGAGCAGCGGCATGTACGAGTAGCTCTCGATGTCGCAGCGCAGGCCCGGATACCGGTTCCAGTACCACGTGCCGCCGAACCCGCCCGCCGCGTCGACGAGCAGGATGTCGTCCGGCCCGCGCGCGACGCCCGCCGCGAGCAGCCGCACGGCAAACAGCAGGCCGCCGTAGCCGGCCCCGAGGATCACGAACTTGTGCGTGGCGCCGTCTGGGACCGCGCGTCTGGCGTTCAGCGCGGCGTGGTCGGCCCAGGGGTCCTGTGCGAGGGCGCGCAGCCGTGCGCTCCCGGACTCTTGGAGCCGTTCGAATTGGGCGAGGCCATCCTCGCGGCGTCGCTTGTCCGCTTCTTCGGCGTATCGTTGCGAGAGCTCCAACAACCTGCGATCCTCTGGGGTCGGCGCGCTGCCGTTGCCGTTCGCCTCCTCGGCTGATGCCATCCTGGACTTGTATAGGAAGGCAACGGAGGTGATGGTGTGATGATGTAATCAGGGGATGTTGTCGGACGTGGTACTTGGTGCCGAGTCCAAAACCTGGCGTCGTGGCAGTCGAACTTATGCTGCGAGAGACGGGGGATCGACAAGGAGACGAAGCCCCAAAGCGAAAACGACGAGCTCGTATTCGTTTCCGGAATCGTATAAGTCGCCAGCATCAGATCGAGACTCGACTTCCGGGGTCGCACAGCCGGATGAAGCGGTACCCTGCGGCCATTTGCGAGCATCTGGCCAGGCCGAATCCGTCTGCATGTAACGGTGGACGGGTCACAGCTGGGGCAAAAGGGGTGGGGTCACGGTGCATGCGACATGGAGGGATGTTCCCCGCTGCGAAGAGGATCATGGAGGCATTACCCCAGTAACGTTGGGGATCCTGGCAAAAGAGACCGTTCGGCCCGGCGGAACAAAGCTTAAAACAACGTCGCTCGCTCGGCAGCAGCCAAACTAGACGGCTTTGAGTTTGGTCGGGACTCGGGCAGATCCGTGGAGTGGCTCGATCGCAGAGACCCCCGCCCAGGCAACCCCGCCATGTAGCAGGTTTCTGCATCTGCATGGGCGCACGACATGATGGGTGCCATCGAGGATGGATGCTTGTCGGCAGGCATCGAGCGACGACGCGGCACTACGCCGTACCACCCGAACCAGACTGCCGCGTCCATGTCCAATATCCCGAAATCCGAGCCGGGGAGAAGCAGTCGCCGATACGTCCACCAATACGCGCACACGTGTACGGATACGTTGAATCCTTGGCCCCGCTGTGGGTGGGTTGATGCTCCTCGATGTCTTGCCAAGACTCGTCGGCAGAGGAGCCTAGAGAAAGGAGGGGCAATAAATGTGCATACAAATACAGGACACACGCCGTCCTCCAGCCACATGGATTACACGACAAGACACCCCACTCGAGGCACCACAATATCCCCCCCAACATGGACCCTAGCGCGTTTCCCGACTTTGACGACCTGCCCAAGGTCGAAGGACAGCCCCAAGGGTGTGCCTGGGGAATATTCGACAAGGACGGCAAGAAGGATGTCTACGGCACGCTGAACTTTCTCACCCCCGAGATTGTAGCGGCCGCTGCAAAGGAGGTGCAAGATGGCATTTCCATTTCCCTCAAGTATACGCCGCCCCTATTCCCATCCCACA
>MU853401.1:1379854-1469364 GCA_033297235.1 Trichocladium antarcticum
CCCCTCAACGGCATCAAATCCGCCCTCCCCGGCCGCAAAGCCCCGGTCCACACGACCCGGCCCCTCCGCGAGATGGGCATGGACGCCGAGGGCTGGGACGACGAGCTCGACTTCAACACCCAGTGCAGCAGCCAGTGGGACAGCCTCTGCCACATCACCACCCGCGGCGCGACCTACAACAACGCGCGCCCGACCCTCGCCGGCCTGGCCATCCCCTCCTCGGCCACAGCCACAGCCACAGCCAGCCCGCTCCCGACGCTCGAGCACTGGCACGCGCGCGGCGCGCTGGTCGGCCGCGGCGTGCTCATCGACGTCAAGCGCTACCGCGAAAATGTGCTCGGGGAAGCATACCACCCGCTGGACGGGCACCGCATCACCGCGGCCGAGGTCGAGGCCGTGGCGCGGCACCAGGCGGTCGCGTTCCGGCCGGGCGACGTGCTGGTCGTGCGCACCGGGTACACCGAGGTGCTGGAGGCGCTGCTGGCGCCGGGCGAGTCGCTGCCGGAGCGGCCTGGCGGGGATGGGGCCCTGCGGCTGTCGGGGCTGCATGGGGTGGAGGCGACAGCGCGGTGGGCGTGGAACCGGCGGTTTGCGGCCGTTGCGGGGGACTCACACGCGTTTGAGGCGTTTCCGCCGCTGAAGGCGGATGGGACCGAAGGGGGGGTTGGGGATTTGGGTGGGTTGTTCGTTTTTTTTTTCTTTTCCTTTTTTTTTCTTTTCCTTTTTGGTGAGAAAGGGGGTTTTACGGCAGTTGCTGATGTGTGTGCAGTCTTGCATCCGTGGTTTCTCAACCAGTTCGGCATGCCCATCGGCGAGCTCTGGGACCTCAAGGCGCTGAGCGAGCACGCCAAGAAGACGGGCCGGTACAGCTTCATGCTGACATCGGTGCCGCTGAACCACCCGGGCCTGGTTGCCTCGCCGCCGAATGCCGTTGCCATCTTTTGAATGGGTCCGGTCGGTGGTTGCGGGTCAGCGCGGGGAGTGGCATCCGCGAAACAAACAGAGATGATATTCTGGGTCAACCGTCTATGTCCCCAGATGCGAGTCGTTGATATCTATCAACCCCCGTTCGTACATGAGCTTTGCGATCGGGTACGTAGCCCGTGCAAAGTTGCTCTGCCGCTCCAACACGTACCGCGGCGTGATGTGCTCGAAGCCCGGCACCTGGTGGTTGAACCGACCAGGGCTGAAGGCGTGCAGCAGGTATGACGAGGAGAAGTCCCGCTCCCACTCGGGGAACCGGTCCCTGTGCTCCCACCGGTCGAAAAATGCCTCCTCGTGGGAAGGCAGGGGGGCCCCCTGGGCAAAGTCCTCCCCGAGGTTCGACGTCTCGTTGTGGACGGCAAACAGCATGTCGTTGTCGTCCGCGTCCCAGCCCCCCGGCGCGAATGCCTCCCGCTCCATGATCAGCATCTGGCCGGGCTGTCGGACAAGACGATCGCCGTATCTGGTAATGACGTCGTTGCTGTGTGTGGTCCATTGCCCGTCATACACCTCGTGCATTCCCATCATCCACAGCGCAATCATCTTGCCTCCCTTTGCCGACATGAATGTGCCGCTGTTGACCGCGCCGTCTTTCTGCCGGCCGGCAACGGCCTCGAAGCCGCTCTTCCTGAGGTAGCTGATGTCGCGCAGCGCGTGCACATCAAAGTCGATGTATACGCCGCCGAAGTCGTGGATGGCCTTGACTCGGACAAAGTCTGATTTGTGCTCCATGTTCCCAATTTTCTTGCCGTTGTCGGCGTGCGTCGGGACCGGAACCGTATTGATCTGCATGTCGAAGAGGGTGAAAATGTACTTGGCCCATTTTCCCGACTTGCCCTGGCGTGCGCGGGCGACAGCGCCACCGTCCGCTCGGGCGTTGGTATGGAGGAAAATGGCCTCGGGCTTCCAGTGGTACCACGCGGCGTAGATGGACAGGAAATAGCTGAACTGGAAGTTGAAGTCGCCATTCGAGTCCGAGAGGATGTAAACGAAGTGGATGTGGTTGGGGATGAGGTCCGTGGACTCGGATTCGCTGTGCGCGGTCCAGGTCGGAAGATGTGGTTGGCCACCCCACGGTAAAAAGAAGAACAGCAGCAGCAGAACGGCGGTTGCGCCGGCGGCAACGAGGCGAATGTGAAAGCGGGATGGAGAAGACAAGACCAGGTCCCTTGCTCCTGCAAGCATGGAGCCAAAGCCTGGCGAGGCCATTATGAGAAGATGCGCTGTGACTGGAAGGCTTCAGGTTCGTCTCGCCGTTGATTGGAAGCTGATGGGAAAAGGCGAGAGAAGGAGAGGACTGGGATGCGCGCTTAAAAGGCCCAAGCCCGTATTCCAGAAAGGATGCATGTTGAGTGCCGGCAGTGATTGCCAAGCTGCCCACTGGATTGTGAAGAGACGCAGGTACCGAGACTAAACAACAGCCAACAGCCGGCAGCCAACAGCCGGCAGCTAACACCCGGCTGAAACCCGGTTCGCTGTCTTGGCTCACATGGGGAGTGACACAGGCCAAGTGCTTATCTTAAACATGGGACGGAGATATCTGTACTTCCTGTAAGTTGTGCGCTTGCCGGTTGGTTGTTGGTGGTCATCACACAGCGCCCACTACGAAGAATACCACCTTTAACGGTTCTTCTACCAATGAAACCCCACATCACAAACGCAGTTAAAATTAGTTCTCGGCTGTATGCACGCAAGGGTCCTGCCAGTGCCAATGCTTACTTACATGTACATGTACCTCCGACACACCCACTAGGCTACCGTATATGCGACCCCGAATTTGTACCGGCAGGGGTCTATACGAGCAAAGCCTTGCATTGCTTGCATCTGACACCTTGCAAAGACTCGCAAAGACGTATACGCAAGGAAAGAATCAATCGCAAGGTCTCTCACACATGCTTAGTTTACAAACGTGTTTGATATAGTGAATGCACACCCGAAGCGCCGAGCAAGTAGTTCAATATAATCTACATATCTAAATGAAATCGAAAGCAAAACAAAGCGCTGACCCGACGCGCTGACCCGACGCGCTGTACGCGCGGCCTTGCCGAAATTGTTAGGGCGTGGTAATTTTGGACTTCTGTGATGGGGGAGGGGGGGTACATATGCCAAGGCACTTCCCGCTCGAAATAGTCGCGAGCATTGGCACTCAGTTGCGGGACCTTGTGCCACGGGGTTTCATAGTACATACATCTATCTGTACATCGTTTAAACCAGGCATGGGAACCTCATTTTCCATATCATCATTTCCGACATTGATCGAACCCCAAGATGACAGTCGACATTTGGTAAATCTATCACCGCCCAATGCGCGGCCCTTTGACCACAGCAGGGTCCATGCCAGGCACTTGCACCATTCATGTACCAGCTTGTTCAACAAGCTTGGGGTCCAAAATGGGCGCGCCAAAGCCCACACGGATACTACCTCACGACACCAAGATACCTGTTCTCGGATGGGTGTACGATCCACCTGGCCTGGCATGCCCGACATGATGTACAAGTGACAAAGGTTTGCACAGCCGAGTATAACTGTGGCTGTCGACCCGAGTGGAAAATCCAGTGCGCTTTGATTCCAGGAGAAATCGAGGTCGGGTGCCGTACAATCGGGTTGGGTGTTGGTGCGGCGCTCGGGGGGATCTTGCTTGCGGCAGTGGTGGTCGGGGTTTGGCTGTGTCTCAGGAAACGGGCACGAGCGACGACAGTCGAGGCAGGCCCCGTGATGAATGCTCATCTGGCGCAGCGTCCGCCGCAGCAATGGGATACTTCCAAGACGCCCGCGTATACACATTGGAGACAGGACCCGCTGCCAGTGGAAATGCCCGCACCGGTTAGCCATGACCACTGGCAGTATAGTGAAGGTCGGCAGAGAGGATACCATTGACTTTGTACCATTCTGATTGAATTAAATACATAATTTCCGAGTTGCGCTTATGGCCTGAATCATCGTCTTGCGGAATGAGTACGAGCAAGGAATGCAACATTTGGAGGGATCTTGCTCCCGGCATTCATATCTGCGGCTTGGCTATGGCACAAAAAAGCAAAACAATAGTTGAACGCTGCCGCTGATGCAGGGGGACTGCCTCTACCAATATTCAACCCGGCGCTGGCAGCACTTCCGGTGTCAGGCCTTCCTGACGTAAATCGCCACATTGCCAAAGTTCTCGTCATGCGGAAATTCCACCTCGGTGTAGCTCGTCTCGATCATCTCCCTCACACGAGGGGAGACCGGGTCGATGCTATCAAAATTGACGCCATCGGTAACCCGATCCCATATCACGACCGCCGGCCTCGCCAAGTCAGCAACGATCTGCCGCACCGGAATGTGCGACGCAGCCGCAATAACAACGCTCGCCTCGTCAATCTCAAGAAACGCGCGCGGGTCCTTGAGAACCACAACTCCTTCCTGACCCAACACGCTCTTGTCAGCATCCTGGTATGCCGGATCCTGAACATAACAGCTGACGTTTTCTTTTCCTTGCGACACCAAAATATCCCGAATGCCGAGTGCCAGCGCATGTTGTGCCGGGCTTCGGGGCAGAAGGCGGTTACCCTCGGCCATGGTAGAACAGGAGAGGGCGACGACCTTGTTGATGTTTGACGGAACCGTCACGGAAGGCACGTTGCCGGCGAAGAGGGATCTGATGCGGCCAAACGACTCTGTGGTTTGCCATTGCTTGCAGAAAGAACGAAAGAGAGGCTCGAGTTCTTGGTGGGTAGAAGGTGCACAGCCGTCGGGGTCTGGAACGATCGTGTTCGAGTTCCATTCGACCCGGAAGTTCTCATGGCAGACAACCATGGAGAGACAGGTGATGGGGGGGTTCATGAATACCCAGTCGATGAAGCCTCGGGCACAAGTCATCATTTCGAAGCTGCGGTAGGCGAGACGTGGTTCACCTCTACAACATAGCTTGTTAGAAGATGGCGACATGATTCGAATACCAAGAAACCTTACACGATGGTATCATGCGCTGGCTTGAACAAGTTGTGACTGGGACGTTCCCCCACCCGAACACGGAAGTCGACGGGGACACCATCGAAGCCGGGGACGGAAACCTTGTCAGTAGTCCCTGCAATGATGTCGTCGAAGGACGAGGCAATCTGGCGCAAGACATCCTTTGAAAACAAGGGGGTGTTGGCTTCATACAAGGCCCGGAGATTTGCCTCTATCTGAGGAAACATATCCCAGGGTACGTCAATAGAGGGGCGGGTTTCGCTCGTGATCTCAGCCTCGCTCAGGACACCATTGTCGTAGTCGGGTATTTCGCCTTCTTCCATCTCCGAATCGGGCGGCGAGGAAGAATCTGACCCGGAGCAAGAGTCGGGCGGCGAGCAAGAGCCCGACCCAGAAGAAGAGTCGGGCGGCGAAGAAGACGGGGGGGACGAGCGATCCGAGGACGGGACGGTGGGGGCCATCTTTATGAGGTTAAGATGCAGAAGTTGTTTAATAGAAAGAATGCAGTGGAGGATGCTTCAACTGTTCTTCAAGAAGCTGTTGGGTTGGCAAAGAACAAGGTATGTACCAAAACAGCTATTTTATGGGACTGCACGAGTTCAGGAAGGATCATGGAAGTGACCGCCCGCTTACTGCAATCACCTCGATATCATGGAAGGAGCAGGAAGCAGCGCCCAACTTGGGCTCAGCTTCCCTGTTCTTCCCAAACCAAGGTACGGCTCTAAACCTGCCAACGCTCGTAATCGCCATGATACATGCCATGCACGGATATCCTTGCCGCATACGCCATCACAACAGGGAAGCTTCGAACAAGCTGTTCCGTTTCTGGTGCCCAGCAACGATGGTGAACGTCAGTACACCACCCACACTGCACGGGTAGCAAGAGAAGGTACGACGGCATACGCATTGCAACAAGGTCGGATCCTTCGGTAGGCTCCTTCCCCCCTGGAACCCAGAAACGTCTACCGTCAGGCCCTTCTCATCCCCCCTCCTCCCCCGACTCCCCCGGCTCACCAGGCTATCCTCGCCAACACGCCCTTGGGCCATTTCCGCACGCCAAACTTGCGCCCCTCATCCAGCAGCAGGATGCCCACGCCCAGCGCCATGGGCAGGAACCAGTGCTCGACGGGCACGGCCGCCGTGTCCAGCACGTCCTGGAACGTCGGCACATAGAGCCAGAAGAAGGCCATGGCCAGCGCAAACAGGATCGCGGGGAAGAGGTAGTAGTTGCGCGTCTCCCGGTTGAAGAGCGGCGGGTGCTGGTAGATGGACAGCCGGCGCGTGCGGCAGGCGAGCAGGTTGAACCACTGGCTGTTGCGGCATTGTTTGTTAGTGGCCGGCTGGCTGGCCGGCTGACTGGTTGAGATGGTAGGGTTGGGGGGGACATACATGACCACGAGGGTGACGAAGTAGATGGAGCTGGCCGTGTTGAGCTTGGCGGCGTAGTAGTCCGGGTCGACGCCCTCGGGGACGCCGAACGAGAACCAGATCTTGCTAAAGGGGATGCCGTTGCGCTCGAGATACCAGTACGACATGACAAAGGACAGGAACGTCTCCATCATGCCGATGAAGCCGTAGGTCTGCAGGATGAACTTCCAGTCGACGAGGCGGTCCACGCCAATCTTGCGTGGCGGGCGCTGCAGCACGTCGGCTTCGGGCGCCTCGTACGCGAGGGCGGTGGCGGCGACGCAGTCTGTGAGGCAGCTATTCGGGGGGATGGGGTTAGATGCTGGACACGAGGTCGGGATCGGGTTGGAAAAAGGGGGCCATACCAAATAACAATCATGAGGAAACTGCTCAGAATCTGCGGCATACCAAAAGCGACGTTGGTCATGACCGGCCAGAACTCGCTGAAGCTCCCAGCAGGCAGCAGGTACGCAATCGTCTTCTTCAGGTTATCAAACAGCACGCGGCCGAAGCGAACAGCCTCGACGATGCTCGAGAAGGACTCAAGCAGCACCATGTCGGCCGCCTCGATCGCAATGTCGCTTCCGCCGCCAATCGCAATACCGATATCCGCAGCCCGGAGAGCAGGCGCATCGTTGACGCCGTCCCCCGTCATACCAACAACGTGGGCGCGGGCCTGCAGCTCACGGACGATGCGCAGCTTCTGCTCCGGGGTGGTGCGCGCAAAGACAATCTCGCCGTACGCCACGAGCTGGTCCCACTGCGCGTCGTTGAGCGTTATAAGATCCGGCCCGGTGACGACGATGGAGCGGGGGGTCTCGCCGTCCTTCCCGTCCACGTCGTCGCCCGTGGGCAGTTTCTCGACGGGGTCCCGCGAGAGCGCGGTGACGTTGGCGACCAGGTGGTCCGGGTTGGTGATGATGCCGCACTCCCGAGCGATGGCCTGGGCCGTGAGGGCAAAGTCGCCCGTGACCATGAAGATGCGGATGCCGGCGCCGCGCAGGATCCTGGTGACCTCGGGAATCTCGGGCCGCGGCGGGTCGATGATGGCGACGAGGCCAACCACAGTCAGTCCGGTCCTGGCCTGTTCCAGCATTTCCGTCTCAAAGGCGGTAGATGAGGGCGATGATTGGATGGAGGATTTGGAGACGGCCTTGTGGGCGAGGAGTAGGACGCGGCGGTCCTGGGAAGACCACTCGTCCTTGATCTTGTCAATGCTGGCACGCGCCGCTGCGTCGAGAGGCACCGCCACGCCCGATGTGTTGGTGTAATTGCTGCAGCGTTCTAGGAGGATTTCGGGGGCACCCTTGATTGTGAGAAGCCTAGTGACCAGTCCATTAGCTCGGCTCACACAGGGTGACAGGTCCGACATGGTGGAATCGACTTACATGTCGCCGGGCTCAAAGATGGCCGCAATGCCGCTGGGAAGGGCAACGCTGAGACCATCGGGGTGAGTAGAGCCGAGAACCCTAATCATGAACTTGTTCTTGCTGTTGAAGGCGAGGTTGAACTTGGTGGCCCAGCAGCGCTTCAGCTCGGCGACCGGCCCCAGTCTCTCAGCAAACCGGAGGATAGCCTGGTCAGTGGCGTCGCCGTGGACTTTTCTGTTTGCGATGGGCAGGTGTATGGATGAGGCGTCGAACTCTCCGGCGTTGCAAAGACCTGCGACAGTCCGCAGTTGGTCGATGGCGCTGCTGGCGTGGTGTCCCTCCTTTGTCTGGCCTGCGGCGACCACGTCGCGAGCGGCTTTGGCCTTCATGGTCTCGAGGCCGATGGCGCAGTCGGTGACCGCCATCTTGTTCTAGTAGCCAGTGTCTTAGCGCCCTGTACAATCATGGTTTCTGCCTGGCTTGGCATGTACATACCTCGGTCAATGTGCCCGTCTTGTCTGAGCAGATGACCGACACGGTGCCGAGGGTCTCGACCGTCTTGAGCGATTTGCACAGAATCTTGTTCTTCTTCATCATGTTCGCGGCAATGGTAAGACTTGCCGCGGTAGCAACGGGGAGACCTTCGGGGATGAAGGCAATGGCAACCGAGACGCAGGAGATGATCAGGCTCGGCACGCTGATCCAGCCGGGATGCGCCTTTCGCAACCAACCGGCCCTAGTACTCATCGTCAGCAAGCCTCGAGTCTCGCAAGCCGAACTTTGGACGCTGTTCCTCTTACCAGATGGCGACGACCACGATGATCACAGTAACCATGATCGAAACAATGATCCAGACAAAGTTGAGCACCTCGCGCTCGATAGGGGTCAGTCCCTTCTTTGGCTTGTTTGTCAGCTTGGCGATGCGGCCGAAGACGGTGCTGCCAGCCGTGGCGACGACGACGCCAACGCAGGTTCCCGAGGCGCAGTGAGTGCCCTGGAGGCCAATGTTTTTGGTCTCGAGGTAGTTCTTGTCTGTGTGGTCTACGGTCGCGGCCAAGGGAAATGATTCGCCTGTTGCGTTGCAAGTCTGGGGTCAGCCGGCAATGCCCCCTGTCAGGTCGCCAACCCCGGGGCCGTCTCACCAGTCAGTACCGCGCGGTCAAACTTGGCGTCGGAAGACACCTGAACGAAACGGACATCGGCCGGGAGCTTGTTGCCGGCCTTGATGACCAGGATATCGCCAGGGACAATGTCGACTGCCATGATAGCGACCTGTACTCCCTCCCTGATGACGAGACACCCTTTTGGAATCATGTTCTTGATGGATGCCATGACACGGGACGTAGACCAATCCTGCCACATGTTGAAGGCGGCCTGGATGAGCCAGACAGCAACCAGGACAATGGCAAGCGCCAGGTTAGCCAGTACCGGGGGGTTGCCCAGCGGGCGCCATGCAACGAAGACGAGGATGGCGCCAACGAAAAGCACGGATCCGAAGCCCTTGAAGAAGTAGCCAAACCACTGTTTGAAGCGATGGGTCTCGGGAGGAGGCGGCATGTTCTTCCCATACTCTTCGGTTTTGCGCTTGATCTGGCCCTCGGACAAGCCCCGGGTGAGAGAGGTTGACAAACGTCTGAGAGCTTCGTCCACGGAAATTGTGTGCCATTCGAGGTCGGCAAGATCTGTTTTGCGTAGTTAGCCATGCTGAATACCAACCGGTTGTCGATCGAGGGAAAGAAGTTGAGTTCTGTTGGGGTTCGACGAACCACTAGTGGTGCCTTTCTCGAGCTTTTTTGCGAGCTCAGTCTTGCGCTTGTAGTCGTCGATGTCGATGGAGCTAGATCATGGACGTTCGGTCAGTGATTCTCATCTCTTTCATGGCGCGCCAACAGCCAGGGTGGGCAGCAGAATAAGAGAACCACCAAAGCACCTACACGGTACGATACTGGATCGGCAGCGCAGCAGCTGGGTCAACGGCAACATGCGAGCGGACGCTGTGAATCGACATGGAGCCGCGAGACAGAGCACGTCGTAGGCCGGGCCGGATGGTCGTCTGGTCCGGCTGACCCTCAAGATCCTCCAACCGCCATCGGACACCCTGGCCGTATTTTTCGTATATGTCGCCCATTTCGGAGTGCCGCCTGTCGCAAGCTGACAGTGCTGCAGGTGGACCCCAGAGAGTCGCGAGACACGGGCAGGCGAGAAATCAAATCAGAATCGAAGTGACAGTAGGAGTGAAGGATGTAAGACAGGCAGCATGGACAAAGGAGGTGCGTTGCGGAAGCTTATGAGGTGCAGATTTGCGGACTGAGGCAGTGCTCCCCGCGGCCCTGTTCATCCCATGCCTCACAGTATGCAGAGCAACTGGATCCCGAGATGATTGCCACATCCTCGTAGTCGTAACGCCGTCTTGGGATTAACCGATACGGTGGCGAACCACGATGAAAGAACTACCCGGCGAGCAGTCAACCAACGGGGCGTGTTACGGCAAGTTGGATCAACAAGCCAAGGCCCAGTCGTGATCGGGGGATATAACAACGCGGCATCAATATCCCGCGCCGCCAAGCAGTCTCAGACTCTCAAGGTGGCCATGATGACAGGGCCAGCTTCAACCAGACCAAACCAGATCTGTGCTAGAAGCCTAATACACGCCGCAGGCTGTGGCCCTGGTACGTTGCATGGAAATCAGGATAAAGCCAGCTGCGGCACGCCGGTAAGCATCGGATTGTAACGGCGCATACACGCTCCCAGAGATTTGCTGGACCAACATCCACCGCAGCGTACTTACCCAGCCAACAGCAAGTCAAACCACGCACGGTGGCAGATGATCAAGTCGAATGTGCCGACTGGTTCTCAGCTCCCAACGCCTGCCACGTGAAGATGGGGACATGGGGTTGGCTGGGCTGTGCGTTGACCCCGGCGCCAATGCACGTTTGCGGCGGGGAGATAGGTGATGCGGCCGCTGCCTGGCTCCATCCAAATGCTGCCACCGCCATGTTTTGGCGCGGGGAACGCCTGTCGAACGCCTGTCGGTGCAAAAGTGAAACGACACAGCGATCAAATCGTGTACGTAAACGACTGCGCAGTCCCGGTGGAAAATGGCTCAACGCAAATCCAGGTTGAAGGATTGAGGAATTGCATTGGTGAGATCCACCGATCCACACGTCAGCCAAAACCTCTGTGGAGAAGGGCGATGTCTTGAGGGGAATTGTCGAGTCGCTCTGCAGGAGCAAGGCCTGGGAGGCGTCGGGTGGCCCAAGCTCCCTGCATGAGCAGCACCACCGGGGGTCGTTCCGGCCAAAGCTTAATCGGACATGTCCCTGGTATCAGGTGGTCAAAGCTCTTCTCGCAGGCCAATTATGAGCGATTTTCCCTCGCCTGTTATCGCTGTACCGAGTGCTAATCGCGCCTACCAGCTTTGTTGAATGTTTGGCATCCTCGCATCTTGGCCATCGGGCAACTCCTGCACAGCCTCCCGACTCCCAGTTCCATCCTTCTTGTCAAAAGCATGTCGAGCCAATCAATCCTTGGGGAGGGGGGCTTTCCCCACAGACAGAAACAGGGCATTTGGCGTTCCCGGATGTCACTCACGAACCCCACCTTTCCCACCTCCCTTCCCGCGCACTAACACAAATGTACATCCTGTTCTGTCGGGGCGGGAGACAAGCAAGTGGAGCGACGACAAATCACCAAACACACACTCGATCCAAGATGCTTCCTGTGGTTCCTCCTTCAGGGGGTTGACAGAAACAAAGTCTGATCTGCCGCGGGCCAGGATTCTGTCATGTTCTTTCCCTCCCTATCTCATCTGTATAGCTATTGTTCCTCGGCAGCGCGAGAGTCGAGATGTCTTCCGCGTCCTGAAGCTGACTGCCAAATTCCAGCCAATTGACACATGCATTGCTGCACTGCCACCTTGCCTACATATACCCCGTACGCTATTCTCGGTTGTTGGCCGGGTACCGGTACATGGGAGCTCACTCCATCCCCTGCTGCAGCCGTGGTCACATCGCCAATCTGTTCTTTGTTATATGCCTCCCCCAGTCCTCAGACTCGAGAGGCCACCGTCCTCGATAACATTAGCGCAACCCTCCGGCTTTCCCAACCCGGAAATTCTCTCCCTGCTTGCATCTCTTATTCGCATCCCCCCCAATCCGGGATTTCAGATTTCTCTGGACTGACGGTGAGGAGGGGTCGCGGGAGGCCTCCAGCCTGCACCATGACAGGTTGACGAGCGCAAGCAACGCGCCGATCTGCTGCGTGTCATGCGTGGCATGGAATTCCCGCACCCAAGACGACTCGCAATTCCCAGTCCTGGCTTCCTTGCTTGCATCCCGCCATCGCGAAATCTCGCACAAGGTCGCTGTCGGTCCCCAGCCACCAGATCCTGCCGAATTCAACATCCTGAACACCCCAGTGCGACATTACGGCTTGGAGAGGAAGGGACTGGACCCCGGGAGTTGGTCCCCGCCAGACGGTTGGCCACCACCCTGAAAATGGGCATCTCCGGCATCATGGGCAGCTCGCAGGGTCGCGAGGCGCCGTGGCCGTGGTGGCCATCTGCTGTGCCCATAAATCCACGGCGGCAAGGCCACCGAGATGGTTGGCGCGCCAGATTGGGCATATAAAGGCCATCCCAAGTCCGTGTGGACTGGGACTCGGACGCGAGAGGCAGGCCAGCCTTGCCCAGATGCAGGCCGGGAGAAGGCAGGTCTCTTCCACTCCTCCACTGGCATTGCCGCGCTGCTGGCAGGCAGGTGGTAATGAATTTCCAATCGCGTCAAGATGGCCTCCGGCTGAGAGCCATAGGAGCTGATGAGCAGTGAATCACCCGCCTCTCCGGTTCCAAGTTTTCTCAGGGACCAACACCGCGACAGTGGAACAACTGGGTAGGGCGTGACTAGCAAGTTGTCAAGAATACCAAACGTGTCCCAGGCAGCAAATTTGCATTAATCCCCCAGCTGTCATACGGGCCGAATGAGCTGTGCCTGAGCCAGAAGCCCCGCCTGCATTGCAAAAGCGTATATAACCAACAGCCCACTTAGGAAACCACCAAGCAACACGCGAGATCAGGTCAAAACGGGCTGCCATTCATTACATCGTTGTATGCATTCCATCATGAACCCCATCATTCCCAGTCCCAACCCAAGCAAGCACGCAAGCAAGCAAGCAAGCACAAGCAGAGCAAGCAACCGCAAACAACGCGAGCAAGCATGCAACCAAGCCAACCAAAGGGCACCAAATCGCAGACACCGGCCAACCGGCAGCAGAATAAACCGCGTGAAACTCATACGTGTGCGCAACTAAACTAAACAGGCCGTATGCATAAGAAAAAGAACACCACACACATCCTTCCTTCCCACGTACCCAGTAGCGATGAAAAAAAAGCCAGTGAGAGTGTCCTTTCCGGGGTATCAATGATCCCTCCCTCCCTGTCGCCCTCCCACTGCCACCGCCCAACACTCCCCCAAATAAAACGGCCAAGATAAACTCTAACACAACACCCCTGCCCTGCGCTGTGATGGGGGATCGCACTAGCTAGCCCATCAGGACGCTGCCTCGTGTTGAGCAGGATGTCCCCAAAGGCAGCATGCTTGCTTCAACGGATCTCTGCTGGTCCATGCCCGCCCACCACCCCAACGCGGCGGAAGCCATATCGCGACATGTCCGACGCCGCGCGGAAGGGGGATGGTAAGCAGGCGGCCGAGCGCGGACGCTGCCCACGATCCCATCTCAGGTGGACTAAGAACCCCCCAGAGTCCCGCGGCCAGGCCCCTGAGCTGCCTGCGGAGAACCGGGCGTGCCATGCTGGTCCGACTGGTCCGGTATGGTGCCAATATCCTGGGCCGAGGCTGCGTTTGTACCAACCATCGGTGTGGGTCCAAACTGAGGAGCTGACTGTGCCGGGGGCGGATGGAGGAAACCCGAGCTAGCGATGGCACTGGCTGGGCTTATGTCCATGTCATCGTTGCCCTCATCCTGGCCTGCATGGGGTGGTGATGTAGACGGGGTAAGCCCCGCAGAGCCGGGCTGGGATAACATCTGATGCGGGACATACGGCGGGTGGCCGCCCACATACCCGAAGGGATTCACGTTCGCAGCATGGGCGTGCGATGCTGCCGGCGGTATGGGCGGTGGTACGGGGATGGCACCCGAGGTTGCCTGGCCGATGGCAAGGCCGATGTTGTGGTGATTCAGTAATGGTTGCGCGTCAATGACCATCTCAGACCCATCCAGGCCGTCGTCGTCATCCACCGCATCGGCCTCACCAAGACCGTCGTCGACATTGTTCAGCTGAGGAGCGGCCGGGGGAGGCCCCGCTCCTGCAGGGAAGATGGGAAGATCCCCGGGCGGGCCGACACGCATAGCGAGATGCATGCCTTGGGTTTGCCTTTCGCTGCCATTCAAATGGTTGCGCAGGCCGACGACACCTTGACCGGAGAAGACGCAGAAAACAGACCGTTGGTGATCCGTAAAGTCTAAGAGAATGGAGTCAGTGCATTGCTCTTGTGAGATCATGGAGGAGGCTTGCCTGGTGGGGCGTCACGGGAGAACTGGTCAAGGTCTTCTCTGAGGAACGCCTGGACCCCAGTTAAGCTAAGATGGGTGAGCCGAGGGCAGCAGTTGAGGAGCCTCATAATGCTCTAGAACACAGGTTAGAGCAGACCACGCGGTGGATGGAGAGCGGCCCGAGTCTTACCTTCAGCGTCAGGTTGGTGCAGTAGCTCAAGTGAACCCTCTCGAGACTGCTGTGGCTGTTGCTGGTATAGTCATTCGGGATGATGTTCCCGTACACATCCTTGCGCATGCGAGGCCGCCGGTTCGCGTTCGCCAGCGTCATGATGCTCGCGTCCGTGATATTTGCACACTTCACAAGACCAATCCTTTTGAGTTTTGGAAGGGTGGCCAACCTGGTTACGGAGTCATCCGTCAGATGAGTGCAGCAGCCAAGATCGATATAGCGGAGCCGGTTGCACGACTGGACGAGGCGCTTGACGCCATCATCTGTGATGTGCCCGCAATGGCCGAGGTGAAGATAGTGCAGGTTCTTGCCCAGGCGGGAGAGGGCATAGACGGTGGCATCCGTGAGATTGCGGCACTTCTGCAGCACAATATTCCGAAGTCGTGTCGCAACGTCCATGATCTTCTCCACGGCACGGTCTGTAATCTGTGTGCAAGAGCTGAGGTCCAGAATGCGCAGATTGTCATAGGTCCTGTTGGGAGGGAGCGCGAGGAAGGCCATGTCGTCGATCAGTTCGCAGCCGACGAGTCGAAGCTCACGGAGGGCCCGCGCCTTGGCGAAAATCGCCGTGACTGCTTCGTTGCCAATGAGCCGGCATTCTTCGAGGTCAATCTCGAGGATGTTGGGGCAGTTTTCGGCAAAGGCGAGGACGGCCTCGTCGGTTAGCTGGCTGCATTTGTTCAATTTGAGCTGTGGCAATTCTGTTAGCATGCGCCAGAATGGAGAGCATGAACCAGACCTACTCTCTTGAGAAACCTGCAGCGTTGTGAGAGTCGAATCAGGCTCTCGTTTGATATTTTGATGCATTCCGACACATTCAGGCCTTGGAGCCGCGGGCAGTTCTCGGCGATCACGTCGATCGAAGCCTCGGTAATTTGATGGTCTTTGGAGAGGTCGAGAGAATAGAGGTGGCTATTGTTCTCCACAAGCGCGATCAGGCCGGAATCTGTCAAGTTTCCGCAGTTGGTGAGGGTCAGGCGCTCGATCCGTGTGCAGGATGCGAAGGGCATGACGCTGCCATCGTTGATCACGCTCGCGAGGGAGGCCAAGTTCAGGCGCCGAACGAAGTCGCGGTAGAGGAAGGACTGGTCGGCGGCGCCGAGGGTTCGGCAGACCAGCGCCAGTCTGTCCCAGTCGGTGCACAGCGGGCGGTGCCAGAGAATGTCGACAGCATTGCGAGCCCAGCGCTTGCAAGTCAACATCACATGTAGTATATCCGACGAGCCGCTGAGCTTGGCGAAGACGGCGATCAGGATCTCGTTGGGAAGGCCATGGACGGGCGGGAGACACTCGTCGTCGCTGACCTGCATATCCTGCAGGTTGGGGACGCCGAGCGACGACTGGGAATCGTTGGCGCCGAGAAAAAAGTCAGATTCTTCATTGTCGGCGGGGGCGGGGGAGCTGGTGGACGAGGTCGACCGAGAATCCTGCTGGGGGCGCTGGGCAGTCTCGATCTCGATCTCGGGTTCGGGCTCGAGTTCGGCGCCGTCGCGCGTGCCAGGCGCGCCCTGGTCGTCGGCAATAATGTCGAGAGAAGCGCGTTGTCTCATGGCTGCTGCTGTCTGTGTCCCGCAGCTCTGACGCGGTTTGTTGTGAAGGCTGGATGGACGGCGATGATGATGAGGGGCGGCGAGCCGACCGTCGATGTGGAGTGGGCTGTTGGCGCTGACCCCGACAAGTATTGCAGGGGGTTGACAGGCGGAGTGTGGGTGACCCCAGCCCAAAATAGCCTTAAGCGAGCAGCTGGGCCAGGAAGGCAAAGGTCAAGGAACAAGGATCGCCGGGCCGGAAAAAGAACCGTATGGCGAATGGGAAGACAAAGATGAATAGTTCCAAGTGCTAGGTGGGAGTAGTTAAGTACCGATTGCAGCATTCGCAGGTCGGTTTTGATGTGTTGCAATGCGCCCGACTTCTGTGGAATTTGGAGGTGCACACTGCGGTACCAGTGACGGAAGATACATATGTCGCTCCTGCGTGCTGTTTAGGCGGGCAAAACTTGGCAAGCGACCTGCACTGCAAGTGCTAGGGCACGTGGAGCACTTAGCAGGCCACTAGACAGAGGTCACGCTCAGGGGGTCACTGGTAATTAACTACCTATGTTGTTTGCAAAAGTGAAGTCAACCTTCGGTCGTAGAGTTGACACTTTTCAGCTTGTTTCGCCTCACGGTGACTCACCATGGACAGCTATTGCGCTCATCCCGACACCAGGTGTCGCGCTGGTGTCGCGAGCCTAGCACATTTCGATGCATGCACTAGTGCACGGAGGTTCGAGACGGTCCCGTCCCGAGCATCCTTCAAGCGCAGGCATTTCCACACCCAATGGTCCTCCCTCAAGCGGCGAAGGGGCCTCAATATCATACCTCGCATATAATCTACATAACTATATTTTTCGTCCACTTACCAATGACTAACCTACATTGCTGAGAGAGGGTTGTAACTAGGCGAGGCTTCTTTGTACTCTGACAACGGTTGCTGGTGATGGGCATTCCCTCAGATCGGGCCGTCGGGGCTTTAATGCCCGATCGGATCGGCTTTTTGATGCCAGCGACTGCGCATCCTTGACGCGAGCGGGATGGGTGCATAGGAGCTAGACGCGCCATCTGAAATATGGTGGCGTCTGATTTTGACGGAAGGACGGACTTGGGACATAACCACTGGTCTCTGGACCTCGAGACAGGGCCAGGGGCAACATGCCTGCATTGTTTTGGATGCCAAAGACAAGGCGTGGGATGCTGCACTGGGAAAATGTTAGAGAACTTGCGTCGGCTAGGGTACCCCGTATCTTGCAAGCTTACATACAACTACCTAGTTGATTGAAGTGCGGATTACATGATGCAACTGCAGGCTATTCCTTCATGACGTGCAGAGAGTAAGCTAAATCCGGATACTCGCGCCCTCGCTGTCTCAGAGTCAACCTCTGTCACTCTGGCACAGGCGGGCGCTATGTATGAAGTGCATTGTCAGTCGCTCGTGCCGTGGCCGCATGGTGCTAGAGGTGTGTCAACTAGGAAGCCCTCACATCATGACGACAAGGGTCATGTGCTGTTATTCTTTTTATAGGTTGCGTCCAAGTTCAGGGGGTTTGTTTGGGGATGGATTGGAGTTGGCAAAAGTTCGGGAACGAAACGCAGCGCCAGGTTAAATTTCCGGCTGATGGTCGGCAATGACGAACAGACCCGCAGGGGCGCTGGGCCAGGCATGATGTCAAATTGCAGGTCACAAAACAGGAGCGGGGCAATCGAAGGACCAAACACCAAGTCCGCAAGTCCAGGTCATGACGGGCCATTGAAAGCCGTGGGGAAGAACATTAGGAATATATTCTGTTTCGTTGTTTTGGTAGCGACACGGACGTCACTATGCTGCGACAATCCTCATTCCGCCCGCTTTGTCGGCCCCCAACAGCTGTCTTTCATGCGAATGTCCCGCGCCGAACATTTCTCTCCGGTCGCGCCGAAAAGACATCGGGCCGGGCGGTCGAGGGACTCAACGTCCGGCGCCTCTCAGAGCAGTCAAACAACTACTACCGCAACCGGCGCAGCTTCCTCTGGAGCGGCGCCATCGCCGGTGTCGTTTCCTTCATCTACACGGCCTACAAGCTCCAACAAGAGCTCATCAAGCCCGTCAAGGCCGATGCCAACCTCTCCTCGTCGAACCCCCTATCCGGCACCAATGCCGCCGACCGCAAGATTGTAGTCTACGATGAGGACGGCCACGAGATTGTGCCCACAGGAAACAGCACCATCCCGACCTTCCCGCGCACGCTCGACATCCCCGCCTACACCACCCCCCTCTCCCCCACGCCGCCTGCCTCAACCGACCCGCGCCACCCCCCGACCCTCACCACCACTGCGTCCCACGGCGCCACAACCGAGTACACTCTCGTCGGCCTCGGCGTGCGCACGGTGACCTTCATCAACCTCCAAGTCTACCTCGTCGGCTACTACGTCGCGACAGCCGACATCGCGGCTCTCCAGAACGCCCTCGCCAAGAAGATCAACCCGATCGCGACGACGCTCGTGCCCAACGAGCGCGACCAGCTGCGCGCCGCGCTGCTCGACCCGGCCGAGTCCGACAAGACGTGGGACGAGTTGCTGGCGTCGGGCGTGCCCGCGCGCTCCGCCTTCCGCGTGATCCCCACGCGCGACACCGACTTCCACCACCTCCGCGACGGCTTCGTCCGCGCGATCCAGGCGCGCGCGCCGGGGCTCTCCGGCTCCGGGGCCGACGACGATGCGTTTGGGGAGGCGATGCGCCAGTTCCGGGGTGTGTTCAACCGGGGCAGCGTGCCGAAGCGCAAGGAGCTGCTGCTGGTGCGGGACGAGACGGGGAAGTTGAGCATCGCGTACGATGGGGGTGCGAACAAGAAGGAGGGCCGGCCGGCGGGGAGGCAGCTGATTGGTGTTGTGGAGGACGAGAGGGTGTCGCGGGCGCTGTGGCTGAATTATTTGGGAGGGAAGAAGGTTGCGAGCGAGCCGGCGCGGGAGAGTATTGTGGAGGGCATCATGGAGTTTGTGGAGAGGCCTGTCGGGACTGTGGCGACACAGGTGGTGCCTGTTTTGAGCGCGAAGGTGTAAGCCAGGTCCATGGGGCCATGTATTGATTTTGTATGATAAGAAGCACATGGTGGCCTGATTGCAAGCGCACTTCTCGAAGAGCAGCGAGCCAGTGAAATAAATAAGTGGCGGGCAAGTTTTGGGGCATACATGGCCTGTCTATATAGTCTTTGGATATCCCAATGCCAACCAACGGTAAACCACAAGGGCAGACTTTCTTGCGCCACGCCTTAGAGAGCGCCAGCCTCCTTCAGCAGCTGCTCAATCTTCTTGCCGTCCTTGCCATTATTCACAACCGTCTCGAAATCCGAGTTGCCTCCGATGTGCACCTGCCCGATGAAGATGTTGGGGACGGTGCGTTGGCCTGTCATCTTGGCCAGAGCCGACTGGATATCACTGCCGTCGGCTTCTTGGTTGAGCTCGTAGCTCTTGTACTTGGCGTCTAGTCCATCGAGGATGCGCTTGGTGTTGTTGCAATAGGGGCAGTATGACTTGCTGAAGACAACTAGGCGAGAGTTGCGTTAGTGGGTGCACCAGCGCCACCGACCACGGGACAAGGAGAGACAGCGCTACGTACTGACAGCATTGTCATCGATCAACTGCTGAGCTTTCTTCTGGGCGGCTTCCATGGTTACTGGTGGAGTTGAAGCGAATAGTCTGCGGAAGATGAAGGACATGGAGCGTCGCGGGATGGTGATGTTGGGGGAAAAGATAGCGGGGGACGAGGGGCAGTGGAGTGCGTGCTTCCGTTGGCGGAAACGAGCGGAAAGCGGCTACCGAGGTCGAAGGCGACAGACAGCCAATGAATTAGTCAACCAAATGGTATTGTAATGGCACAAGAGAGTGTGGTGGTGCCTCGATATCAAATGTTCTATAACTGCTCTGATTGAGACCAATGCTGACCGAGCAGAACGTTGTTTCAGAAACTTTTAGAAATCCACGACGGGACAGCTTCGGAGTTGCGATTTGTGACACCAGGCCAAGCCCGGTGGATTTAAGATCCGCCTTTCCCATCCTGGAATACGATGCGAAAATTCCACAGCCCATGCTACATTACGAAGAGCCGGTGATCCCTGCAAGATCGAGGTCCGGTTTCGACGTCATGTTTCGAAGCACTTTACCAGATGGAGACATGGCTTCAACAGCTTTGGGTATGAATATGTACAAAGTGCCCTAGAATGAGGGATGAGGCCATCGTGATGCTAACAATGGCAGGCAAGGCCGCATTGGGACTGAAGGCGTGGCCTCACTTGTCTCGGCTCTCGAGATGTGATTTGTCAAGTCCTGTCCAAAACCAAGCCATCTTGGGAGGCAAACTTGTCGAGTTGTGATGATCGCTCGCATCTGGCCTCGTGGTGGAATCCCAACCAGTAGGCTGAGGAAAGAGGCTGAGCGGTTCAGCGAACATGGCGATCCTGACCTCAACTCCTCGGGAAGGCGGAACTTTGCCTCGCGATAGTGGCACGAACTCCTGATGAGGCAACAGGTGCTGCGCTGAGCTGCTGGCGAGGCGACCAATTCCAACCGGATCCCCTGATCGATGATTACTAGAGACTTGGCGACCTGTAGTAACTCACGGAAACCTGCATTGCAGTGTCAACAACATTCGACGCATCGATGAGTTGGGCGAGTGAGCGAAGGGGAATCCATCTTCGCTTTGTCAAGAATTGGAGCGGGCGAATGAGACAACCGAAAATGGAGCAAAGGGAGTGGGGTTGGAGCCCACACGAAAGGCGGGGTCCTCAGGCCACGGGGTCGTCCCAAGGTTCGTCCACTCTAAAAAAATTGGCACCCTTGCAGCGACCGTCACCCAACCTATGAGCCTATGTACCAAAAATCGACTTGCCGAGAACAGACAGCCAGACACACCACCCTGAGAGAACCCTGCGTGCCCAAGCGGTGATCATCCGAAGAGTGTTGTTTCCTTACCGGTTCCGGAATCCTGGTGCGAGGACAACACGTCTTTTGTGCTCCTACCAAGGCCGACAACTTTGGCTTCGACGTCGTGGCCACTGACCCAGCATTTTTTGACGCCCAATTGATGCATCCGCCCAGCGAGCATCACGATCCCTTGCACCCCCACCTGCACCGCACCAACCGCACCAGGTGACGGACTGGCTACTATAAGTCGGTTCCCAGAACCCCATCCCCCGCCCCATCCCTCTTCACCAGGTCGACGGCATCCAGTCGTAGGACCACTCAAATCGCAAAAGTGGCTTCCGGTCCGGGAGTTTGGGCATCACCCAGTGCTGCATTTGCCACCTTTGCCAACCACTTTACCTCCACATTACTGAAGCTTCTGGCATCGTTGCAGAAGTATTTGGACACGGCTACCGACCGACTGTCAGGTGCCACCGACTACTTCGAATCGACGACCGGTCTTTCCCCGGCGGTGCTCTACGCCACGGTCGGTGTTATCTTGCTTCTCGGCCTCATCCCAGCGCTCGCAACACGGATCGGACAGGGCAGCAAAAAGTCGGGAATCATGCGTCGTTATGGGTTCTCAAGCCGTGGGACCCCGTCACCCTTCGGGTCCACGCTCGGGCAAGGCGTGCCCAATGTGACGGATGAAGATTTCAGCTACATCACCTCGGCTGATTTGGAAGACCGTGGTGTCGACATTCCCGGACGGCCGTACATACCCCGTTCGCACTTCATGGAGTCGTACTCCCATTCCGCACCTCCTCCGTCGTACGCCCACAGACCCGAGGACGATGTTATACTGGTAAAGCACAACGGCATCACATACCCAGAACATTTTCCCGCCTACTCGATCGGCGATGGGAAGCTTTTGGTCGGCGACGTCCGCGAGCGAGTCAACATGATTCTGGATCTCTCGGAGCGCCAAGCGAAGCGAGTCAAGCTGTTCTACAAGGGCCGTCGTCTGAAGGATCCAGACGCCCCTGTGCGCCAGTATGGCGTCAAAAACAGCAGCGAGCTCCTGATGACCATCGGCGAATCAAGTCCTGGGGCCGGCAGCGATAGCGGCGAGGAGGTCATTGTCGTTGGGCGCGACAGGCGTCCACAGTACGACGTGCAACAAGACTATGGGAGACCCAGCAGAACCGGCGGGTGGGGTAACCGGAGCCCACGGGACAGCGGTCCACTCCGCCCGGACATACCGGTGGAGGACAGCAGACGGAGAGCCGCATCGAGAGTCCGAACCCAGTCCCCGTCCGGGGGTTCGAATGTTTCCACCGCCAGCGCTCCTCCGGGCGCCCTCAGCAGCGCCCCTGTTCCCACCGGTAGACCGGGGGGGCCCATCGAGAAGCTGAACGCCATTGCAGCCGACTTCAACAGCAGGCTAAAACCGATGTGTGTCGACTTTATCACCAGACCCCCACGCGACCCCAAGAAGCGCATTGATGAGCACCGGAGGATTTCCGAAACGATCATGGAACATGTCATCCTGAAATTCGACGCCATTGAGACATCCGAGGAGGAAGGCGCGCGGGAAAGGAGGAGAGAGCTGGTGCGATATGTCCAGGCGATCCTGAAGGATCTTGATGACGCCAAGCTGTAATAACCGCGCCCGTGTTCCCAAGCTTGAGTCCCAACTCTACAAGCCATTCTGCATAAAGGCCGGTCGGATGGCTGGTATAATCTTTCCGCTTAATTCCACCAATCTCGGCCTCCCATTTCGGTTCTCTTCCTGAATGCGAACCCCCTTGAGAGCTTTCGCAGGGGTTGTTTCTAGATTCATGTAAATAATCAAGCATCTGTACCACCAGTCATGTCAAACAGGACGGATGAAGGCTGTTTGGTTTCAGTCTCCTTCACAGGGGGAAGGCCCGGTGCTTGCGCAATGCTCTTCGGGTAGCGTCTCCAACGTGGGGATATGGCATCATCTCTTCTCACTACGGGTGTGACAATGGACAAAGGTATTTTTCTTGAATCAACGGTATACAACACCCATTGTCGCAAACCATCAAGACAACATTGCCGGGTTTGAATCACGAAAGAGTGGTTAAGTCAGTCATGTGGTCGGGCTCATCATGCCATTGAGGAATGACAGTTGGTGGGTCCAGGAGCGGTCTGGGCGCTGTAGGTCTAACCCTACCCTATGCAGCCTCAGGCAGCAATCAGCAGTCCTCCATCTGATCCCGATCCGGCCTAGCGTATTTCCGCTGGCCTCACTGCACCAAGGCCAATTTTCGACACACACAAAAAAGTCGAAGACCGACCATCAACATCGCAAGGGTAAGGAAGCAGCCAGCTGCTACTCGATCGCAAAATGTCTTCGTTCGAGTCTGTGGTACGTTTGCCCACGCCCCAGTTGACTGCACCAACAAGATCTGCGAAACCGCCATTGCTCCGAATTCGCGACTGCATTCTTGGACCGACCGACTTGCACCGAATTCGGCTGGCGATGGCGGCATGGCCGGGTGGCAGTGATACTGGCAGGTACAGACTGCTGACCGGAATGCCAAACAGGTCGTGATCGATGGCAAGGGCCACCTGCTTGGCCGCCTGGCCAGCATCGTCGCCAAGCAGCTCCTCAACGGCCAGAAGATCGTTGTCGTCCGCTGCGAGGACCTCAACATCTCGGGCGAGTTCTTCCGCGCGAAGCGTACGTACCAACTTTTCACAAGTCGATTCCGGACGGTATTGCGACGGGGGGTTTTGGATTCTGAGATGGGACAATGGGCGTCGGGGTGTCGGATTGATGGATATCGGAATGCAGGGCATGGGGGACCTTGAGGAACCAGCAAGCTAACAATTGACACAGTCAAGTACCACGCCTATCTCCGCAAGATGACTCGGTTCAACCCGACTCGCGGTGGTGAGTCGAACGCCCACGATCGATGATATCCGGGTCGCGATTCTGACTGTCCGCAGGTCCCTTCCACTTCCGCGCCCCTTCCCGCATCTTCTACAAGGCCGTCCGCGGCATGATTCCCCACAAGACCGCCCGCGGTGCCGCCGCCCTTGAGCGCCTCAAGGTCTTCGAGGGTGTCCCGCCTCCGTACGACAAGAAGAAGAAGATGGTCGTCCCCCAGGCTCTCCGGGTCCTGCGTCTGCAGCCCGGCCGCAAGTACTGCACCGTCGGCCGTCTCAGCCACGAGGTTGGCTGGAAGTACCAGGATGTCGTCGCGAGGTGCGTACCCGGCGGAGGGATTGGAGCCGCGCGGCTGCGGCCGAGACCGCATCGCAATGCTAACCGTGTGGCAGACTCGAGGAGCGGCGCAAGGCGAAGGGCGCTGCCTACTACGAGCGCAAGAAGCTTGCTGCGAGGCAGCTTTCCGAGGCGAAGAAGACGGCGAAGGTCGATACCAAGACGGTGGAGGCTCTCACGGCCTACGGCTACTAAGACAGGGGCGGCCACTCGCAACCCTCTTGTCCTTTTTGCGATTTCTCTCTAGATTGGCGCGGTGGTTCAGGGCATCGACTTCATTTGCGCGGCTGGTGGGGATGGGCAACGGCTATCTGACTCACTGTGCGTCCCAGGCTTGGGAACTCATAAAATAAATGAGATGAACCAATGGAGACTCGAGGTTGCATGGGGTGAGGAAAGCACACACAATACCCGGCTCTGGCGGAAAAGGCTTCGTGATGATGTTGCTGCAGGTGTTGTTAAGTCACGCCTCGCTTCATGACCGCGGAACGCCCCGGCCATTGCCCCGCTTACGCTGAATTGACGACACATAATCTGTACTTGTGCCAGTCTAGACCTGTGAATGATCACGGGAAAGGGAGGGTTGTTGTTGTTGATCACTCGAAGTTTTCCACGCTGACTTGAATTGTCGTGATGTTTGGGCCGGTTCTCTTCCCAACTCTTTCCCTTATCTGGCCTGCCCATCGCGGTCACGGTGGCGGATCGTCTCAGATTGGACATCAGGGACTGGTGGGTCAATGACGTAGATTGGCTTCCTGCCATCGTTATCGGGTGGTCATTTGAGTACCTTGACGGACAGCCCTCTGCGTCGAGTCGGAGGTCGTCGAGTCGGAGGTCGTCGAGTCGTCGGTCAATCTGGATGCCGTTTGCTGATATGGAGAGGGGCACACGGCGCGTGTCGAAGGCTGGTCTGCCATCATGATGTACAACGCAAGCGGCGCAATCTTGTCAAATTGCTGTTTGGGGCCCAATCTGTGCCGTTCTTGCTTGCGCCGCTTCTTCTGCTCGTGGCATGTGACGCGTGACGCAAATGGGGCGTGTCTCTTTGCGGTCTTGATATGTCGGGTATTTGGCTCGGAAATGAAACCGAGCTTGGAGTTGGCGAGTTTTTTTTGGAGAACCGGGTTGATACTAGGTAATCTTCTTCTATGCTTATGTTGTCCTTTTGCCTTCCTCAATACCATGCATCACTTCTCGTCTTTCCTTTTTCGTTCGCTTTGCCTTTTCCCTAATGCTTGTTAGGTAAAGGTGTAATAGGCGTATTAATGTATCAAGGTTGTTAACATTCTCACGTTCCAAACGGCAAACGGTTGGGAACGAATAGGTAAAAATAGCAAAATTAAGAGAAACAGAGATATATAAGAACAGCTGTAAAGAAAGAAGACTTATGTCAGAAGGTGCTGTGGCATCACGGTTCTAGAAGCCACCAGCTGTGCAGCAATTAATACCCATTCCATATAATGCCCTGCTCCAGCTATGTTTAGAAGTTGCATCTTATGCTTCATGTTATGGATACCAAGGTTATATTTCCCTAGGGGGATGGATATCTGTTCAATGGGTAGAAGGCGTAAGACAAGGCCACAAGACTCAGAAAATAGTAGGCACGAACAGAGTGTGTTGAGAGCAGTGGATAGTCTAGAAGACACTTGATTGTACTTACTTCCCCAACCCGGGGTTGGAAGAACCCGGGAAGTATGATTTGGACGGCCACCGGATCCCACCATGCCCAACTTCTTCTTGCTGTCTCCGGCTGCCCATGCCACTGTACCCACTCAGAACCGTAACCTCGACTGTTTTCCGTATCTCGATCCCCGCCCTCGGCTCCTTGGGCGTTACTGCCCCCAGCTCAAGCTGATCGGTTGACTCGGTCCCCGACACCAACCCGTCTTCGTCTGCACCCCCACGACACCGTCGGCGCAGCGACTTCCCGCCATCCATTTCGCTGCCAGAGTGCGCATCAGCGGGCGCGGAGCGACTGACAGCCGGGAGCCTGCGGGGGAAGAGCAGATTACGCCAGCTGGAGAGGGAGCTCTCGGTCGCGCCGTAGATGGTGGCATCTACGACGCCCTGCAAGACGACACAGGCCTTGTCGAGGGTTTGGGCTTGCCATGGCGCTGCCTGTCCGCTGATGGTCTGGTAGATGCGGATTATCGTGGGGAGTGACCAGACGATGGCATACGCCAGGGGATATAGCAGCATTCGGCGAGCGAGCTATTGGCGGCAGCCGTTAGCGAGGATGCAGAGACCAGGCTCTTCTTCCTACTCTGGCACTGGCAGGAGGAACATCTCTTACGTACCCTTTTCAGCCTGTGAGTGTGCTGCCTCGAGGAAACTTGACTTGTGTTGGGCTGACGGGAGCCAGACCAGCTCAGGCTGCCCGACTGTTCGGCATCAAGCGAGACCATGTACCGGTGCGCGCGGAAGAGAACAAAGTATAGTCTGGCATACATCACAAACATGGCCACGATGATTGCCCCTGGGCGGTTGGTTCCCTAGTGTCAATCCCGTTCCTTTTCAATCTCGGTACGAAGCGGCATGTAACTACGTACAGCGGGGGACAAAATTGACCTGTTGTCTGCCATTAGCAACTAGCGCCTGGGGACCCAAGTGTGTGGAGGATCAAATATTACTAGGAGCCGGACCTGGTCCGAGGTGAACCAGCACCATGCGCCAATATCGCCGTACCCGGCGGTGCCCAGTCCGACCGCGGCCCACACGGTCGAGAGCAGCCATGGCAAGGCCCAGAGAATGACGGGATGTTCCTGGACCCATGCCGAGGAGCGCTTGTGGTCGGCGAGAATGAAGTAGGTGCAGACGGCAATGATCAAGACCCAATAGTCGGTCTGGATGACAAAGACCTGCGTCATGAAGCCGTTGAAGCTGCAGAACCCGGCCTGCTCTGGCGCGCCGATCCACCGGCCGCCGACATTCTTGGCCGATGACACGAGGAAGTTGAGCGCCATGGCGCAGTCGCTGATGGCCAGGCCCAGGATCAGGTAGTGCCGGAAGCTCCGGAGGTTGGGAAATGCCTGACGACGTCAGATGCTGGTGTCTCGGGGCCGGAGTTTGGCCAACCAGAAACTGACCAGAAAGCTGGCCATGATCCATGCCGCTCCGAGAAGCGACAAGACTGACGTGACGGCGATGACCAGGCTCTGGATGCGTATGATGCCAGCGTCTGTGGGGGCAGCCAGCGCTGTCCGGGCGGCCATGTCGGAGCTGCGTGGATGGCGCTCTCACGAGGACACCAGGACTCGGTGATCAACGGATGCTTGTCATGATAGGGGAGGTGATTTGCATCGAGTATTGTATCGAACCAGGAGCCCGCACCCTCATTATCTCTTGGCATCCAGGAGGAATGGGGGCCGGCAATGTCCAGGGCGCTTATCAGGCCGAGTGCAATGCGCCAGGAGAATTGGATCTAGTTCAACTGCAAGGCTGCCAACCAAAGTCGGCGTATGTGCTACTGCGCCGTACCGTGGGAAACATACAAATGGGGCCCGAAGGGGCGATAGGTAGTTCGTATCAGCCATGCCCGAATAGCATTCAGGGGCCACTGACCCCCACGCGCGGGCGGACGTTACATCTTGGCTCCTGGCTGCACAATCGCCTCCATGCTGTCGTTTAGGCTCCCTCTCGGGTTCATGTTGCTGCCGAGGAAGTGCAAGGGTGTTGATCGAAGGGCGTCGACCGGAGTTTGGAAAATAGAGGCGTCGTACGGAAATCCCACGTTTGGGTCATTTTGCGATAAGATCGTAAATCGGGACTCCCCCTCTTTAAATTTGAAGCCACTAGGCCACGATACGATATCAGAGGCTGGAATCCTTTCACAGCTGTCGCGAGGGCGTGAGATAAACGCAGGGCCGCGGAGAAACCGTCTGCCAAATCGGCCTGAAGATGCCGATGAAATGAAGAGATGCATTAAAAATTTTGTTTTCGATCCAAGTTAAACAAGGGTTTGCAATGTTCTTTTAGAAAAGGCGACACTCGAGCCATCGCTAGTTATACATGGTTTGGCGGGATTGTGTTGATAGCTCCATGTTGGGAGTGCGTTATCGCCGCATGCGCATAAAGGTCCGAGTTGCGAAGTTGAAGTTCAGCTAAGATTGCGAGGTTGGCTCAGTTGGTAGAGCGTGAGTCTCATACTACAACAGTATGACTGGTTGGGTTAACCCTCTAGGACATCTCAAGGTCGTGAGTTCGAGCCTCACACTTCGCACTCCTTTTTCTTGTTTTTGCCCGTTTCATTGTTCTTGGCTTGCTTGAAGTGGAGCGCAATGATGAGCAGGTGCTGTGTGTTTGTTTGCCGGCGAGAAGGAGGATGCTCCGCTTCCAGTGGGCATCCATTGGTCGCCATGAATACCGACCCAGGGCTTGAATGTATCGTCCTTTCGTCGCCAGCGATGCACATGCTCGAGACATGCCGATTGTGGGAGGTGATGCACAGAAAGATAAAGAAGACATTTATGGAAGAGTCGATGCATCTGTCAAGCCAAACCTCCGCCTGCATCGCAAAGCAGATTTCTTTTCCGCTATTCTCTCCGCCCCCCCGCTACAGCTGGTCATACACAGCATACTACAAGTACAAGCCCTCCGGTTCGCCTTCCTGCTTCGTCTTCAGCACCCGCTCCCGGGCGGCCCGGAAGTCGGCCATCTCCACCCGCATGCGGCGCTCCCGCAGGGCCATGAGACCAGCCTCCGAGCAGATGGCCTTGATGTCGGCGCCCGACAGGTCGTCCTTCTGCGCAATGAACTCCTCCAGGTCGACGTCCTTGTTCAGCGACATCTTGCTCGTGTGCAGCGTAAAGATCTTGCGCTTGGTGTTCTGGTCGGGGTTCTCAAACAGGATCTTGCGATCGATACGGCCCGGCCGAATGAGGGCGGGGTCGAGCGTCTCGATCTTGTTGGTGGCCATGATGACCTTGACGTCTCCGCGGTCGTCGAAGCCGTCCAGCTGGTTGAGCAGTTCCAGCATTGTCCGCTGCACTTCACGCTCGCCGCCCGATGTCGACTCGTATCGCTTCGTGCCGATGGCATCAATCTCGTCGATAAACACGATGGAGGGGGCATTCTCCGCGGCAACCTGGACATGTCAGCAATAGCTTGTTGGGGAAATCTTCCCAAGAGGCCTACCTGGAACAACTGGCGGACCAACCGCGGGCCGTCGCCGAGGTACTTTTGGATCAGCTCGCTGCCGACAATGCGCAAGAAGGTCGCAGAGGTCTGATTCGCAACAGCCTTGGCGAGAAGCGTCTTTCCAGTGCCAGGGGCGCCGTAGAGGATGACGCCCTTGGGCGGTTTGATACCCATCTCCTCGTAAAGTTCCGGATGCAGCAGCGGCAACTCGACCGACTCTCGCACTTCCTGGATCTGCTGCTCCAAGCCACCAATATCCGCATACGACTCTGTCGGCGCCTTATCCAACTTCATGACGCTCACAAGCGGATCCGCGTCATCTGTGAGAACGCCAACGATGCTGACTGTTTTGTGGTGCAGCAGAACGCTGGCACCGGGCTCGAGCAGATCCTTGTCGACGAAGCTCATGATGCTGACGTAGTACTCTGGTCCTGTGGTGCTGGAGACAATCGCATGGTCGTCGTCAATCATTTCCTCAAGAGTGCCGACTCCCATTGGGCTGCCTCGCATGTCGTCCACACGGCCGCGCTCGTCTGCCATCCGGTCCGACGACTCCTGCTCCGACGCGGGCGCCGCATTGTTGTCCTTGGTCGCCTTTGCCTTCCGAAAGCGCTCCTGGTTTTCCACATATTCCTCTTCGAGCAGTAGGTGGTCGTGGATGCGCTGCATGCGCAGGAGCCGGAGTTTGCATCTGCTCGTCGGATAGACGGGTGGCAGCTTCGCGGCCGCGCTGGTGCCGCCGGCTCTCTTCTTCTTGCGGCCGATGCGGGTGGTAGGTCTCGGAGGCGGCTCATACTTGGGCTTGTCCTTCTGTTGCAGTGACGATGGTCAGGAATCTCCATGGTGGCGACAAGCAGTTCACGCGCATCTCGTCTGTTGGGAAGCCAAACCTTCTTGTCCTTCTCATCCCGGCCATCCTGGCCACCGCCCATGCCCGATTGATTCTGGCCCTGGAGAGTTTGTCAGCGCCTTGCGCCCCGCGACGGAAGCCCGTGCTTGGCGACTCACCATGGTGTCGGTGTGCTAGGACCCTGGTTGGGGTGCTGCTGTAAAGTAATACGAGAATGCAGGAATTTTGGCTATGCTCCTTACGCGCGATGTGAGAGCGGCGCGAGATGCACACAATTTGGAGGTTGGTCTGGGAGTCGTTGGCTCAGGTTGGAGATGCAGTGGGCCAGCGCAAGCTTGCAGGTTGCTGCGAGCTTCGTTGGGACTTGGCTCTTGGGAGTTGCCAGGCGGCAGAGCGACGCGCCAACAGGGCACGGACTACTAAAGCGGGCCAATGGCATCATCAGCCAAGTCTCTGTTTAGTGGCACAGACCACTATTTGCAGCGGGTCCGGCCAATTTACAGTGGGTCTGCAAGGCGCAGCCGCAAGGTGCAGCCGCAGCGGGACTTTTCCTCCAGTCCCGATGCAATGTCTGTAACAGAGACTACCCTCCTCCTTCCCCTTTAAACCCTAGGATCCCTTCAACTCTACTTTCTTGTTGTTCTCTCTACTCTTAAGGTCCTACTTGGTTCATTATGACGGTACAACGATAGCTACGCTTCTCCTAGGTCGACGAAGAAATCGTAATTACGCTCCTTAAGGCCTACTTGGACAACGCGATACTAGAGGAGGAGGGTAACGAGCAGCCATTCGTTACTACGAGTACGTAAGCGGAGTACGACATAGTATGGACTGCCTAGACCAAGTACGTCTTCTCCCGATTTCCTAGGCTTCCCAAATATAAACCAAATCTCGATGCGACGCCTGGGACATTGTACTACTTCGTTAACTACTGATTTTTGATCATTTCAAAATCTCTATACGCTTTCTAGAGAGAAAGAGAGAGAAATCGACAGCTACGGTACTCCCCAGCTGTAATTATCGTTCAAAATGGACATGGACGTTGAGCACCTGAACTCAAAACAATAGGGCGAAAACCATGCATCCTCCCACTCCTTCGCCACATCCGTCTCTGTCTCAACCCACTTGCATCATGTCCCGTTGTGCCGGTCCTTGCGTTTGAGGGCCAGGCAACACCACCCATCGGCTCTCAATGCGCGTCGGACGCCCTCCGCCCAGCCCCATGAACTTGCTGCGGCTTATTTCCCTGCGACGGAGCGAGCAGCCCTGGTCGACGCGTGCCTTGAGCCAGCCCACCAGATGAAGGCACACAGCAACGGGACTCCCAGCCCGACGCCGATGCCGACCCCGAGTCCCACCTTTCGTTTATCGGCCGAACGGAGATCCGCCTCCTGCTGGCGGATGTTCTGCACCAGCTGATGGGCCCAGCTCGACTGGACTGTGAACTGGTTGGTGTAAACTTCCGGGAAGCCGGAGCCGGGCTGGCTGATGCGGATGGTGTTGGCAATGCCAGTCGCGGCGAACGCGGCATGCTCCGGGAACACGTCAGGCGCGTGCGGCGTGGGGAAGTCCTTCAGGATGGAGAAGGGGTCAAAGGTAAAAGCTCCCTCGGTGGCGGAGGTTGTCACGTCTAGATGGTTGAGCGAGTTGGTCAATCTCATTGTCTAATTCAAGCGGGAGAAGGGCCAAGGGCCACGCACTGGTGCTCCACATCACGGGAAGAGCGCTGGCCGACTTCTCGCTCCGTTCTTGGAAGGGCCTACTGTCGAATAGCCACTCGACCAGAACATCGGTGTCCGGCTGCGCCTGGCGCCAACGGATATCGTACTCGACGTCATGATAGAGCACTGCGTACGGCGCCGCGGCATTGCCTGGAATCAGCGCATCCGCGCCCTCTGGGTAGGCGCAGGCCTGCCCGTTCCCATCGCACCAAATAAATGAAGACAGGCAGATTCCCTGGTCGTTGCAGGTTGTGTCCGTGGCGGCGGGATCAAAGGCCGCTGAGGCCGAAGACAAAGTCGCCAGGACGAAAAACTTGGGGTAGAGCATTGGATCTTTTCTTTTGCCCGCGTTTGGGCAGCCGAGTGAGGGCGGACGGGCAGATGGTAGATGCGACGAAGTTTGGTCGCCCGTAGGCAGTGTTTGCAGTGAAGGGACATGTTACCTGATTTGACTCGGTCTTACCGCCAAGACGGTTCGTGAGAGTGACACGCCATTCCCCAATTTGGTCCCTGCATCACATTGTTTGGAGGGCCGTCTGTGGGGCAGACCCATCGCAGGTGCCAACAGAAAAGAAAACGCTCACCAACGGGCTTGGCCAACCAATGTTAGCTGCAAGAGCACGCCGGGGACCGCGTTGACCAGCCCTCCTGTTTGGTCGAGATACGCTCATGGCGGTTCAGTTAAAGCAAACAATAAAGCCGACGTTGCCCCATTCGACGTCGACACCTTCGGTGTATGCCGTGTACGAAGTATCTCTGTTCGTGCCGAGATACGCGGGAAATTGCTGCCTCTGATCAAGGGACAATGCAGAGTTTGCTGTATAGCCGGTCTTGGTGATGAGAACCCAGGCTCCTGGTTACAACTCGGGAATGCTACCTAAGGTTGTTGTGTACTCCGAAGTAAGCACCGGTGCGAGAGCGACTCCTCGGCCGGGCCTGATTTGGTCTCCCTACACGAATCCAAGTTCTGCGACATGACGACCCGAGAGATTCTTCCGACTTTGCGCCTCAGGCATCGCAGGCGACTGCTTTGACGACAGCGTCAAGTCGCCGGGGTCCCGCAGCGGTGCCATTTCTGGCCATGACGTCGCCGTGGACAAGGAGTACTCCGAGGTTCTGGTGCAGGGGGGCGCATAGATGTGATTCTTCATGCTCCATGCTGCGACTGCGAATTGGAGACAAGGCGCATTGAAGAGGCCGTGGAGGACGAGAGCGGTGTCTAGAATATTGGTTCAGAGGCTTCCTGTATAGCTAGCAATAGATGCGTCAAACAGGACGCAAGTGTCAAGTGGCAGGGGTATTCAGCTCATCCGGTACTCAACTTACCTAGTATGTGTGAAATATTGTAGAATTTCCAACTTCATACCCGGTGGCTGATCTGCCAGTTGCACATCCATGCCGCCGGACATGATCAATTGCCCGCGATATGTCAAGCTAGATGGATAGCAACCAGCAGTCTCTGTAACTGACTAGTAGTCTCTGTTACAGACTGAATCTAGAGGAAAAACGCACGCGGCGCTACCGGACCCCCTACAGACGGTATGTGTTCATGTAATCTGTACTACCTATGTAGTATATACGGGTCCAGATGTTGAACCTACTGTGGCAAAGTGGGACCATGGTGGCGATATTGGATGAACCCACTCAGGGGTTCAGGGGCAGATTGGTCTTGGCATAGCATTGGGTATCCGTTGGCTCCCCCAAGGAAATGGGCTTTTGAGCCACATAGAGCTTTTTCACAGTTATATAGATTGACACAATTGAAGCCATTATTACTATTGATTCCTCCGTCTGTTCAGACCAATTAGATTCCGATCCTATATTTTGGGTTCGACAATTAAGAGTCTTATTACTTAAATTACCTTTAAGCAACGCTAAAAAACACTAAACCTTCGAGCTAGCTAGTAGTTAAGATATCTACTACTAAGTTAACTACTAACCTCGCTATACTTAAGAAGCTAGCCAACTAGTACGCTTAGAACGTCTAGTTTACCTTGAAAGTAGCCTTATACGAACTACTCGACTACGTCCTAGGTAAAGAGGCCCTACTTAAGCACCCTAGCGAGTTCGATCCCGATATAGCCTAGGCTATATACGAAGCTAAAACTATAGCTAAGTTCAATCGCTTGAACCTAGCCTTAACCCTAGCACGAGACATCGACTACAATAGCGCCGATACGCCCGTCTTACGAGTTACCTAAAGCGGTACGGCCTACGCCCCCGCCCCTGGCTACGCTAGCGCTTACGCCGGAGCCGGCGGCAGTAACAACGACAACGTAGCTACCGCCGTAGCCGCCCGAACAGCTAAGCAAGTATACCTATTAACGGTGTAGAACCGGATACTCTCTATCTTAGAGAATAACTACTAAGAGAAAGCCTAAGATATAGCCTAACAACGGAAGGAAGTCCAGAAGCTCCGGGACTTTATTATAGATACTATCTAGGTCTAGCTCCGAATAACCTAACTTTGCGTAGACTAAGGCGTTAATAAGTAGTACTATATCTATAAAGGATTCGGCGCTAATAACGTTAAGGTAGCTATAGCCCTCTATAAGAAGATTAGAGCGTACTACGCTATCCTTAAACAGTTAAAGTTCGCGACTATAGTATAAGAGGATTTCGAGCTATAGATTAAGAAGTAGGAGATACTAATAGAGGAAGCTATTATAAGGGATATCTAGGAAGGAACTCTCCCTATCGTTTAGATCGCTAACCTAAGCAAAGCGATTAACTAGATACCCCTTGCCTTCGTTACTCGATCTAAAAAGCAAAGAGCAGTTGCTACTAACTTCTAAGACTATACAATCGAGGATATAACCTACTAACTCCGGATCGGCACCCAAGACCTCCCGGCGAAATCGAAGCCTAGGGTTACCCGCAGGGCGTTCCTAACATTCGGTAGTAAGAGAAAGAGAAGCGATATAAGCCCCTAACAGAAGGAGGAGGAGGTTACACTATATAAGGCGTATAAAGGAGTATATAATATAGAAAGATGCTACTACCTACACCTAGAGAGAGCCCCCTAGAGATTTATATATAGAGAGAACATTATCTAGAGAATAGAGAAGAACCTTAAGGCAAACCCCTCGCTTAAAGCTAAGACAGGGCGAATAAAGCCAAAGAGATAGAGATCTAACCTAAAAGAGTTATCCCAAGATCAAGATTAACTCCCTATAGCGTTAGCCCTAAGTAGGAGCATATAACAATAACGTGCTTCCCTAGAGTACCGCCCTACTTTGTAACCAGAGGCAGCCTATAACTAGATACCCGCTGCTTTACTACTAGTGGATAAGAGACCTGCTACGTCACAACCAGTAGAAGAAGAGCGCCGAAAGGCCCCTAAGATACCTACTATAAAATCAGTAGACGAAGAGTACCAAAACTCTACGTAAGTAGCAGTAGCCCCCTAAGAGTACCAGACAGCTAATCAAATAGCCGAAGCCCCCCTTATTTAGATAAAGACCTCTCTAGAGATAATATCGGCACCTAGCTAGGAAGCTACCAAGATATTAGAGAATTTTCTAACGCCCTACTTCAAGAAGTAGGTACAGTAGCTAGCTAGGTGCGGGCGTATAGTCGGAAGATATACCGCAAGCTTCTTTACTATACTAGCAGCCTTCTAAGCAGGGTAGCTTATATACCCTCTAGTTAACTCGTCCATCCTCGATTCCGGATCAACCATCTACCTATATAACAACCTCTCCTAGTTCAAGTCACTACCTCGCCTCGCAAGCCTATTAGACTACGTTTAGGCCAGAGAACATCCCGTTGCTATTAAGGGATATAGCGAAGTCGACATTACAGTAAAGACCAAGAATAGATCCTAAGTTATTACTCTTAAAGACGTAGCTTTTTGCCCGACTTTCGTATATAACCTCGTCTCCCTCCGCTAACTTAAAAACCGCAGTATCTAGTAAGATACTCGCAATAACTACCTATAGCACGGAGAAAACATATACCTCTATAACGTTCAAGACCGACACGATCAATTCGTCCTAGAATACATTCCCTAGACAACTATATACGCCGCCTTCGCTACGCGAAAGCAATAGCTTAACACGTAGACCGCTCAGGCACTATCTAAAGTAGATACGATAATATAGCATCTCCGCCTCGGTTACCTAGGCCCCAGGGCCCTCGAACATCTCGTTAATAGTACCTACAGAGTTAAAATCAAGGGTATTATAATAGTAGAGTATAACAGGTGCAGATATAGCAAAGCTAAACGTTAGATTAGCTAAGAACTACGCCTAGACCCTCTAAAGGCAGGGGACCGTATCGCTATCGACTTCTACGAATACCTAGACGCGCGATAAGATTACACCACACTACTACTCGCTACTAACCGATACTCTAGGTATACGTAGGACTATTATATAAGAACCTACGAAGGCGACAATATCCTAGCGGCCCTTAAGACCCTCTTCCATATACTAGAGACCTAGTACAAGATCAAACCCAAAGCAATCAAGTACAACAACAAGTTTACTAAGACCAACGCCATTATAGCGTTCTTCAAGAGCAAGGGTATTAAAGTCAAGCCCTATACCGCCTATACGTAAGAGCAGAACGGAGTAGTAGAGCGCTCAGGGGGTATAATCAAGGAAAAACAACGTTATATAGCTCTAAGCGCCAACCTCCCGATCAAATTATAGCTTAAGATTTCCCAAGCATCGGTATACCTCTTTAATTACACACTAAGACAAGGAAACGGTTAGAAGATACTATTTAAGAGATTCTACAAGCACCTAGAGAAGCGAAGCATAGTTATAATAGAGCGACGTAAACTAGCACTAAACCATTTGAAGGTATATAGATACAAGGCTTACGCTATAACAACTATAGTATAAAAGAAAGAGCGCCGACTATAGAGATTCGAGCTAACGGTATTCGTAGGATACCTAGTAGAATACCAATCCTCTAATATCTACCGAATCTAGAACCCTAGAACCAACGATATAGTAGCTACCTAAGACGTTATTTTTAACAAGACACAGGTCTTTTCTAGAGACCTCGAGCGTATCGCGATCGATCAGAAGCAAGTTAACCTAGAGGTACTTGCCTAGTAGCTTGCTAATTAAGAAACAAGAAACCTAGCTACTAAACTAGATAAACAAGAACCTAAGAATAAGGACAAAGACAAGGATATCGCCATCTACCTAACCAATAACGTATTAGAAGAAGAAGAGCTTAAAAAGGAGATCTTAGATACTATTATAGTTAAAGGCGACACCTCTAGCGATTTCCCTAAGTTCTACCAAATACCTCCTACAACACCTCCTACTACTCTTTTAACCGCGCTAATAACTAGCTTACAAGCTAACAATACTATAGAAATCGCAGTAGCATTCGAACTATAGTACGTAGCCTTCTACGCAGGTACACTATCGACCGTAGTTAGTATATTAAGAGACAAGCCTATTATAAGAGCTACAATTAACCGACTCTAGCGAAAGATAGTAACCCTAGCAATTAAGCCTAAGAAACCAAAGACTACTAAAGAAGAGTAGACTCTACAAGGAACTATTACAAAGAAGCGCGTTATATAGCTAATAAAGAAGAAAGATAGTATTAAACGCCTATATTGTAATATCCTTCCTCCTAAGCTGAAATAGCATTACAAACTCGAGAACTACCCGCTAGAAGCGCTCTTCCTACAAGTAGAGAAGGATCACTTAGCTAGCTATAGTATTAAGCAGTCGTAGGATAAGGTTTCCTACCAATAAGCAGGTATATAATAGATTCTAGACTATATATAGGTTTACGTCTATAAGTTTAGCTAAGATAGGTTCCTTGATAAGTACAAAGCGCGGCTTGTAGTTCGCGGTAATTAATAGCAGAAGGGATTAGCAGAAGAAAATTACGCTACTACTCTTACAATCCGGTTACTCTAAATAGTACTCGCTATTATAACGAGATTCGATCTTAAGTTAATCTAATTCGACACGGTCAACGCCTTTATAAACGCCTTCCTCGACGAGCTTGTATATATACAGATACCCTAGGGCTACCGTAGATACAGGAACATACTAAAGCTAAACAAAGCTCTATATAGGCTAAGAAAATCCCCTCTCCTATAGTAACGCGAGCTAACTAATACTTTAAGAAGTCTAGGATTCGTTAAGATACTATATAAGCTATATGTAATAATAAACAGGGACGTTATTATCTTCTTTTACGTCGATAACATTATAATCGCGTACTATAAGAACAAACAAAAGAAAGTTAATAAGATCGTTAGCGGCCTACGTAAGAAATACAAACTTACTAGTAGCGACGAGCTACAGTAGTTCCTAGGTATCGAGATCTACCGCGAAAGAACCAAGAAGCTCGTTTAGCTTAGCTAGACATTATATATCGAGAAAATCGCGAAGCTTATAGATTCGGAAGCTATACCTAGAACACCTATAACGACGATAGAATTGCTTCTATACGATAACATCGTAGATCTAGGCGCAACGCGATTCTACTAGAAGAAGGTTAGCTCGATACTCTACGCCGCTATTATATCGTAACCCGATATTGCTTTCGTAGCTTCGAGACTTTCCTAGTTTAATTACAACCTAGGCCTAGATCACTACGCGGCGGCCGACTAAGTACTAAGATACCTCTACTAAACACGCTTCTTTACCCTCTAATTAGGAGGAGGCAACTAGCTAATCGTAGTAAGTAACTCTTTATTCGCTAACAACCTTATTAATCGGAAAAGCTTACAAAACTTCGCTATCTAACTGTTTAGCGGTCTGATTACGTAGCGCGTAAGCAAGTAAAATACAGTTATAACCTTAACGACTAAAGCTAAGTTATTAGCTCTCTCGTAAGCGGCTAAAGAAGGTATATTCGTAAGTAGATTAATCTCTAAACTATCGGTCGATCTTAACAACGATTAGATCACGATCTAGTGCAATAACTCGCAGACTATCCAACTTGTTAACGCTAAGATCGCTACTCTATAGACCAAGCTTAAGTATATAGATATCTACAACCACTAGCTAAGGCAGGAGCGCGAAGCTAGCAAGATCAAGGTAGAATACGTACCTACCGCGAAGATAATAGCCAACGGGTTTACAAAGGCCCTAACGGCAGATAAACACCAAGAATTCGTCACGATAATTAATATAGTACCTATCGAGAGCCTTATTCGCCAGAGAGCAAGCAAGACTTTGACGGAAGAGAGTATAGCGCTTATAGCAGGATACCCGTAGTCCATATAAGGGGGTAGGAGCCAAGGAGTCTCCCGACTCTCCCTACCAGAAAACAAGAGACAGAGACCGGAGGGAGCCTGAGGCTAGATAGCCACGGAACGGATACTAGGGAGCTAGATTACTAGGGAATTTAGATCTTAGGAATAACCTTACTTATGGGAGTGCTCTAGAGCGGCTGCCTAGCAGTCACTCTAAGGGGGTGTGTTAAACCCACTATAGCAAAGTAGGACCATGGTAGCGATATTGGATGAACCTACTCAGGGGTTTAGGGGCAGATTGGTCTTGGCATAGCATTGGGTATCCGTTGGCTCCCCCGAGGAAATGGGCTTTTGAGCCACACAGAGCTTTTTCACAGTTACACAGATTGACACAATTGAAGCCATCATCACTGTTGATTCCTCCGTCTGTTCAGACCAATCAGATTCCGATCCTATATTTTGGGTTCGACACCAGAAAACATCCCTCGAGATTCAACCTTTGTTTAAGGGGGGGTTGTAATTGGCCGGATCGTTGTACGCAGCGTAGGTGTGCAGGGGATACATGCCAAAAAATCGCTACGACACAAAACTGTGAGACTTGGCCAGCCTCCCCAGCCACACCAATTATTTGGTGGGTACGACCTGAGCCACCTGCCCAATTACCGGGTTATTCCCGACACCACTCAGTCGAGCCAGTGCAAGCGGGGAGAACGAGCAACTCTCTCCATCGAAAAGCAGGAAGGAACAAAACTTCAACTCCACTTTGCAGCGTCGACGGCGCGGTGCTGCATGAGTACGGAGTAGAGTCTGGCCAGGCGATCTTTCCATTTCCAGGGAGACCTGAAGTTGAGACCCGAAGCGCCTTCCGCGGAACAGGAGCTTGATCCGGGCCGCAAGGTTCATTGGCTGACCCGACCCGACACCGAGCGCGGACGGCCCAAACACCAGTTCGGAGTTCTCGATTCTTCACGAATTAATCCATTCCTCAGGATCGCCTCCAACAACAAGCGAAACATATGTAGCGGCCTTTGCCTTCTTTTATCTCCGGCTTACCACCCAAGGCTCTACCCGTTGACGAGTTTGTCGGCGCCGATAGAGTTTTTGCCTCTTGCCTCCTGTAGCCTGCTACCCCTCCAAACGTTTCCCGTTTCCCTGTCACTCCACCTCCTGCCGTGCTCTGGAACCGCAACCTCGACTTCGACCTCAACCTCAACTTCGACCTCAACCTCAACTTCGACCTCAACCTCAACCTCGGTCTCAACCCCGTGTTCCCGACCCAATAACCACCTGCGGCCCGGCTCGGCTTCGGACATCTACACCCGCTATGGCTTCGACCCGTGAGCGCCGGATTGCGAAGGAGCTGGCCGACATCCACAATGACAAGGACAATTCGGGTGTGCTCGCCCACCCGCTCGACCCAGCCAACCTGACACACCTCAAGGGCACCTTTCCCGGGCCGCCCGACACACCCTATGCCGGCGGGCTCTTCCAGATTGACATCGTTATCCCAGACATGTACCCGTTCAAGTCGCCGATCATGAAGTTCGACACCAGGATCTGGCACCCCAACGTCAGCAGTGTGACGGTAGGTTTGGATGGCGCGGGGCAGCCCAGTCTTGCTTAACCCCACTTCCGAGTAGGAGACCTGGCGTGGGTCACAGGAGGCCAGCTGCGTCGGGTGCATAGGAGTGGGCCTGGGACACTGAATCCAAGCCGCCAAGCTGACGTCCGACTTACTAGGGAGCAATCTGCCTCGACACGCTCGGTGCGGGGTGGTCGCCCGTGGGCACCATCAAGATGGCCCTCATCTCCCTCCGCATGCTCCTCGAGTCGCCGAACCCGAAGGACCCGCAAGACGCCGAGGTCGCCAAGATGATGATGGAACAGCCCCACGAGTTTGCACAGAAGGCTCACGACTGGGCTGTCAAGTACGCCGGCGCGCCGAGGAGGGACATGCTCTCACACAACTACCAGAAGAGTGCGGCACCCGTATCGAAGAATGACCCGGCAAGGTATGTTTGGGGATCGGGTGGGACAGGACCTTCCTTGGCGGAACGATACGCGGATAGGCAAAATCTGCGAGATGCTGGAACAAGATGGCTAACAACGAGGTTGCCCGCTTTCCAATCCACAGATACAGAGGGTACAACAAGGAACTGGTGGACCGGTTCGTCAACATGGGGTTCGATGTCGATGCGGTAGTCGAGGCATTCATCTTTGTGGGTATCGACCTCAACGGCGGGGAGGACTACGAACTGGAAGAGGCATATATGGGTGATATCACCGCCCGGCTGCTGGGCGAGCAGTAACGCACTTCAACCAGAACCCGGCCGGCGGTCTTGAAGAGACAGACTGACAGGCACGGCATACCACTGGACCACGGACCACGGGCCATGAAAGACTGGCCAGTCATGGGCGGCGAGGGGGTGGGAAGAGCGGTATCAGATGGGCTGGGGGGAACAGCGAATTGTGGCGTGGACAATCCACCACGTCCCTCTCAGCATCGGGGATGGAGTTCGGGGGGGGGGTCAGGCGATTTCATGGGATTTGCAATTCGGTTTTGACTTTTCTAGACCCAAGAATGCAAGACACCAGTTTGGCATTGCATGCATGGCATTGCAAGATGCGAAGAAGCGGGGTAGTCCAGCAATGCCTTGCCCCGGAGAGCTGGAAACATGAGTACCTAACATTCATGGCAAACAGTTCTCGGTCAGTCTGTTGAATGCACACAGCCTGATCTAACAACGGCAAACAGAAGTAGCGTTGACCAAACTCGACGCCAATGAAACAGCCCTCGAAAGATCGTTACGGAGACAGAAGCACATTGTTTGTCCCACACGCCCATCCATGGCTTGGAAGATGCGGCTGGGCCTCAACGGACACCGGATCGAATCGAATATCGACAGCTTTGCGAACCACAAAGTGACACAAGATGCTCACAGTGCACAGCAGGTTATGCCAAACCACCAAGTCTCGCTAGTCTATAGATCTCGCAACATGGTAAATGCACACAGAAGCTCATCTCCCTGCCCCAGTCCCGGGCTCCACCACCCGCCGCGACAGTTGGAATGAAAAGGATCCAACAATGCAGTGGGCCGGCGCCCGGATACCATTAGCAGCTAGCACAACAGCCGCTGCTTAGAGAAGGTCGCGCCGGACGAACTCCTCACGGAGGGCCTTGCCCAGGCTGGCGGGCGACCGCTCGACAATGACGCCGGCGGCCTCGAGGGCCCTGATCTTGGAGGGAGCATCGCCCTTGCCGCCCGAGACGATGGCGCCGGCGTGGCCCATGCGGCGGCCGGGAGGCGCCGAGATGCCGGCGATGAAGGAGACGACGGGCTTGCCGCCGTTGACCGTGTTGTACTCGCGGAGGAAGTCGGCGGCCTCCTCCTCGGCCGAGCCGCCAATCTCGCCAATCATGATGATGCCGTCCGTCTCCTTGTCCTCGAGGAAGACCTTGAGGCAGTCGATGAAGTTGGTGCCGCTGAAGGGGTCGCCGCCGATGCCCACGACGAGCGACTGGCCCAGGCCGGCCTGGGTCGTCTGGTTGACGGCCTCGTAGGTCAGGGTGCCGGAGCGGCTGACGATGCCGATGCGGCCGCGCTTGTGGATGAAGCCGGGCATGATGCCGATCTTGCACAGGCCGGGGGCGATGATGCCCGGGCAGTTGGGGCCGACCAGGCGGGTCTTGCTCTGCGACTTGAGCATCGACGTGATGCGCACCATGTCTGCCAGCGCGCGTCAATGAAATGTCGGGGCCCAGGATTGGTCCAATACCACTCACCATGCTGGGGGATGCCTTCAGTGATGCACACAACGAGGGGGATCTCGGCGGCGATGGCTTCCTCGATGCCGGCGGCAGCGACGGGGGGCCTTTGAATTGTAATGCATTAGCGCGGTCGGGGCGGGTGTTGGGGGGTTTGATTCCTTACGGTACAAAGATGGCGGTCGCAGTCGCGCCCGTCTCCTTCACGGCCTCGCCAACGTTGGCGAAGACGGGGAGATCGAGATGCATCTGGCCGGCCTTCCTGGGGTTGGTGCCACCAACAACCTTGGTGCCTGGAGTATATAGATCAGAGTCCGCTCAATTGAACTGAAGCGCCTGCAGCCCGTGGGAGGGATTTACCGTAATCGATCGCCTGTTGCGCGTGGAAGCTGGAGAGGCGTTAGATGTCAGATTCCATGTCGAGCCGGTATCGCGGATCGCGACAACCAGAGATAGGGCGGGCGGGTGCTTGCGACTTACGTTCCCTGCTTGCCGGTGAAGCCCTGGAAGAGCACCTTGGTGTCGCCATTGATGCGTAGGTTCGGGATGGTCTTCGCATAAGGAGACGAGGAGGAGCTGTAGCTGCGCTGGGCGAGCTGGCGCAGGAGAGCGCCCGCGGGCCTGGATTGCCTTGTGAAAGCCTGCATCTTGTTGTGTGTGGTGCGCGGGAGAAAACGACCGAAGGAAGGGAGTGAATAAAAGATGGCCGTGGAGGGGGAGGGCCAATGGTGTTGGTGATGCGATGTCGTCTCGGCGTACAATGGGTCTCAGCGTGCTCCGTCATTTCTCGACCCATCCAAAATTGTCTCCTCCGACAAATAGAACGCTAGCAGGGGTCCAGCCCGTCACAAGCCATGGAGCTGCCCGATCCCCGGGTTGCGTCTCGGCATTTACGGTGGTTGTATTCTTCCGGGTCTCTCCTTCCGGTCGGGGGGAGGCGTGGGCCCACCTCTTGATGCGCACACGGCAGCCGTGGCGGACAGACCTCTGCGACCCCGCTAAAGATAATTATCTTGAACTCGGGGCGGAACTCCAGAGGCGAAGGGCAACGACGAACAAGACCGCAACCCCACGACGAACAGGCCACCGCGCAGCGCAGGTGTCGCAGAGGGCCAGTCAGCCCGGCTATCTGTTTACAATGGCCACAGCAACAGTGACCGCGACGATACGGAAGAAGGAGTCAAATCTCCCCCCAGAAAACGAGCGCTTCCTCCGATGCTGCGCCGATATCGCGAACGCCCTAATCGAGGACCACGAGACCATCAGGGATCCCGCGCGGCCGCACAAGGATATCAATCTCAACACGCTGCGCTCCAAGTTTGCAAAGAAGCACAAGATCAACAATGTGCCACCACTAACCGCCATCATCGCGGCTGTGCCCGAGCACTACAAGAAATACATCCTCCCGCGGCTGATAGCCAAGCCCATCCGTGAGTCCCGCCCCTGACGCGGCGCCGGGGAACATGCCGTCTCTAACCCGCCGTTAGGAACTTCGTCTGGTATCGCGGTGGTAGCGGTCATGTGTAAGCCTCACCGCTGCCCACACATCGCATACACAGGCAACATCTGCGTCTACTGCCCCGGCGGCCCCGACTCGGACTTCGAATACAGCACCCAGAGCTACACCGGATACGAGCCGACGTCAATGCGCGCCATCCGGGCGCGGTACGATCCCTTTGAGCAGGCTCGCGGGCGCGTGGACCAGCTCAAGGCGCTGGGCCACTCGGTGGACAAGGTGGAGTACATCATCATGGGCGGCACCTTTATGTCGCTGCCGGAATCCTACCGGGACGAGTTCATTTCGCAGCTACACAACGCACTGAGCGGATACGGGACGTTGGACGTGGACGAGGCGGTCCGGGCCGGCGAGCAGAGCAGCATCAAATGCGTGGGCATCACGATCGAAACACGGCCAGACTACTGCCTGCAGCCCCATCTCTCCAGCATGCTCCGGTACGGCTGCACCCGGCTCGAGATCGGCGTGCAGTCCCTCTACGAAGACGTCGCGCGCGACACCAACCGCGGGCACACGGTGTCGTCCGTCGCCGAGACCTTCTGCCTCGCCAAGGACGCCGGCTTCAAGGTCGTCAGCCACATGATGCCGGACCTGCCCAACGTCGGCATGGAGCGCGACCTGGACCAGTTCCGCGAGTACTTCGAGTCGCCGGCCTTCCGCACCGACGGCCTCAAGATCTACCCGACGCTCGTGATCCGCGGCACGGGGCTGTACGAGCTGTGGCGCACGGGCCGCTACCAGAACTACACGCCCAACGGGCTGATCGACCTCGTGGCGCGCATCCTCGCGCTCGTGCCGCCCTGGACGCGCATCTACCGCGTGCAGCGCGACATCCCCATGCCGCTGGTGACGTCGGGGGTCGAGAACGGCAACCTGCGCGAGCTGGCCCTCGCGCGCATGAAGGACTTTGGCACCGCCTGCCGCGACGTGCGCACGCGCGAGGTGGGCGTCAACGAGGTCAAGCACAAGATCCGCCCGAACCAGATCGAGCTCGTGCGCCGCGACTATGCCGCCAACGGCGGGTGGGAGACGTTCCTCGCCTACGAGGATCCCAAGCAGGACATCCTGGTCGCCCTGCTGCGGCTGCGCAAGTGCACGGTCAAGTATACCTTCCGCGAGGAGCTCAAGGGCCAGCCGACCAGCCTGGTGCGCGAGCTGCATGTTTATGGCATGGCGGTGCCGGTGCATGCGCGGGATCCGCGCAAGTTTCAGCATCAGGGGTTCGGCACGCTGCTGATGGAGGAGGCGGAGCGGATCGCGAGGGAGGAGCACGGGAGTGACAAGATTAGTGTGATCTCGGGGGTTGGCGTTAGGAGTTACTATGCTAAGCTGGGGTATTGGTTGGACGGGCCTTACATGTCCAAGTGGCTGGATGGGAGGCCGGGACCGGAGGAGTAGGATCGGGACGGGGTTGTGAGTGGAGGAGGGGGGTGTGCGCGAGGGACCGGCTCGGATCTTGCATGTAGATTGCATATCGGCGTTTGGCGGGTCTTGGATGGGTCGAGGATGTGCGCATAACAGCATGATCTGGGAGGCGTTGGCGGGGGTTGATACACGGATCAGCTATGGCTGGATGGATGAAATGACAAAAGTGAATTCGGGGGGTGTGCATTCAGCCAGTCGCTTCTAGCCTGCTCGATGTCTGTGTGGCTGCTCAGCGTCGCCCAATCGGCTGTGAATCTTGAGAAGTAGGCTTGCAAAACTTCCCGTTCACCATTTAAACCGTTCCGCATTGACGGCCAGCGAAGCGAGCGTTAGAGTACAAACTGTTGATGCACTTGGCAGGCCAGCAGCAGGTGTTAACCGAGGCTTAGGCTGCCCTCGCCGCTTGCCCGCCGAATGAAGCCGGGACATGGCATGATGGGCTCAGCAGAGCGCCAGCGTTGGCCGAGGCTGCAAACAACACATTCAGTTAGTCTTGTGCTAATTGTTTCGAGCTGGCGGCTAATTATCTTGTGTTCGGGCAGGTGGACTTTGGGCGGTGGTGTTTGGGCTAACCTGTTCCAACCGGAGCATGCTGTGCTGAGGGTCAAGCAGTGCTAGCCCCATGTCGCGTCGTTTGTTCATAACGGTACTCCGTCCCTTCTCAACAAGCTGTCCGGCTCTAAACGGCGTCATGGCCACGACCCAGCAACGAAGCGTGCAGAGGCCGCTGCCAATGTACAGCCCGAGCGCCAGACGAAAGCGACCTGGTGTCGCGTCGTGCACGTCGGACAGCAGTGGAGAAGCGGCACCGGGCGCGCGGCAGACAGTTCATGATGTTCTGGATCCACTGCGGGTCCACGGCCACGAAGTCGCCCGAAATGCGGACAAAACCGTTGGAGTTGCGGTTGCGCTCACCGGAGTAGCCCGTTGGACCGCGCTGGGCGACGGACTCCGGGCTCGGCGCAGTTCCGGGAGAAGACGCAGCTGTCGCTGTCTCGCTGAGATGGAAGGAGTGTAGGTATACTGCGGCGCACCCAAGACCTACCCGCAACCCCCTTCAATCTTGCATATGATAGCGGAAAGCCATGCTCCTGTGACGACTCCGCGCAGAGTCTCGCAAACGCGTCAGGAATACACGATAGGTACGTGCCTTTGCGGATTGGGTTCTGGAGGAATACCTTCCCGCATAGGATTATGCATGACGATCTTTAGCCGCGGAAGATATGTTCGATGTGAAGGGGAAAGAAGCGGAAGAGGCGTGTCCTGTGCCGTGCTTGCCCGCGGCATTTGTGCAGCCACCTGGCCAACTCTTCGCTCATTGGTCACCTTCCACAGACAACCGCGGGGGTAACGACCTACAATGATTCGGCTACGCAGTAATTACGCAGTACACAGTACGCACTACGGTTGGGTATTTTTCATTTATCCCTTACTCTACCAGAGACCGGAAACTAGAGGATCCCCATATTTTCAGTCAGCTATACCTGGTGTGAATTTTTACTATGGCTGGCTTATTGTCGAAGCTCGTTGGTATAGTAGCAACGCTTGTCGAAGCCAAAGTACAGGAAGGTCGGGTCGAGGAGCTTTTAGCGGCGCGGCGATAGTCAGGGGCTTCTTCGAATCTATCAAAGTAAGAAAGAATATCGAAACACTACGAGGAGTAGTACTAACGAACCTGGGAGATGGACGCGTTATGCGGAAGGGCTAGAAGACCAAGGCTCCCACTGCCTAGGTAGATCAGTCCATTGCTAGGACCTCGAGAATGTATAAAATGCGACAAATTCAGAAACTTCGTATCTGCGAGACGATACTGCATTGTTCTGCCCTGTGCTTCAGGATTCTAAGCACATAGAATTTCAAGTGTCTCGAGTCGCATCTCAAGTCCCTATCCCAACCCAAAAGAAATCCCACACACACATACAATCCCCGATCCACCCATCAACGCAGCCCCTACCTGCAGCAGCTACTAGCCAGACTTGACGACCACAATCCTAGGCACCACAGGCATCTCAGTCCCGCCTCATCTCAGCGTAGGTGTAGCCGGCGTTCCGAATCCACTCATCGTCGCGGAGGTGCTCGGGTTTGTCCTTACTCGGGCGCCAATGAGGCCCCCGCGTTTCAAGCTCTTCTTCCAGGCCACCGATCTCGCCGTGGCAGGGACCAAAATACCGCGGCTCAAAATCTAAAGGTATCGGGTTGTCGACGTCGAGATCTGCCCCCCTCACAACACCGAGGGCATTGAGCGCTGCGTCGTCCAGCGTGTCGGGCGAGTGGAAATCCAAATGCTGCCACAGGGTCTTCAACATGCGGTACTGCGTCCGCTCGAGACGTCGGCGGCGAATCTGCTCCATGGTTGCAAAGAAGGGTTGTATGCAGTGGTGATCTGTCGAGGTTAGCGCGAGAAAGATCTCGCGTCTTGTCCGAGGGCGGGCGACGGCTTGTTTTTGTTTGCCGCATGCACCCTTGTCGGCCCGGATCTCGTTTGCATCGCCTATTCCCTTGAATCTTTCACCGGACTGCATCGGCTCAACACGTCCCAAGCTTCTCTCCCAAGCTTCTCTCCCAAGCTTCTCTCCCAAGCTTCTCTCCCAAGCTCGCTCTGTTGTTCAATCTGGCTTGCGAAATAGCGAGTTCTCGGACAGTCCCCGCCCTCCACGGCCCACTGCGCCAACAGCAGTTGAGCCTTGGGTATCATCACCATGTCCAGGCGCTCGCTTGTTTCCGCCAGACCGCTGGTTGCCTCGTCTTCAAGAGCCTCATCTAGACACATTTCGAGATATGCCGTGGCCTCGCGAGTCTGCCGTGGGAACCTAGGTTGTATAAGACATTCGAGTAGTGATCGAGGAAGTCAAGATAGCGTGTGTCCGAGGCAAGGACTTTTGAGAGGAGCAAATTCACCTCATACAAGTCTGTGGCTCGGTTAGCATCGAGACTATTACCTCGGTAGCTTACGGAGAGTCGTGCTCTAAGACAAACGAGAATCCCGAAGTCAAAAGACCACAGTCCGATTTGACCGCTTCTTGTTTTATGTTTTTGCTCGGTTACGTTGGTTTTGATTACCCGCCTAGGCAATGCGCGTTGGAATTGCCTCTCGTTAGTCTGAGTGTGCTGTTGGTTCCTGTTTTGCATCAAGGGGCCAATTGTGTAAAGGCTGTATAGAACTAGTCTAGACTACACGCTGTACTGCACATCTGTTCAGTTCCACAACCTACCCTTTAGCTCATGGAAGCTTTGGTTAACCCAGTCAGATATTCTAACCAGCCTAGCACCTTGTGGGAGAGGGACAGGACAGTAGTTCCTTTTGCCCGAGCCTCATGCGGCGCGAATGCATTGGACATTGGCACCAAGATTGTCGTGTTATATCGTGGGGTATGAGCGGCAAATGCGGCATGCCGAATGTAGCTTCAAGCATAGGTAGATTGCTTTGCTCCAACGTCTGGATTCAGTTCATGTCCCTGCCTCGCTTGGACCTGCCCCCGTCACAAACCTCCCACCAGAACCCTTATTCCCGATAGTATCCTCATTCACAACCTCGGCAAAGGCTGGAGGTGCGTCTGCCTCGGCGGGAGGATGAATCCACGACTCTGACCCTGCGTCGAAGGGTGGCGGCGGAACTTCGGGCACTTGGACAGTGCTGATCCCAGCCTGTGTTGACGCGCTCGCCTGGCCCGGTGCCGGTGCATGGAACCCCGACACCCCCCTTGCCGGCGGCAGCACCACCAACTGCCACCCGCCCACCTTCAGGTGTATCATCTCCCCCCCGGCCTCCGCAACCAACTCCGCCAAGACATGATGCGAGCGCTTGATGTTGTACGTCGTGAAATCCGGAATCAGCTCGCACGTCCTGCGCTTATCCCCGATAGCGATCATATTGCGACTCAGTATCCGTAAGCCAATCTCCCGCCCAACATCGACGGCCGGCCACTCGCCCGTACAGGGGATATACAGCGGGCCGCGCGGCTGCAGCGGCCACAGTTGGAGCGGGACGTCTGCCGTGTCGTCGGCCTCGTGCGGACTCCACGTGCCGTCGCAGCGGACGACGGTGCGCGCGACGATCTCCAAGCGCAGCGACATCACGGAGATCTTGGCCGGGACGCCGCACATGTTGGGGCTGGAGGCCTTGGGGTCCGGGACGAACCGCAGCCGGACCGGGATCGGGTTGGGGTTGCCGATCTGCACGACCCGCGGCAGGTCCACCTCCATCCGGCCGCCGATGCGCGGCACCTTGGACGATCCGAACAGCTTCTGGCGCTTTTGCGTAAACGTCAGCCCGAGGGTGTTTGTGTCTAGGTGGAGCTTGAAAGATGAGAAGATGCTGAATGCGCGGTGCTGCCGGAGACTGAAGTCGATGATGGGCGGTGCGTTGCTTGGCGATGCCAGGCGGAAGGGGAGGATAGCTGTCTCGTGGTGGTGGACGCTGTTGAACATGTAGGTCATGGTTGCCTTGATGAAGTACTCGACGAATCCCTCTCTTTTGCTGCTAAAGCCCGAATGGTACATATTGAAGGAATCCGGGAGGGGGTGGGTCGCAATTGCTTCGGCGTCAAGCGGGAGGAAACTTTGCTCTTTGGCTACCGAGTTGGCGAGCATCCTCGGGGCGCAGTGTGTGGGTATATCGAGGGCAAAGGGCCACGAGCGTGCCCCTTCGCCGGCGGCAATGTGAAGGGGGCCTTGAAATATGGTTTGGAGGTGGGCGGTCTCATCGATCACGGCGAAGCGTCCACGATAGTAGGAATTTCCCGACTGGCCGCGGCCGATGGTGATTTTGGATTTTGTCCTGCCGCAGAGGGTAACCTTGATGGTGGCACTGGTGCTTACCAAAGGCAGCCGACGGCGGACATGGCCAACAATAGTGTCGCCCCGTGCGAAGGTCGGACATGGTATATCATCGCGAGCGACCTGGAGGGCTGCGTCGCCCTTGTACAAAGTACGGCCCATGTGAAAGCAGAGATCAAGTGCCAGAGGCAACGTGACTAGGGTGTTGGCGTCGCGTCTTGATGTTGCCTTATAAGATGAAGCTGGATAGACACGGGCTTGGACTTGGATGTAGTGGAGAGGATCTCACTGGTCAGCGGCCCTTGGACGACCGTCGGATTGAGGAATGGCACAGCTATATTCTTGCCCGGTTAGGTGCCTAGAAACCCGGGCCCCGCCCGATGTAACATTGTTACATTGATTGGGCCTTAGACTGTGGCAGTTCAAGGTTGTCGCTCCTTTCCATCATCTCGAACCATCGCGTGCGCAGTCCCAATGCGGAAAACGTTTGGCCCCGGTAATAACTGGGCAATAAGGGATGGGGAACGTCGCGGAGTTGCACTTACGGACCTGGACTAGCTAACTAGCTATCTTGTCCGGTTTGATACTGCATGCAACTTCAAAGATGGCAGAATTGAGCTGGAGCCGCTGGCAGGTGAAAAGATGAACACTTGGTGAAAAAACAGTCTCTTCATCTTGGACATGAAGAAAAATAATGACAAGGGCGAGATTCGAACTCGCGCCCCTTTCGAGACCAGGAAACTTGAACTGTGTTCAGAGATTGAATTCAGGTGGACCTGAACCTGGCGCCTTAGACCGCTCGGCCACCTTGCCGTTGTGTGTTGATGGGTGTCGGAATGAGCGATCTTGGCAAGAGATCGATGGTGTGGAGACAATGGATGGGCCGAATTGGCATGCCAGCCGCGGTTGGCGGTGTATGGAAAACACATCTTTGCAATGAAAGAAGGAACGGGACTGCAGAAAATTTGATCAAAGCGCAATGAAGTATCCGCAGGAGGAAACAACCTAGGCCGAATCATCGGATGCCAAGTCCCAGGAAACTACGAAGCACAAAGTCATGTGAATTCCACGCAGGGTTCCTACACCGCCATTGGCCAAGCAGAAAAGTGGCAGGTGCGATCAACCCCTGCACAGCGCCCCACCAATCCAACCACCGCGCCTGATCCCACCGCCGCCTTCCACGTTCTGCCTTGCAGTCGCAGCTCTCCCATCGCACCCCGAATCCAGGCCCTACTTGCAAACACCCCAACCCGACTGGCAACCGCCTGGCGCGCCGGCCAGCCCAGCAAACCCAAACCCACAGGGAATCCAGCAACCCAATCGCACCCAACCCGCGCCCACCCCAGGCCCAAACCAACACAATGCCACCCACCACCACGACCACCTCACCAACAACCCTCTCCCACCCCGCCCTCCGCAAAGCCGCCATCCTCTCCTTCATCCCCGCCCTCCCCCTATGCATCACCCACGGCGCGCTGTCGCGGGATCTTGTCCCTGCCCTGGGGCTGCTGCCGCTCTTTTTCTCCGCAACGGTATCAACATTCCTGCTGGTCCGGGCGCGTCGCGTGGAGAAGACGGGGAAGGGGATTCGGGGCCGTCGACGCCTCGGTGGTGGGCTAACGGGAGGGGGGTTGGGTGGTGATGATGATGAAGAGGAGCGGGGTGGGGAGGATGCGATGCGGGCGAGTGATGCCGGGGACGATGGGGAAGGGGGCGAGGGCGGGGTTGGTCATGCTGTGGAGGGGGAGTCGATGCTGACGCACCGGATTGTGGTGTTTGTGGTTGATGTGGGGCTTGCGGCGGCGTTGATGGCTGTGTTGGTGTTTACGTGGATTGGGACCGGCCATGCGGGGAGTGATCGGCCTGAGCTGGCCATGTTGGCGGCGTATGCGACCGTCCCGTTGCTGGTCAATTTGTGAGTTGGCCGCCGGCCGAGCTTCGTTTTATGCTGGTGGGTTCTGCTGACCGTGCTGGCTAGTCTGATTCACCTGTACCTTGCCGCGCGTGAGCTGGTCGCCGGCCTGGCGATCCCGGGGCTTGTTGAGTTTACAGCGTGGCGGGCGGTGCCGCCTGATTGTCCGAACTGCGGGACCAGGCTGCGCCCGGACTCGCTGCCGCCTATTCCATGGTATGAGTCTGTTTCGGCGCCGAGAGTTACGTTGCCTCGGATCCGCGCTCCGTCGATTTCCAGGCCGTCAATGTCGACGTTCACGACAAACAGGTTCTCGGCGTTTAAAGGGGCTCGAGGATGGAAGGTTCCCAAATGGATGAGGCGCCGCAGCCAAGACGCCAGCCTGTTCGTTGACAACGAGCAGAACGAGCATGATCGCTACAGGGACGATCCGGACGGACACTCTGCAGGGCCGTCTGGGTCTACCACGGTGGTTGCCACTGGTTCAGCGGGCCCTGTTCCAGTGGTTGAGGAGGTCGTTGTTGGCAAGAAGGACAAAAGAAAGAGTAGCCCAGGCCCGGAACTGTTTGGAGATGACGAGGCGTCGTGGCCATGAAGCCGCAAGCGACCGATGGTTGCCGCAGGGGTGTTACAAATGTTGTTGAGGCGTTTTTCGAACTCACGAGGATACCGCGGGCGAGTTGGTGCTTTTGTTTGGTCTGTTTGCTTTGTCATTGGCAGACTTAGATACCCATTGGCTTATCTGTCCTGCTTAGTTGAGACTCCTCGAAGTTTGGGAATTACCCTGGGTGTAGCAAGACAACAGCTGGGCGGAAGGTACAAGTCTGTCTGCTGGTGATTCGCAGGTTCCCTTGCGGCAGAATCGAAACTCAAACCCCGAGGTGGGTGGTATCTACCAATCGGACTGCGTGGAGATTGGAGATCCCGTTGCTAGTCGCGGCTACTACCAAGGTTCTTGACATGTACCAGAACAACATTACTGGTATTATGTTCTTATATCTTCCCAGTCCGGCACACGACGAACCCCCAGCCTTCCTAGATGTCAACCAACGCCTCTCCGCCGCTGGAAGCTGGCAGCTGTAGAATGCACACTGGCAAAATTGAACGTTGGCTCCCTCGCTGAAGTTTTGCATGGTCATGGCGGGCGAGCTGCCCACCGCGACCGAGGCGGTGCAGGGCTAGCCCCACCATCAGCCACAATTCGTGCCCGATACCCAGCCCCCCGACTTACGATGGAGACGAATCATCCCACTCTCTGAAACCAGGCAACCCATGATGGCGGCCCACAGCTGGTCACGCTGTGCCAGCGATGGTTCAGCAGGACCGGGATCCTTCTCTTTTCTTCATGGGCATCTCCGGTCTCTGTTAACGACCGGTGCTCGCTTTCCTGCATTTTCAGCCTCTGCATTGGTTGCGAATTGCGATGCCCTTTTACGCCAACACGCCCGAGTCTCGGCTTGGCCGCTCCGACTCCAAGAACCCGTCATCGACATGCAGAGGCATCACCTCGAGCGGCAGACCATGCAGGCGCCCGATTGCCGCGGCAGACGCGCCCGCGGCAAGCTCGCGTCTAAAGCCCCCGAATATCCGCGACGATGACCCGAGTGACGAGAGCCTATACTGCTGGCAGCACAAGGACCAAGCGAGCGCCTCTGCAAAGTCGAGTCCGGGTCCTAGAATGTCCCATACGCCAATCCTCGAGGAGCGAACAAGCCTGGACACGTTGGCCGACCGCCTGGGGCTCATACGCACCGAGTCGCAGAAAGGCTCAGGTCGGCCCGGTGGAAGCGGAAACCAGCAGCGCCCGACAAAGATGACGCGCCCGAAGCCGAAGCGGGAAGCCACGTTTTGTTTCTGTTTCCGCATCCCCGTCGACGACATCTCCCCGCCACCGCGGCCAAGACCGCACCCAGTCCAGCCAACCGTGTCCACTCCGCCAAGACCCAGCGGAAAAAAGAATTCGAGCCAGCACCTGTCGGCCGGCCCGTCACCGTCGCAGCCACGACCAAGCCACGGCTCGGAGGTCTCGCAGACAGTACAGTTCATGTCTCTGATCCCACAAGACGCCTCACCCGAAACGGCATCGCGTCTGCTAGCCGAGCTCGCAAAACCCATCTCCCAGCAAGACGACCCCGGCTACATCTACATCTTCTGGCTCACCCCCGAGTCTGAACCGTCCACCCCTCCAGCCGAAGCAGCCCGCTCCCTGCTCGCACCCCCCGCCACACCCACCCGCGGCGGCCCCGGCACCCGGCGCCCAAGCGACGTGCTCTCCGCCTTTGCCACACTAACATTCGACGACGACGACGACGACAACAACAACAACAACAACAACACCGCCCGCGGCCTCGGCGGGAGCCCGAAAAAGAAAATCCTGCTCAAGATCGGGCGCGCAACCAACGTGCAGCGCCGCCTGAACGAGTGGCAGCGCCAGTGCGGCTACAACCTCTCGCTGATCCGCTACTACCCCTACATCTCCTCGAGCACGCCCAGCGCGGCCGCGGCCGAGGTCGAGCGCAAGATCCCACACAGCCACAAGGTGGAGCGGCTGGTGCATATTGAGCTGGCGGGCCGGGGCTTGCGGGTGGCGGACGGGGATAAGTGCGAGGCGTGTGGACGGGAGCATCGGGAGTGGTTCGAGGTGGAGGCGTCGAGGGGGGCGGTGGCGGATGTGGATGCGGTTGTGAGGCGGTGGGCGGATTGGGATGAGGGGATTCTCTAAGCGGTTTTCCGTGATGCGGAGTTGATCGCTTGGGGTTGGGTGCATCGGGGGACTTTTATGTCGCGGTGGGGATATGGGTTTCTTTGGTTACAGCATTCAAGGGGAGCTGATATTTGCATACCATTTGAGCGTTAATCGTTGGGTTCGACAGCATAGACATCTGGCGTTATTTACACGGCTACATAGCAATGCGTATACGCCTTGGCTTTCACCAAACCTGACCGACACAGCCTAGGGACAGAGATACCATTGCAACACCCGCTCTCCAGTTCGTCATTACAAGCCCGCCCGGCCGCGTGACGAAAGGCAATACCACCGGCCCAACGCATCTGCACATCCAACCACAACACCAAACCCTCAACGAGGCAGGACGCCAGCACCCTTCCTCCCAAAAACGCCATGCTTCCCCATCACAATGCACCAAACCAACTCACGAGACCCAATCCACCCTTCACACAGACACCACCGCCGGCGGCGGGAAATTAAACCCCACAATCCCATCGCCCACCAGCTCCCCGCCGCGCCGCATCGACACCCGCCGCCCAATGATCCCGTCGTCGCCCACGTTCAGCGACAGCGTCTCGCTCAGCACCATCTCAAACCCGCTGCTGCTGTTGTCGTTGGCGTTGGCATCGTGCGCGTGGGAAATGTCGTACAGGGTGAACTGCTGCATCAGCCCGGAGTCGGCGAGCGGCTTGGTCAGGTCGCCGGTTTTGCTGGCGCCGTGTTAGCGAGGCGATACTGGGATAAGTAGGGAGGGAGGGTGGGAGGGCGGTGGTGGCTTACTGGATTGAGACGAGGAAACGCGCGGAGGGGGTTAGGGGGTGCTGTTGTTGCCGTGGGGTGGATGGGTGGTGCTGGAAGCGGACGTGTGTCGCGTGCGTGCTGGAGGGCGTGGATGGGTTGAGGAAGAGGAGGTTGCCGAGGTGGGTGTTGTGTCCGCTGGTCGAGAAGAAGTCGACCCGGGCGCCGATGCGGGGGGTGTTGGAGGGGGTGGTTTCTTCGCCGCACATTTTGGGGGGCTAGGTGCTCAGGCTGTTGGGAAAGGAGGGGGGGTTTGGTCGAGTCGAGACGAGGGAGGTTGGGGTTGTTGAAGTGCAGTTGGGGAAAAGGTCTTGAGTAGGATGCTCTGGATGGATATAATGTACATATATAACCTATTGTATTAAGCCCGGGTTCGGCATGCCTGAAACATCACATGTGTTGATGTCCGTATGGTGGCCAAAAAGGTGGCGGCTGGCTGCTGTCCGTCCGTGTTTGAGCCAGCATCGAGGCCTTGACAGGGGTCGAAAGGGTCAGCCAGGAGCCAGCTGGCAGGCCAATCAAATCATGGGATACCAGCGACAACTGCCGTTTTGGTCGATTTGCCCTCTTGGCACCCGTTTGAGGCACAGAGTCCGGCGGGGTTGGGCCCGGCCAATTGAGCAGGTTTGCGCGGGTAAAATGCGTGAACCTGTCAACAACTCGTCCCTAGCGAGGAATGACGCGACGGGTTACCTCAGACAATCTGCTCATGCCCGCACCTTGATGAGCACGTTTCCCCCTCCATCCCCGATCGCGGAATAAATCAGCGCAAATCGCAATGGTCAACATCGGCAACCTGTGGCAATATCTTGCCCTGCAGTCGCCCCTGCAGTCCATGTCAGGCGACCACCTCAACCACACCCACACCAAAATGGCCGTCACCGCTTACGCCCTGCCGACCCTTGCGTTTGCCTACGATGCGCTGGAGCCGCACATCTCGGCGCAGATCATGGAGCTGCACCACGGCAAGCACCACCAGGCCTACGTGACGAACCTCAACAAGGCCCTCGCGTCGCACGCCACCGCCGCCGCCGCACATGACATCGCCGGCCAGATCGCCCTGCAGCAGACCATCAAGTTCAACGGCGGCGGCCACATCAACCACTCGCTGTTCTGGAAGAACCTGGCGCCCGCGGGCAGCGACGACGCAAGACCCGATGCCGCCGCGGGGCTGGTCGCGGCGATTGAGAAGACGTGGGAGAGCCTTGACGGCTTCAAGAGGGCCTTCTCCGCGGCGCTGTTGGGCATCCAGGGCAGCGGCTGGGGCTGGCTGGTCAGGGACGGGGACCCCGGCGGCGGTGGCGGCCTGCGCATCGTCACGACAAAGGACCAAGACCCCGTGGTTGGGGGCGATGTTCCCGTTTTTGCCGTCGACATGTGGGAACATGCGTATTACCTCCAGGTTTGGACCCCTGCCCTCGGTCCGATGTGATGCACACACGCTGACAGACTTCCGGCAGTATCTGAATGGCAAGGCGGCGTATGTTGAGAACATCTGGAATGTGGTCAATTGGAAGACGGCGGGGGAGCGCTATCTGGGTGTCTCGGGTGATGTGTTTGGGCTGTAGAGGGCGGCGATGCGCCAGCAGCTCACTTTGGCTAACCAGACTACATGTTTTGATGGCTCCGCAGACGCAGTAATATCCATCTCGATTTCCTGCACAGCCTCTCTGTCTCAATGCAACATCATCTCGCTCGGGTCACAAAGTCTCCCGCTGGCCGACCCAAGTACCCGTATTGCGCGGCAGAGCCGGCATTATCTTGTGCTCCGTGGACTTTGGTCACGGGTGTCCAACTGCCGAATCGTCAGTGCATGGGAGCACTGCGTCGGTGGTGCCTCGCCACCGGCAACTTGCATCTCGCCCGCTGCAGGAACCAGCAAAGGCAGGGTCAAACCTGAGACGAGGTAATATCCGCCGTCCGTTCGTTTTTCCGCCTGTCCTGGATCATTCTGACATCCCGAGAGGCCAGTGGTGTAGAAGTCCAGTGAATGTTCTTCAAGCGGATCATTGCCGACAAACCACCGGGGCACAGCATCCCCCCCTTTCGCTAATCAGATTTGTGGCATCTGACAGTTGCTATCCAGAAGGGCACGGCGCCGGAGCATCTTGAGAAGAAATGCAAAAGTCCGACATGTGTGACCATCCAGCCGTCCTGCCACCTCCTTGAGACAGTACGGCCAGGTGCATACCCGGACCCATCTTGGATCGCCCTGTCGAAACCATCAACAACTACATCGGCCACCGAAGACTGCGGATCTCATGAGCCGAGTGGCATGACCTCCCACGATCTCGACTGGCATACCCTCGCCAGGCAACGGGTTGGCACATATCTACTGTTATCGAGCAGAGTGGCCTGGGGGGTGCAAACAGACTCGGGTGGAGCCGCACGGCAACCTGGAGTCACAAGTGCAAACGCCGAGGGAGCTGGGACACAAACAGGGGGCATGGGGCCCCGAGGAGGATAAATGAAGAACTATGCGACACCCAGGTGGCTTCTGCGTGGTATCCTTCTCACAGTGCACTCTCGGGTTCTTCTTCTTCAGAAGCACCTCCACACTCGTTTTGCACCCGGAGGAACATCTCCCATCGCGATGCTGAGGGAAATCCCGCTGGCTCTCTTGAGCCTTTGGTATGACACCGCAACTGACCCGTCGACACAATCAGCTAACCGAGTGCCAGCGCTGGCATTGTTCTCGCCCAAGCCCCCGACGGCTATGGTTATGCTCCCCCTGTGGACGACTACACGCTGCCCGGGCTTACCGTTACAACCACCATCACGGCAACCGAGACCTCGACAGTGACGGCGACCCAGGTCTCCCTGGTGACTGTTTGGACTGGCTGCCCCTGCACCCGGACTCTGACCAGCATCTCCGGCACGCCGATCAGCAGTGCCAACAGTCAAGCCCCTTGGTTCAATGCCACTTCGACAGCGGTGCCGTGTACAAACTCGGCCGGTTTGTCGGCCTCGACTTCTCTGGATGGAGGGTCGTCCACTTTGAACAGCACTTTCATGACGGCCACCTCACGTCTCACCGCCCCAACGGCACCAAACAGCATCTCCAGCTCATCCGCAGTGGGGTGGAACCGCACCACGACCTTCAGGCCCTCTGTCCCCCATCCCACGTTCACCGGGACTGCGGTTAGCAGCACGGAGGCTGTCGATCCCGTTGGCGCCTCGTCCGTCCCGTGGGCAAACTCAACGTGGACCTCTGCCACCGAACGCGATTCGACCAGCGTCCTGACTCTCACCCTGACGTCCTCGACCTTTGTCACTGTAAACGCCTCCGTGACCTCCCAATGGCAGACTGGCCCGACCGCTCCCGGCCCCACCGGCTACAGTGGCACTGGTTTCCCGGGAAACCGCTCCACAAGCGGCCCGACGTCCTACCAGCCCAGCCTGACATACCAGACCACAACTTCAGGTGCGTATCCGCCATATCAGTCTGCGGAAGCGTTCGTCCCACCAGCTAACCGTCCCGCAGCAAGGTCCACCATTCACCACACGACCCTGGACGGAACCACCAGCTCAGCGCCGGCGCCCACCAGCACGTGGACACTGCCTCCCGGCTGGAGCATCAGCACCGTCAGCCCAAGCGCGACGCCCGTCCCAGACAACAGCACCGACATCCTCACCACGGCCTCCAACGACCCCCTCTTCACCACATCAACCACCACCGACAACGGCGGCGACGGCGACGGATATGGGTATGGATACGGACCCTACACATACACCCCCCCTTCCCCTTCTCCGACCACCACAACCAGCGCCGTAGCCGGCATCAGCAGCGTCGACCCGGTGGGGCTCACCAGCACCAACGGCCGCACGAGCGCCGGGGAGGTGGTGCTGCCGACGACATTCTCGACCGTGTCGAGGGTTGTGGCCGGTAGTTCTGCGGTGGACGAGGGCGGCTCGGAGGTGTGGCCGACGTCGGTGGTGGGGGGGGATGATGATGGCGGTGGTGGGTACGGGTACGGGTATGGCGGGTACTAACACGGGGTTTGGTGTGGTAGATAAGGTCAGTCGAGGATGGGATCCAGCACTCTATGTTGGGGCCGCCCGCGGAAGTATGTAACAGACTGTAACGACCTCTAAGAAATCAAATCCAATCTCAGCTCCCGCGCGTTGCAACTGTCCTTTCAAAGCGTAGTAGCAGAATGAAAACATTGACGCGCCTACCGCGCTCCTCATGTTTTCCCGACGAGTTTTGCCAGCGGCTTCCCGACAGCGTCTGCGTCCTCTTACACGAGCCACCGGCAGTCCCCTAATGCCATCTCCCAACGACCACAACATTGCCATCGACAATGTCAACGACACCCGGCCCTCGCCATGCCGTCGTCATCGAATTCTCAGCCCGTCGCGGCATTGCAGACCCCCCGTGCTTTTCCGACAAGCGGATTCCAAGTCATCGACCCCGCCGACAAGGTCGAGGAGGAGACGCTGCCCTAACTACGGCCTTAAATCCGAACAGGTACAGGGTAATTACATGTATTACTTCGTATCCGTACAGGTCTGACGCCAAGCGGAGCCCCACTGAATATTTTGTCATGTTACTGGGATTCAGGGGGAGATGGCGCGCTCTTCTTTCCTTGCAAGACTTGGCCGATGAACAAGTTAAACCACAATCAACACCACACCATGGATAGTCCAGTGGCAAGGAAAACGTCAGTAAAACAAACCGAGGTGCCCTCCCTGGACTATCCTTCGGCGAAACAACATGACCTCACACGCCGGCAATGTCTGATTTTCATGATCCCGGGCAACCCGGGCCTCATCGATTACTACATACCGTTTCTCGGCACGCTCCGCCAATTACTCGACGAAACCGAATCCAAGGACGGGTGTGAGGTTGCATTCCACATCTACGGACGCAACCTCATCGGCTTCGACGACCGGGACCACGAGCCCGCATTCGGCACATCGACCGCCACAGGCAGCCCGACGGAGCCCTTCTCGCTCGAAGACCAGATCCGCTGCCTCTGCGACCAGGTCCAGCACGTAAACCAGTCCACCCTGCCGAGCGGGCGGGCCTTTGACGAGATCCTGCTCATCGGCCACTCCGTCGGCGCGTACATGGCCCTCGAGATCTTCCACCGGCACCACCAAGCCCTCGCCCTCGCACTCCGCCCGGCCAGCGGCCAGCACGCGGCCCCAACCACGCTCGCCCACGTCCCGCTCAAGGCCGGCATCCTGCTCTTCCCCACCGTCACGCACATCGCCAGGTCGGGCAGCGGCCAGAAGCTCGACCTGGTGCGGCGGAACGCGCTGCTCGCGCGGTCGGCGCACCGCCTGGCCAAGGGCTTCGTGGACCTGTGGCCGCGCTGGGCGCTCGACGCCGTGGTGCGGCGGGTGCTGGGCTTCCCGGCGCACGCGGCCGCCGCGACGACACGCTTCCTCGCGGGCCGCGACGGCATCTGGCAGGCGATCCACATGGGCAAGGACGAGATGGCGACCATCGCCGAGGAGAAGTGGGGTGAGGAGCTGTGGGAGGAGGGGGTCCGGGGGGCTGGGGCGGAGGAGATGGCGGAGGGGGGCGCGGCGACGAAGTTTTTCTTTTACTTTGCGAGGACGGACCACTGGGTGGCGGATGAGTGCCGGGACGAGTTTATTGCGAGGAGGAGGGCGCATGAGAAGGGCAGGACGGAGATTGTGATCTGCGAGGAGAAGATCCCCCATGCTTTCTGCATCCGTAAGTGCACCCCGGCATCCCCTGCTCCTCCGGGATCTGGCTGAAACGTGTGACCTGCAGACCACAGCGAGACTGTGGCGGAGAAGGTCAGGCTTTGGGTCGAAGACGTGGCCGGCCTGTGAGCTGGGGTCTGGAACCATGGGCCGGGGCGGGATGCCTTTCTGGTGATCTTTGGGGATTCTCTAGCGCTGAGAGTGTACTCGGTGGAGATTGGTATTATGGTTGTTGCTGAGGAGCATGTGCTGTGTCGGTGGCTCCGCGGGCTTGACTGGGATGGGTGGGAGGATCGGACGTATCTGTCTGTGGGCGTCGCGACACTCGTGGCGTTTCAGCTGGGGCGGCCGAGCAGTTCTCTGCATATAACAGGTGTGGTATATTGGTCCGCTAGAGGGGACGGCGGGCGTCTGTGATATTGGGCTTCGGGTCGGTTGTGGGTTTGCCATGGTCTCGTGCCCATCACAGTGCTGGTTGGAGTTGAGACATATCGGTAGAGATCTAGTTAGGGGTTTGCGCTATGTCAACGGATAGAAGTGTGGTTAGACGTCGAAATCAGGCCTGTATATAGAGGGCCGACGATGGCCCGAGATACCCTAGACCGGAGTCGTCTGACAGACGAAGTGCACCGCTGTGATGGGAGTAAGAGCACCGCGACAAGCAGTAGAATGTCTTTGAACTCTTGCAAGCTATGCGAGCGGCCCTGGGTTAGTTCCAGCAAAGCTACTACTTCGACGTCCGAAATGGCCTTGAGATACCACCTCCCTCAGGGGGTTGACTGGCGGAAACCGGAAGCTTGATGCCGGAAGATGAACGAGTTGTTTTCGGGAAGGCTCCCCTCCACCACGACACCCTCTTCCCCCCAGAAGTGTCCCAGCAGCCTACGGACAGTGGCAGGGTGGCATGGTATGGACGGGTAGGGTGGGTGCTGACCTGAGATACCTACCTGCATGGTATCCGACACACTTTGTCTGGGCCGAGCTCGGCAGGGGACTCCGCCCGGACATTGAAAAGAAAAGGAAACAAGCACGCACCTGGTGCGGAGAACCCCCTAGCAAGCTTGGTGGACTGGGCACACGTCGCTGACACGAGCATGCCAATGGCCCCGTCTCTACCAAATTTAGGCAGCCATATTCTCTGGCTCAACATTGGCCACCACATCTCCACCAAGGGCCGGATCTCAACTCCAGCGCCCGGGATCATCAAATCATGGGGCCGCCCTTTCTCGATTTCCGTGCCTTCGATTCACCCGGCAGTTGCTCGCCCCATTCCAAAGGAGAGTCGCCATTGGGTATCCTATCACAAACGCCAGAAACGCAAGCCAAACCATACACATGGCCGCTAACCAATCATTCGGTGTGTCGTGGACAATCGGGCCCCTCCCCGTCTCTGGGATCTCCAACCCTGTGCCTCGGGCCTTCAAGTAGGAATTCTTCCCGATCCTCCGTGTTCGAGAGTGTCTGTGTCGGCAACAGCTGTTGGCACGTAATATCCGTATCCGGGGTCCTCCCTGGGATTGTTTGATAGGGGGTGAGGCCTCGCCGGATCGGATTCGGTGAGATGGATGCTTGTGACCATTTTCCCAAGTTTGTGCAACTCCGGGGATGCGAACGGGTCTGCTTGACATGCTGGCGACTTTCGATCCGGACCAGAACTGGTAAGCAGTAGGTTTTCTCTCGAGAAGTCTGCCGCGCCAGCCTCCTCCCGCGAGATCTTGTTGATGTAGTTGCAAAGAAAAGAAAAGAGGAGGAAGGAGTGGATTATCCTGCGAGACCAGGTTAGCGGCGTTACTGTTCCGGGGGGCCATCCATGACACACATCACGATGATCAACAAGCAAACGCTGGATATTTCCTCTGCCGCCGAGTCAAACACGGGGCCAAAGTCCGTAATGCCACAGATGATGTCCACCAGTAGTATGCTGGTAGCAATGGCGACGCCGGAAAAGACAAGACCGTCGCCCAAGACTTGGATCTTGGGTGATATCCCCCTATTCCGGAAGAAGCATACCGTGGCGAACTCGGCCGTGTTCCAAAGCATCACCAAGGGGCACTATGGCTAGAAACGTCAGCACTCGTATTGGCTTTCAAGGGCCGAACGCCGGTGGACCAACCATGACTAGGACCGGTATCATTCTGTCCCGGGCGTAGTACTGGCCATGGTTGCCGGCAACTACGGAGGAGATGATGCCTGTCGCGGCCAACGCGATGACCAGTGAGACGGCCCTGAGGATAATGCAAGTCACGAAGGCGTTCCTCCCAAGGCCGTGATGGTTGCCCCGTCTCCATTGTTTCAGTTCGCCCGATGAAGGCTCCGCGGTGGGCGGCGGAATTGTATCGAGCCAGGCCTCGATGACGGGATTGAAGATGGGAGCTGACCGGGACGGCTGCGGTGATCGCAGGTTGAACCCCCACATCGAATCGGGGGCCGTGGTGGTGGGTTGAGGTGGCCGGATCGCCTATCGTGGAGATGAAACGACGATTGTGTCGTTGGCGGTGCAGAGGTGTTCAGCATGTCGAAGGTCGAGTATGTCCGGAGGGAGGATAAAGATGGCATCGAAGAGTTGTGTCCTGAGTAGGCCAGCGGACAGAGTGGGACTCGGGATCAGAGGAATGCGATCCTCCACCGGAGACAGGCAGCGTCAACTGCGAGGAATGCAATACCTGCCCATCACGTTCCAGGTTTAGGCTCGGGATCGACTGTCCTTGAAGCGCCTGATATGTTGAAGAACAGCCGACGGGGACAGAGAAAAAGAATCGAAACCGCCGTCGGAGTAGCCAGGGGGGTGAGTGGGTACCTCAGATCGACCTCCCACTTTTTAGGCACCCGCATAACAGCCCCTGTTGTGATGGGCCAGTTGTTGCCCACGCTGTGATCACTCACAGTGGCGGGCTTGTTGTTCACTTTAAAAGCCGGGCGCCCAGGACAGAAGCGGGAAATATGATTTGGTTATGTCGATCCAGGGCCCCATTCCTTTTTCGACCATGTCTCAATTGACCAAAACTGCCGAACATTCCTCAACAATGCGATGTGAATTGATGCCGGAGCCATGGACCATGTTGTTGGCCCTCGGCCTCGTTCTTTTGCTGGTGGAGTACCGAGCCAAGACTTCATCAGGATCAGGTCCCGGTAAGCTGGAACGGGATTGTCGAAGACACAAAAAGCTGCGGCATTTTCTAATCCCGTTCCTTGACCAAAAGTGATCAACTTAGCAGGGACTTTGCTAGGACGACGTATTGTTTAGTTTGGCGTGGATGTATCATTGCCAAGACTGCGTACCTCCTCCTACTTGGGGATTCTTAAGTCTTAACGATCAGGTGTCCAACTGAGTGGACTACGCCAAATTGTAGTGATTAATGTTAAAACAAGAATGTCAAAAGAAAATGCTAGAAGCACCAGCGAGATGCAGAATCCAGAAAATATATTTCACTGACTAAATGTACGACGGAAAATCGCAACATTCTTCCTCTTGGTTTCGACGCTTCATGCGGAACTGAAAGTGTGGAGGTAGGGCGGATGGTATTATCTTCAAAATGATGATGACGGACGGGTTACCGAAGAAAAGGCCAGGGGGAATAGTTATGACACCGAGAACAACGAAAATGGTATCTGGATCTGTTGTCCCCAAAACACGTTCCTGCACAGGCCCTTGTGAGCAATGGACATATGCAAATAGCAGCAGTGGCAACATGGAGTTGTGCTGATTTTGGGGGATGTTTCATGGATTCGCCATGCTTTGCTTTGCCTGGTTTATGGTTGGACAGAAGCATGCAAGAAACCTTGGCTCGCTTGGCACCTGGTGGACGACCCCGCAATACAGCTAGAATCACGTGCCATCCACTTCCTCAAACGTCAAGGATAGTGACGTCAAGTAGGCATTGCGATGAGATTCAGGAGTCTTTCAAGGGAAATATTCAGGGCTCTGGGGAAGAAATAGAAAGCCGCTGCCCGAGATACGCCGCCTTCATTTTCCTGCTTCAATTGAACAAAGTCTAGCAATACTAATGAGATCCGTACAATTCTGCCGGTCTGCCTGATCCCTTATCAGGCCGCTATCGGTTATCAGAAATTTTCACATTGTTGCCCCACCAAGACAACTCCCCCACCTTCTGGTTCTGACAACCCACCAACAATCCACCAAAGGCGCAGCATAGCTTTCGCCTCTCCCATCATCACTCGGTCGGTAACAAATAAAACCGCATCGTGTCGCTCTAGGATATTTTCCTCCCAGTCTTCCAACAACTACCTTGTTCTATATTCATTTCTCCCCCTACAACACTGCCCCGCACCCAAAACCCCACCATGGCACCGTCTTCATCCAAGGAGAAGCGCCTAGCGAAGCGCCTTGCGGAAGGGAAGGAGACGAAGAAGACTGTCGCCTCGCGGTCCAAGGCCAACTCTAAGAATGCTAGCGCCGCGGGGTCTGTGAACGGCGATGAGCCCGAGTTCGACGCCAATGGAAACCCCATTGTGTCAGACGAGCCCGCCACTTCGGCCGACAAGATGGACGAAGTCAAGCGTCTCGCCGACCAGTTGGATAAGCACGGCCTGTCTGATCGCGTTACCACGGGTGTTCTGTCATCGACCGCCGCTAGCAAGGACGTCAAGATCACAAGCGTCAGCTTGGTGTTCCACGGTCGGGTGTTGATCACAGATGCCACTCTCGAGCTTACCCTAGGTCGGCGATACGGCTTGTTGGGCGAGAACGGTTGCGGCAAGAGTACCATGCTGAAGGCGATTGCCGCCCGCGAGTTTCCGATCCCGGAGCACGTTGACATCTATCTTCTCAATGAGGGCGCCCCTCCGTCCGACCTGGGCGCTTTGGAGTGGGTTGTCAGGGAGGCCGAGAACGAGATGGATCGCCTGGACAAGCTGGCCGAGAAGCTGCTCGAGGATGAGGGCCCCGAGTCTGCCGTCCTGATGGATCTCTATGAAGTAAGATATCGCCCCCAGAGTCTTTTGGTGATCACGAGGCTAACAGAATCGCTAGCACATGGAGGACATGGACCCTTCGACCTTTGCGACACGCGCTTCTCTCATCCTAACTGGTCTGGGTTTCAACAAGACGACCATCCACAAAAAGACCAAGGATATGTCCGGTGGGTGGAGAATGCGTGTTGCGCTTGCCAAGGCCCTCTTCGTCAAGCCGACCCTCCTTCTTCTCGACGACCCCACTGCCCATTTGGATCTCGAGGCCTGCGTGTGGCTCGAGGAGTATCTCAAGAAGTGGGAGCGTACCCTCGTGCTGGTTTCGCACTCTGAGGATTTCATCAACGGCGTCTGCACGCAGATGATCGACATGAGGGACAAGAAGCTTATCTACTACGGTGGCAACTACGACACTTATATCAAGACTCGCACGGAGCAGGAGACAAACCAGATGAAGGCGTACCAGAAGCAGCAGGACGAAATTGTCCACATCAAGAAGTTCATCGCCAGCGCCGGTACCTATGCCAACTTGGTCAGGCAGGCCAAGTCGCGCCAGAAGATTCTCGACAAGATGGAGGCCGATGGTTTCATCCAACCTGTTACCCAAGACCGCGTCTTCACCTTCCGCTTCGCCGACGTTGACAAGCTGCCGCCCCCGGTCCTGTCCTTCGACGATGTTACTTTCTCGTACTCGGGCGAATCCAAGGACGACCTGTACCGTAACATCGACCTCGGTTTCGATATGGATTCGCGCACGGCGCTCGTGGGGCCCAACGGTGTGGGCAAGTCAACTCTTCTGCGTCTCATGACCGGCAAGCTGTCGCCCACAAACGGTGTCGTGTCGAGGCACACCCACTTGAAGCTGGGCCTTTACTCCCAGCACTCGGCCGAGCAGCTGGATCTCACCAAGTCGGCCCTGGATTTCGTCCGGGAGAAGTACAGGGAGAAGTCCCAGGATTACCAGTACTGGAGGCAGCAGCTTGGCAAGTACGGTCTTACGGGAGAGGCCCAGACCTCGCTGATTGGCACCCTCTCCGATGGCCAGAAGAGCCGTATCGTCTTTGCCCTGCTCGCTATTGAAAGCCCCAACATGTTGCTGCTGGACGAGCCGACAAACGGCTTGGATATTCCAACGATTGACAGTTTGGCCGATGCCATCAATGCTTACACCGGCGGTGTGATTGTTGTCTCCCACGACTTCAGGTAAGTTCCCATCACATCCTCGAGCACATTCATGATATGATGCTAACACAACTTCCAGACTGTTGGACAAGATTGCCAAGCAGATTCTTGTCTGCGAGAACAGGTCGATCAAGCAGTGGGACGGCTCAATCGGCGCGTACAAGAACCACCTGCGCAAGAAGATGTTTGCCGCGGGCGCTGTCTGAAGTGGGCCAGGGGCGCAGGATGCATCCCACCACGCAAGCCGAATGACACCGAGGTCATGTCGCAGCAGGCGCGCCTCGCGCGGGCCCTGCTGCGAGGGGAGTGGCCGTCAAACGGGAGAAAACCCCTGGAGCGCACAAAGATTGTGCTGGACGCGCTCGGGGCGGGGGAAAAGAAGGGTTAAATGGGTATATCGGTGGCTACTTGTGCGACGATGATGCTTTCGGGATGGATAGACTGGGACCTCCGTTCGTGTTACGCGCTTCCGCCATTCAATAGATGCGTCTACCCTAGACTGATTGGTAGCTAGACACTGAGTAATGGCGAAGGTGGGTTGAACTATGAGACTATCTGACATTCTTCTTTTTTCCCAATTTGCCACGATTTCGTCTGGAGGGTTGTGCTTGTCAAGCTTGTTTTCGAAGCAAGGTGTGGAGGCGTGCCGGGACATCGAACCCTAGAACCCCGCGACCAATCTCTCACCACCAAAGCCGGCGGCGGTGGACCCAACCAACCCTGAGGCCATTTCAAACCCTCCAGAATACCATCACATCCATGTTTTGCGCAAGGTCGTCAGGTTCAAGGACTTTTGGTTGTATTCTCGTACCTGCCTTGTATTCTGTGAAGTTGAGAGGCTCAATTCATTCTTCCCCTCAAAACCGACGTTTGTCTATACATCTGCCACCAGATGGCTGGTGTTGTCGTTTCGGGGTGCATTTGGTGGAGAACCAGGGAGGGATCCTGAACCATGCTTTTGATCCATGCACGTCCCAGCCCGCAGCCCCAGCGGAGAATGGGGACCAGGGCTGAAATGGCGTCTTCTTGGCAGAAGGGGAAGGGTGAGGATAGTGTGTTAGTGCAGTTGGACGGACGTTTCCCCATGGCCAAACATGCAGGTCAAGCCTTGTTAAAACCACGTTGCGCAGAGTTTATGTACTGTAAAGAGTCTCGAGGAAGTTTGATGCAGAAGGTTTTTAGGTACAGTAGGTCGACAATGTGATCGTAGATAGGTACGACTTGGATGGTTATCGAGTGTCCGCACCTCCAAAGCAGCGGGCCCCTCTTTCTGTTGAGCGAAGCCTTGCCTTGGTACAATGAGCGGTGATGTTTTGAGGATGGATCCAACAAAACCTTGTTCTCATGAAAGGAATCCCTCGAGCTCAAGTATGGGTCGCCCTGAAAGTGAGTTTAGAGCAGTCCTACGGACTCGGCACCATGCCGGAGTTCCAGTTAAGCCACAAGCCCAAGGGCGCTAACGCTGGCCGGGGGTGGGTGCAGTGAGGAGCTGACGTCCCTACCGGGGCCGCACTAACTTTGCTCGATCGGTTGCCTGTGTGGACCACTGATGGATCACCTTCGCGAGAGGTGCGAGGAAGCGGGTGTCAAAGGGCGCATTTTGGGGGAAAGAGTCTGCACGGCACACCAACACAGCGAAGCAGATGTGGCCAAGTCGAGCAACGCAATCCAGCCTGGCAACGTCGCCTAGCCCATGGATTTCCAACCACCAACTCCGCACCTTCTTTCCGTCATCACCATCGTCACCATCACCACTGCACCCTTCCCACACCATCGCGGGCACTGCCGCCGTCCAACATTGGGGACGAACCCGCTTTCCCTGATTCCCCGTTTTGAGCGATTTGCCTCCGCCGCCGTGCCCAGGTAATTGCAGCTGCACTTCTGCCGCCTGGCCCGCCGAAGACAACACCACCATTCGAGACGGCCTTGTGCTTGCCCCCGATCGTGCGCCGCATCCATCCGATTCCCGTCGCGATACCTTCGCCGACCCCAACATCGCCCCCGACCACCCCCCGTGGGCCAGTTCTCCAGCAAGCGTCCTTCCTTTCAATTCGACCCGGCGACACCGCCCAATTGGATTTCGCGTCCCAATCTCAATTTCGGTTGTTAATACTCCCGCACCGCTCGACGACGAGGTCCGCAAGCCCAGCTGCAACCTGCAGTACGTCTTAGTCTAAAGCTTTGTGCCGTGATCTCGACCTGCTCTTGCGCCGTTGGGTGCTCAATGGGGCTCGCATAACCCGTAAAACCTGCAGCGTAACTTTGTCGCGGAACCAGGACTGCCGGAGGTGGCCAGACGTCGGGATGGACCACTTCTCGACTGTGCTGCAGCGGCCGGCTCATTTCGACGAGGACGGGAGCAATGGGGTGGCGAGCGAAGATCGAGGTCCCCGCGGAGGGTTGCGCGACATCCTAAACCCCGTCAGCTCAAACTCGCCGGCCGCTTCCAGCCATGCGACGCCAGGAACGCCCGGAGCACCTGCGCCGCCGCGACCACACTCGTCATTCAGCCTGCGATCGCCAACGCAATCCGATTACCATCACCCGGCGGCTCCATATTCTGCTTCGCCGTCCTCGGCCGCAGTCGACAACCAACCCTCAGGGTCGTCCCGCTCGATTCTCAACAACCCCTTCGTGTCAGCATCCACGCCCTCACTGCCGCCACCGCTGCAAGCTCCGCAACCCATTGCATCGTCAACAGCCTCGCCCGGCCCGCACCCCCTGCCGCGATCGCCATTGCACGCGCCGCCCGTGTGCTATCCACCGGAGATTCGCGATCGAGAACATATACGCGAAAAATCGAGAGCCAGCAGCTTCTACGACCCGACCACCGACGTCAAGCAAGAGCGCGGCCGTGAGCGCATGGTTGCGGAAACTAGCATGTGGCGCAACGCAACGCAAAACTCGACTCCAAAGGTAAGCAAGCCATCCAAGGTTCGGGGCCACCAATCGAGCTCAATTTCCAAGCGTCTGGGGGTGCCGGCTTTCGCATCCCTCTGTCCCCCCTCCACCCCGTTCCGTTCCCCATCAACTGCAACCTCCCCATCATCACCTCCATCTTCCATTCTCCTTCCACCAACCCAACCCGGCAAGCGCTTGCAAACCCAACGCGCCCCAAATTTTCACCCACCACGCAACCACGCATTCCTGCAATCCGCCGCTACTAATTGCGCTTTCGATTCACCACCACTTTCTTCTCTCTTTGTTCCGCCTTGACTGACGCGATTTTTTTTCTACACCACGTTAGGCTCGGGATCTTTACGATTACCCACAACCTTCTGCCGAATACCACAACGGCAACTACGCGTCCCCTGCGACATCATCGTTCCCACCGCGCAGTCCTATCATCCATCCTCGCCCTGCCCCAGCAGGGGGTTCCATCAGTCCATCCGCGAGATCACATATCGTTACATCGCCCAGCGCGAGGCACGCTCCAATGCCCACCGCCAACGGAGCGGCATCAACGGTGCTGCCGGCTCTGGCACGGACTGAGTCGCCAGCACCTCTGCTCAAAGCTCCGTCTGCATCGGGTGTAAGATTTCCCTGTTCCCCCACACCACCTCCCACCCTGCTAATAACATCACGCAGACTCCGAGTCGCGCTGCGGGCGTCATGTCCTTCTCCAATATTCTTTCCAGTTCCGAACCCGTCTCCAAACCGAAGCCCACGTCACCCGTTCTTGTGGATGACGGGCCCCTCACGACCGAGAAACGGGCGCGCGCCGATAAGCCAGAAAAAGCCGAAAGGGACAAGAAACAGCCTCGCAAGAGCATGAAGTCGCGCGTCTCGGATATTAGGGGCACCGAGTCGACGCCTAAAGTACCCCGTAGGTCCTCGGCTAAGCCAGAGACCCCTACTCCTCCGGTGCGACTCCCGGCGAAGAGATTGGCGAATGGTGTCCCGAAACACAAGATATTTTCTGCCGACAAGGAAAAGAGGATACGGGATCTCATGGAGCAGTTCGAGTCTGAAGATGTCGAAGAGGGCGACTTTGAGGGCGAGTTGAATGCCTTTATGGAGCGGGCCCAGCGTCGCCGACGGGAGATGAATCGCCGGGATCTTGCCCACCGGCAACCGCGGCGAGGCGACTTTGCCGAGACAGAGGCGTTGAAACTCCAGATCCATGCGCACCTCGGCAAATCGCGATACTCGGATATCCACTTCGATGATGCCCTTAATGAGGTCAAGGAACGTGAGTTGTTTGCCGAGAAGGAACGCAAGAAGGACATGCAGCGCAAGCGGCGCCGCGAGAAGTCCATGGCCACGACCATGGAACAGAGGGTCGCGGCTCTTGCGAGGGCATCCGCTGCGCAGGACGAGTCGGAACGACAAAAGTACATGCGCGAGGCCGAGCGTGCGAATAAAAAGGTACAGCAGACCAAGTACATTCTGCAAAAGGGCCTCAAGGGCCCGGCTCGCAATGCTGGTCCGATTGAACCCAACCTCGAGGGCGGCACCATGGCGACCTTCCAGGCCGAGAATATGGAGCCCGGGAAGACCAAGGGCAAAGGTCGCGCCGGAGGTCGACTCAAGAAATCCAAGGAGCAGAAACAAGCAGAGAAGGACTCAGCCGAGGCCGCCCAAGCCGCGCTTGATGCCGGCGAGGAGCTTCCCAGCCGGGAAGAGACTAGCAAGGTCCGCATCAGGCTCGGCAAGAAGGCAGCCAAGGAAGAATGCGACAGGGATAGGGAGAACAAGGAGCCAAGGGACGGCAAGGACAAGGACAAGGCCGTCGAAGAGCCCAAGGATTCTCTCGAGACCAGGTTCCAGACCAAGGGCTTCAACCAGATCTACGACCAGATCTGGCGGGACCTCGCTAGAAAGGACGTCAACAAGGTCTTCAGGCTGGCGACCGACTCGTACTCGACCAAGACATCCAACCTCAAAAAGACGGCTATCCTGGCGTCCAAGGAGGCGAAGCGGTGGCAGCTCCGGACCAACAAGGGCACCAAGGATTTGCAAGCGCGTGCGAAGCGCGTCATGCGTGACATGATGGGCTTCTGGAAACGCAATGAGCGCGAGGAGCGCGACCTTCGCAAGGCCGCCGAGAAACAGGAGCTCGAGAATGCCCGAAAGGAGGAGGCAGACCGCGAAGCTGCTCGCCAAAAGAGGAAACTCAATTTCCTCATCTCGCAGACTGAGCTCTACTCCCACTTCATCGGCAAAAAGATCAAGACGGACGAGGTCGAGCGCAGCACCGATCATCCTGACGAAGTGGCTGCGAATAAGGATAAGATCCCGGAGAACAGGCTGAATATCCAGGAACCCACTGGGCCCGTCGGCGCCAAGGTCACCAACTTTGAGAACTTGGACTTCGATGCCGATGATGAATCAGCTCTCCAGGCGGCTGCGGTGGCCAACGCGCAGAATGCCATTGCTGAGGCGCAGAGGAAGGCACGCGAGTTCAACGGCCCCGACAACAACCTTGACGAGGATGGCGAGATGAACTTCCAGAACCCCACCGGCATGGGTGACGTGGAGATTGCGCAGCCCAAGCTGCTCAACTGCCAGCTCAAGGAGTACCAGCTCAAGGGCCTCAACTGGCTCGTCAACCTGTACGAACAAGGCATCAACGGTATCCTCGCCGACGAGATGGGCCTTGGCAAGACAGTGCAGTCCATTTCAGTCATGGCCTACCTGGCCGAGAAGTACGACATCTGGGGCCCCTTCCTCGTCGTCGCTCCGGCGTCAACCCTGCACAACTGGCAGCAGGAAATTACAAGGTTCGTCCCCGAGTTCAAGGTGCTGCCGTATTGGGGTACCGCAGCGGACCGGAAGGTGCTGCGGAAGTTCTGGGATCGCAAGCACACGACCTACAAGAAGGACGCCCCCTTCCATGTCATGATCACGTCTTACCAACTTGTTGTCTCGGATGTTGCGTACTTCCAGAAGATGAAGTGGCAATACATGATCCTCGACGAGGCACAGGCCATCAAGAGCTCTCAGAGTTCTCGATGGAAATGTCTGCTCGGTTTCCACTGCCGAAACAGGCTGCTCCTCACGGGCACTCCGATTCAGAACAACATGCAGGAGCTTTGGGCCCTGCTGCATTTCATCATGCCGTCCCTGTTCGATTCCCACGACGAATTCAGCGAGTGGTTCTCCAAGGACATTGAGTCGCATGCGCAGAGCAACACGAAGCTCAACGAGGACCAGCTCAAGCGGCTGCACATGATTCTGAAGCCCTTCATGCTGCGCCGTGTCAAGAAGCATGTTCAGAAAGAGCTGGGCGACAAGATCGAGTTGGATGTGTTCTGCAACCTCACCTATCGCCAGCGAGCCCTGTACGCGAATCTTCGCAACCAAATCAGCATCATGGACCTCATCGAGAAGGCGACCCTCGGCGATGATGACTCGGCCAGTCTCATGAACCTCGTCATGCAGTTCCGGAAGGTCTGCAATCACCCCGACCTGTTCGAGCGCGCCGACACGTCGTCACCGTTTTCGTGCGGCTACTTTGCCGAGACGGCCTCTTTTGTTCGGGAGGGGACCAACGTCCCGGTCGGTTATTCGACGCGCAGCCTGATTGACTACGAGCTGCCGCGGCTTGTCTGGCGGGATGGAGGTCGCCTATACAAAGCGGGCCCTGACAATGCGGTTGCAGGCTTCCGGAACAAATATCTAGACCAGATGATGAACATCTGGACCCCCGACAACATCCGCGACAGCCTCCAGGGCACCGACAACTTCTCCTGGCTCCGCTTTGCCGACACTAGTCCGCAGGAAGCCTACCACGCCAGCCACAACGGTGTCTTTGCTCGTGCAGCAAATCTGGCCCTGAAGAAGAAGCGGCTTGGAAAGATGAAGGTCGTGTACAGCGAGCCCGAGGACCAAAACTGGACACCAGCCCACGCCCTCTTCCAGATCCGGGAGCGGGCGGATCGCAAGCCGCTGGCCGAGACTACCCAACAAGGCGTACTTGGCAATCTCATGAACGTGGCTCGCGCCAGATACAACGACCTTGGACTCAGCCGGCTGGAGCAGGCTGCACGGCGCCGCGCAACTGCCCCTCCGATTGAGGTTTCCTGCGATAGTCGTGGCTCGGTCATTGAGCGGGAGAATGTCCTGTTCAATGTGCCGATGCGCAAAGCCTTGTACGGCCCTACAGTACCCGAGGAGAGGGCATTGGGGTTGCAAAAGGTGCCCCTTGAGCGCTATCCCGCGCCGGCCTTGCTTCCGGCCCCGGACAACGAGAAGCGCCGGTTCACCAACATTACCGTCCCGTCGATGCGCCGCTTCGTCACCGATTCCGGCAAGCTCGCCAAGCTGGACGAGCTCCTGACGAAGTTGAAGGAGGGCGGGCATCGCGTGCTCCTGTACTTCCAGATGACGCGCATGATCGACCTTATGGAGGAGTATCTGACGTATCGGAACTACAAGTATTGCCGCCTGGACGGTTCCACCAAACTCGAAGACAGGCGAGACACAGTGGCGGACTTCCAGACCCGGCCCGAGATCTTCATCTTCCTCCTGTCCACGCGCGCCGGCGGTCTCGGCATCAACCTCACGAGCGCCGACACGGTCATCTTCTACGACTCGGACTGGAACCCCACCATCGACTCGCAGGCCATGGACCGCGCGCATCGCCTCGGCCAGACCAAGCAGGTGACCGTCTACCGCCTCATCACGCGCGGCACCATCGAGGAGCGCATCCGCAAGCGCGCCATGCAGAAGGAGGAGGTGCAGCGCGTCGTCATCACGGGCGGCTCGTCGGCGGCCGGCGGCGGCGGCGTCGACTTCTCCGGGCGTAGGGCGCCCGAGAACCGCAACCGCGACATCGCCATGTGGCTGGCGGACGACGAGCAGGCCGAGCTGATTGAGCGCCGCGAGAAGGAGCTGCTCGCGAGCGGCGAGTACGACAAGCTGCAGAAGAAGCAGAAGGTGGGCGCTGGTGGTGGTGGGGTTGGTGGTGGTGGTGGCGGCAAGCGCAAGCGCGGAGCTGGGGGCGACGGTGCGGCCGTCAGTCTGGATGAGATGTACCATGAGGGTGAGCCGCCTTTTTCTTTTGTTTCTGTGTCTGTTTCTGCTCCGGCTTCTGCTCTGGACTTGACGGACATGAGTTGCTAAAACCTGGTTTCTTCTACCTGCAGGTGAGGGCAATTTCGACGATAACAAGGGCTCGGGCGCCGCGACTCCGGTCGGTGCCGCCGCCGGCGACGCAGCCGGCGGCGATGGTGGGCCGCCGGGCAAGCGCAAGCGCGTCGCGGGCAGCAAGAAGGCCAAGACGACCAAGCAGCGGCTGGCGATTGCGGATGGCCAGATATAACCCTGACCTGGCACACGGCAATCGATGATGAAAGGGGGGTGCCTGGCTAATGTTTGCGGGAACACTGTTGATCTGGAACGAACGAAGCTTGCTGCGTGTGGAATGGTGGGTGGGGGGGGGGGGGGGTTCATGATCGGAGGGGGACACACATATCCCCGGTATTGTAGGACTAGCGAGATCTTTCTTTCTTTTTGCTTGTTTGCATATCTGTGCTGCTGGGAAGGAAGAAACAGAAGCGTGTGCTTTCGCGTTCAGCTTTGGGGGCAGGGTCGGTGTTTTGGGGGGGCCGTGGAGGATACATACATACATACAGCAACGGCAAGAGTTGTCATTTCTTCATTCTTTTTTGCTTTTCTTACATAGATCGCGAATCTGGTTGCCGCGATGGTATCAGGGTCGCGGCTTGTTTGATCGGGGCTACATGATGCGAACGGGATTGGGCAAGTGACTGCAGAGAACAGGGCAATGGTGTGTGTGTAGGAGGGTATTGCCCGTTGCGTTGTCTCTGTAGAGTGTAAAGGCAGCAGTGTAAAGGCAGCTATGTGCTAGCTTGATATTTCGATCCCCTTTCGTTGGGGTAATGCCATGGCGGCTTCTGTCTAAGACGTTGGAGTCGCCATTAGTTGTGCTTCCCAAGTGTGCCAACTCAACCGCTAATCACTGTCCACCCGAGTGTTGATATCCGCTGCCAAGCACCGCCGCGCGAGCAAAGTGTATGCCAGGGTCCTGCTCCAAAGACTGTTTCTGTAAATGGACGTCCATTCGGCAGCTCTGTAATAAATGTATATATGCGACATCGTCGACTTGTACGACGTGGTATTGCTCTCAAGGCTTCGTCTTTGACATCCGGGGCTGTCACCCATTGCGACACCTTCATCGCTCTCAAATCTGAAAGGGGTCTGGAGTACGAGTTACGAAAATCCCGCTGCTCAAGTCCCCTTAGGCGAACTGGAAGTGGATGCCGCTTTCCGTAGCGTCGTCATCCGATTTGTTCCCGTTCTTCGCTTCGTCTTTGGTGGTCTTGGCATTTGAGTGCTGACCCTCAACCTCAGCCAAGGATGGCGGAGTCGACGACGTGCTACCCAACGTCTCCGGCGATAGGACACGGGCTTGGATTTGGCGGCGGCCTCTGGGACGGTCTGAAGGGGAAGGAGAATCGAGCTGCGCGGTGCCGACGACCGACCGGCCCGCGACGAAAACGGCCGAGGCCCACAACCAGGCGCAAAGGGCCAGGCCAAAGGTGACGGAGAGGGCCAGGAGCAGCACGAGGAGGGCCACGCCTACCCAAAAGAGAATGAAGAGGAGGGCTACGCCAATGACGAAGAGGAGGGTGGAGACGGTGAAGAGCAGGAAGAGGAGGATGGGGATGATGGCGAAGATTGCTTGGATGGCGATGAAGCCCTTGGGGAATTGTTAGTGGGGAGGGTGTTGCGGCGTGGGGCGTGGCTGGAACGTACAGCAAGTAGCGGGCGCGAGGCCGCGAGATCTTGTGCCTGCGAGTATGCCATCCTTCGTCTCTCGGGAGACACGACCCGGTCGAGCTGGGACTCGACGTAGCCGCGCAGGCCGGCTGCAGCGTTTAAAATGCCCATACCCATGGTGATTGGTGGCAGTGGAATTGAGACGAAAGCTCTGTGAAGTCTGTGTATGGCGGATTGAGCAGATGGGACGGGTGAAGTTGGGTCGAATTGAACGCGCAACGGGGGCGGACTTCTGAGAAAGCCAGGGGGTAAGAGCAGCGCAGCGCTGACGTATGTAGGGCGGGCGCTGAAGGAAGTGGAAGGAACTTGGGCCACAGTTGTCAGGGCTCCACTTAACTTGTCCCCCTGCGGTTGCCTGCATATTAGTACATACCTGGCCCCTGCCCTGCCTGTGTTTCAGGTTGCCGGAACCATTCGGGAAGTTCCGTATTATTTAACGACATATGCGCAAGTCAAGCAAGTTGACCTGTCGAGCTGTCTGTCGCGCCTTCTTTCAGCGCGCCCAAGATGATTTCCCACTGCAAGCTGCTCATTTTTGGTTGCCTTCCAAATGCTCCGTCTCCCTTTTGGCCATGATAAATCAATGGCCCTCTTGGAGAGAAGCGACGTGATTGTCGAGACACGTCTGGTTATTTTCACTCTCGAGTTCCCACGACTCTGAGTTTAAAGAGCCAGCTGGCAGCCAAAATCGATATAATCATGTCCTTTCCCGCGGACTCCTGCTACTTGCAACCGTTCCCCAGCTCTTCCTGCATGTTCCCTGCAGAATCAACCATCCGACATTTCCCCTGGCCATTTGCAGCATCTTAAGACTTCAGTGTTAATAGCAAAAAGCCCCTTCTTCTAAGCTCACCAAGCTTTCAGTATCTCGTGCTGGAGTTAGAATACCCTGGCAGTCTACTAGTAATGTGCCAATTCATCTACACCAAATACATTTGCGGTCACGAGGTCGAGCGGGAGACCGACAAGACAGCATGTCCCAGGATCGCAACCCAGCAATCCCAGGGCATCTATAACATGCCCTTGCGATGCTCCCCCAACGACTCCCGTACAACTCTCGTTGCCGAAGAATCCCGCGTCCGATGCAGTATTTGCCATCAATCCTTCCTAAACGACATGCAAGCCCAATTTATTCGACAGGCTGCCGACTACCATCGTGCAGCTGGGAACGATATCGAAGCGAAGGACAGGATCAGGGGGTGGCTTGCCGATATGCTTGACCAACTGAACATGCTTCTACCCCTCTGGTATACGGCCACGGAATACGGGTCGCGAGATATCTACCGCGAGTATCCACGCTGGATTTTGCTCAAGCTGGACAACCTCCGTGGCCTACTCAGGACTCACTGAGTAGTGCTGATTGATATTTAGAGCAGCAAGCTTCGATGACTTTCCGCTGTCCTGGTGACTTCGATTATGACCTGAAACAATGGTGATGTGCCATACCCTCGTCCACCTCAGGTGTAATGTACATTGATCTTGTGGGCTTAACTCTCTTTATTTGCAAAGCACATGCCTTTCGGACTTGACATGTTCTCTTGGCACAAGATCACCACTCATGCCTATTGTGACTCGGGGTTCGAGACACTGAAGATGGCACATGTGTAATCGCAGTTGCGCATTACCAAATTGGAATTGTTAAACACGGGCATCAACATCATGCCCGCAATGCAGGTGGTGGTATTCCCAAATGACCATGAGCGTAACTCTTGTGTTGTTTGTCCTCTTTGTCGATGTCAGCAGATGGGGCAGAGCCTCGGTATTGACTTATCCACTATACCCTTCGTCACCGTTGCCCAACACTTCACAGAGAAGACTCTTATTCCAAGCGGCAGGACAACTTCGGAGCCCATTTGGCAGCCTACTCGACATACAACTTCGCCGCCCTTTGTTGTCACTTGCCACAATGTGCATTGTCGTCCCTACAAAATGGAGGTGCGGCCACCCCGGCGAAAACGACATACAACACTGCCCTCGGGTTTGGGAAATGTAAGGGCTGCCACGAAGAGTGGGAAGGTTCAATCAACGAGCAATGGGAGGCTATCTGGAAGAACGTAGAGTCCGAACTGCAAGAGTTTCCGGAGCTTATAGAAGAGGTGAGTCTGATGTTCAAAGGCTATGATGACACTTTCGACCATCAACCAAGCTGGAACGACAACACGGGGAACTGGAGGCCTGACGGCGGTCCTGGTGGCAGCAGCAGCAGCAGCTCGGAGGGGAACAGCAGCCGCTCCCAGCACCAGGATGCCAGCTCTCCTGGCAGTCATGATGGTGAGGCTCTGCCAGTTGTCTCATTGCCGGGTATTAGAGTTGCTATACTACTGGCGTGGTACACAAGACTTGTCTTGTCTTTTTCGTCTACATCAATACCATAACGAGAAAGTAAATATTGCGGCATTGCCCCGCCAACCTGACATGCCATCCCCAATGACGTACCAGCTCTTCAGCATACCCAAAGTGCTATCGTGGGTTGCGTGGCCAATGGCATCATCACTGTTGTTGACGTACCAGCTCTCCAGTATACCCAAAGTGCTATCGTGGATGGCGTGGCCTATGGCATCATCACCATTGTATCATTTACACGTGTGCCTCTGCTGGATCCGTTACTGTGCATCGTGGATAGCTATAGCGACCCCCAACGCCTCGACGTCGTGGACCTCCGGGAGCAATTGCAACAGTCTTCGACAAGGCCGTACAAGCTCCTCATGACCCAGAATGCGTGGGGCTGCTTACATTAACATGGCCGTGGTGATGCGTCCATCGGCCCCTTGATGTTTACTTGCCCGTTTCGTGGTTTCCCACACCCCCCCACAGACCAGGTCCCTCCACGCGGCTCGGTCGTGCTCCGGGAGTTGCGTGGCTCAAAATAAGGGGTATGGCTTACACGGCCGCCACGTACTTTACACCACGCAATCAGTCAACACACCGGGCCTCTACAAAAACAACTCTCCCAGCATCCAATCCTGCTTCTCCTTCCAAACATTTCCCTTCCAAACATTTTCCTCCACCAAAAGCACAAGCCTCAACCCAGTCGTCACCTTGTTGACCACCACACTCTTTGCCAAACAACACACACACCAAAAGCACAAGCCTCAACCCGGTCGTCACCTTGCCGACCACCACACTCTTGCCAAACAACACACACACACACACACCCCCGCACACACAAAACAACAAAACAAAACACCATGTGCCTCCACATCCCCAGGACCCACGAGTGCGGCTGCGCCGACTTCGACCACGTGGAACCGTGCCCAGCCATCCTCGCCCTCCGCGCCCAGACCCCACCCCACCACTGGCCCGCGCTGCTGTGCGCCGCGGTGCGCTTCGGCCCGCACCACCACTACACCATCAAGTGCCAGCCCTGCCACGAGGTCTGGGCCTATCAGCTGCGGGAGGACTGGCTGGCCCGGTGGGCGGCATACACGTCGGAGACGGTGGAGCTGCACAAGAGCAGGGGGACGGGCGCGGGCTTCTGCGCGATAGTGGAGATGTTGATGGGGACGACGCAGAGGCATGCGACGACGGACCTGGAGGCGAGGATCGCCCGGCTGCTGCGCGGCGAGGGCGGCTATCAGGAGGTCACGGCGTGGGCGGAGGGGGCGGTTGGGCCGGTGGAGTCGTGGTTGAGGAGCCTGGGTTGGAACTGAGGGGGGGGTGGGGGGGGTGTTTTGGTGTTGGTGGGCAGTTTATATGAATGTAGTCAACAGCGTGTGATTTGGTCTTCCACTTCTCATCGGCAATTCCAAAACTCCTTGTTCGACGCTCCCGTAAACTTCAACTTTGCTCTGCCGTTGGCCACGCCTTCCTCTACGGGCGAAGTGGAAGACCCCCGCGACGCGATGGATGACGACGCCGAGAGAGCGAGACACGTGTGATTGATGCCGTCATCGTCTGCCGGGTTTCTCCGCTCGGCCGTAGTTTCCAGTCCGGAAGACACCAACAACAGATTGGCATTCCTGCACACGATTACGGATCGAACCAACCCCATGCCCTGGCCGTCGTCGTGTGGCCCCATGTCCTTGTTCCATGCTCATACTGTCGGCCGACCAACAACGTTACACAAAACGGAACAAAGGATGGACACATTATGGGCACCTGGGAATCGGGATGGCATGGATGACTCGAGGTGGCCAAAAGGGTCATCCCCGCAACCTCTAGATGGGGTTGGAATAAGAACCCCTGTCCGGGACGTTCCAACAAAGAAGCCCCCTGTGCTACACCGTCCCTGCGCATTTCATGGGGGCGCCGCACTGTAGCCGGCTTAGCACCTAACACGGCATGACAGCCAACTGAACATACTTGGAGCCTTTGTGGGCCGTCTGGCATGGCTCACGCGCAGGCTTTTTTCCCCAACCCCTGAATCCATTTCTCTCGATAAATATCACAGCGTGCCCGGGCCTGGATGACCAGCGTTCCACAAGCCCTCCTACAAGTACAACCCACCCTTTTCACAGACTAGGTACTGCCCAACATCAACAGACTGCCCGATCTAGTCGCCTCTACATCAGTCTCCCACATCCAGCTTAGACCACTTTCTATCAGAGCACGACGACAATGTGCATCCTCTACATGAACACAGTCTGGAGTTGCCAGGAGAAGGGTTGTAAACCCGAGCTCACGGCTCAGTCCACCAGGCTACGCATCCCAGGACGTTTGGGGGATCAGAGGCGCCCAACCCTTCTTGGAAATGTGCAAAGACGCATACACCAAGGATGGGTGCCGCACTGTTGTACATGACACGGAAACAAATTTCGTCAAATCACTCGAGTGTCCAAAAGACCACGTGTTGTACATGTGTAGAACACTGCATGCCGAATGGGAGGCAGCGTGGGAAGAAATCATCTCGGCCAAGACGATGCCGGAGGAAAAGCCCAGAGAAGTCCAGGATATCAAGAACTTCAAGTCGAAAGCAAATCTGGTTCGCGAACAAAGGTTTCACGAGTTTTATCACGATGCCGACCGCTTCAATGAGGAGTTTTACAAGACGGCAAAAACGTGGCAGGCCAGGTATATCGACCATTGTCGGAAGCAGGTGTTGGACAACTTCTTCAGTGTGATGCGTGCCCAGCACGATGGCATGTTGGAAATGCCAGATGATTTTGAGTAAGGAAGCAAGTAAGAGATATGGTGTCTCAAGTGCTTAGATATCTTTCTTATATTTGAATACGACCGCGGTAGATGCGCGTAACCATCATGATGCCGTCGGCGAGGGTCGAGTGTGTGTTGGCCGGTGTTATTGACCATGTTTGCCCATCGATATATTCAAGGCGCCACCTCTCGGCCCGTCTTGGCACTCTCCTTGATCGCCTCGATGACCCTCAATACCTGCGCTGCCTCCGACGCCGGGACCGGCACATCCTTCTCGTCCCCGCTCGCCACCGCCTTGGCAAACAGCTCGTAGAACCGCAGATACGTCTCCGGCTCAACATTCGGACACGCCTCGTCCCGCACCACCCCGTCCTCGCCCAGCAGACACAGCCTCCCCGCCATGGACTCGTCCTCCCGCCCAAACCCGGCATCCGTCGTCTTGGCCCCGCCGCGAAGCTGGCCCTCCTGCGGATCCAGCCCCGTCTTGTGATAGCTCCCCTCGGTCCCGCGCACCCAGAACCGCACCTGCCTGCTCTCGACACTCACCACCCCAATCCGCACATACACCACCAGCCCCGTCTCGGCATAGCTCAACACCGCCGTCACCCCATCCGGCTCCCGCCCTTCCTCCCCCGCGCCCGTCACCAACCGCCCCTCCCGTTGTTGCACCAGCCGCGCAAACACCCCGGTCGGCACCCCAAACAACACCACCACCTGATCCACCAGATGCGTGCCCAAGTCATAAACCACGCCCCCGCCCTCCGCCATCCCCAGCCGGCCCTTCCAGCCCATCCCCCCCCCCACCCCCACCCCCGCCGCCGCCGGAGCGGCAAGGCGCAGCCGGTCAAAGTGCGTCTCGAACTCGACGACGCGGCCCAGCGCGCCGCGCCGCAGCAGCCGCCGCACCGTCAGGAAGTCGGCGTCCCACCGCCGGTTCTGGTACACGCTGAGCACGCGCCGCTGGCGCGCGGCCAGCGCGGCGAGATCGCGCGCCTCGGCCGCCGTCGGGACGAAGGGCTTCTCGACGAGCACGTGCTTGCGCGCGAGGAGGGCGGCGTGCGCGAGGGGGTAGTCTGTTTTTTTTTGCACGAACGAACGAACGAAAGGGGGTTGGTTAGTTTTGTTCAGCGGTTGGTTGCTCTGGGTTGGTTCCACAAGGCGGGGGGGGGTGCCTTACGGGTGTTGGGCGGGGTGCAGAGGATGACGATGTCGAGGGCGGGGTCGGCGAGTAGGGGGTCGATGGCCGTGTGGTGGTGCAGGTCCGGGTGGTCGGCGGGGGCCGAGTTGTCGGCCGTCGGGGTGCGCTGGAGGATGGAATGCAGCTTTAGGGCGGGGGTGCGGGCGATGAAGGGGATGTGGAAGATCTTGGCGGAGAGGCTGCGGAGATTAAGCGGTTAGTTGGTGATTAGTGATTTGCTACAAGAGGCGGAAGGGGGACTTGCCCATAGCCCACGATGCCGACGTTGAATTGCTCTTGGTTGGCCATTGTGGTTATTGCGAGTGGTTCGACACTTGGCTGATGGATGCTGGACCCCGCGGAATGAGTGAAATGCAAGAGCGCGGGGCATTCACATGGTATTCCAGAAACTTTTGTTTGTGGGGTCTTGATGAGCAATCATCAATGACGACGGGGCTTCTCGCTACAATTGTAGATACAGGGTTAGGGTCCATGCGGTTTTCCCCCAAGGGAGAAATGAATGCGGCGATGTGCGTCTTGCCGTTCTTGCCCCTGATTTCACAATGGAACATCAGCTCGGTGTACCCCAGTCTACGTAACGTCTTGTGGACCGGACACGCATACCGCACGGCGCTTCTGCAGTGATGGCACACCAAGTATACCCATCGACGCGGTCGCGGAGCTGCTTCGACGGAAACCATCCTGCCGCGGACTGGTGTTGTATAGAGTACACTCTCGGAGGGAGAGGGGATCCAGTGGTTGATGAGTGTCTGGGCCCGATGCAGGCAACTTGGTCAGACTCAGGATTTTTGAACAAGCAAAGGGCCGGCAGGGGTGGTTCAGGGGTAATGCAGGGGCGAAGAAAACAAAGCCGCGCACGCGGTAATGGTGCCTTAGGGTTAGGGTGTACTCCATGAAAGTGAAGGGATTGGACGGGTTGAGATCGCCAAGGAGGAGTGGGGATCCGACCCGCCTCGGCGCCAAGAGCATCACAACCGAGACACCCAAACAATGCAGACCCAAAACAAGCACAGGCCTGTTGGTTGACGTCCATTGTTGGATGTGTTTCGAGTTACCAGTGGATGAGGGCCAAAAAGATGTCAATGGTGTCTCTGAGCCCAGACGGCGAAGCACTCGAGGCAGATCGAGGCAGCTCTGCTGCACAGTATATTGTGGCATATGTGCTGTAAAGGGGTCCCAAGAACCTGAGCAATGAATTGAAGAATGCATCATATCTGTACGGATACGGTCAATGCGGTCAGGGGTTGTAATAAAAACATGTGGAGTGGCAGAGAGGCAGTGCCAGCCAAGCGGAGCCAAGTCGGCTGGATCGGCGCCGAGCCAGTCGTGCAACCTGGCAAGCCTGGGCAAAGTCTTGTTTCGACATCCAAGCAATTCCAAGCAACGCCGCTGCCGATCTCCAGGCTCATGCAAAACAAGGCGGGGGCTTGGCGTTGACGTCTCCAGTCCCGACCGACAATACCAGAGCGTTGTCTTTCGTCCATAATTAATTGATGATAAGAACTGGGAATGGGCCCCATTTTCCACGCGGAAATGCCGGAGTGCCGACGCCACGAGTTCCGCGCGTTCCGCGTGGGGTTGCGCTGTCACGGGCCTGTCAAATGACCGCGCCATCGGATGATGGGCTGGCGTCTCATCGGCGTTCCAGGATGGCCGGTTGCCCACCGCTCAGTTGCTTAACGATGATCCAATATTTTAGTGTGACAGCGCTAATTACTGGAGAGTCACAGATTACAGGCGGTAGGCAGTGCGGACAATGTCATGCCCCTTCCGCGAGCTGCGCCCTCATGCGCGAGCCTTCGGATGCACAGCCGGCCCACCAAAAACGAGATGAGTATTGAACAATAAGGTCGTACATGAACACGCGCCGTGGGAACTACGAACTGCAATGTTCTTCAGTATCGTCCTCCAGGGACCCCCGACTGCGCCTTCCCCAAATGGAGGTCATCCACAATGAGGGGCCCTGCAACAGTTCCACAACCGGTTTCGTCTGCCAGTGCCAGTGCTCGGTGGAGCCAGGGACGTCGGGGTGTTTCCTGCCTTTTAGGATTCCCCCCTCCCTTCCGAAACAAGTGTCTCATTTCTCGTCCCTTTTGTGATCTTTGTTCCAGGTGCATTCTTGCCATTTGGCGTCGTTCGCTCCACACCTCTCCATTCTAAACACTCGTTGAGACATTCTTGATATTTCTATCTTCCTCCTGCTCGTTACCAAAGCACATCACGACCAAGCTACACCGACGGCAGCAAGCCTCGAGTCACCAAAATGCGCTTCGCAACAGCGTCGCTCGTTTCGGCCTCCCTCCTGTTCAGGGAGGCATCGGCCACTCTTCCGCCGATTATCATGAAGGCAAGCATCCGTTTTCTCGTGTTCCGGAACGGACCGCTAACTACCATCTACAGGGCTCCAAATTCTTCTACGAAAACGGTACACAATTTTTCATGAAGGGCGTTGCGTACCAGCAGGACAGTGCGGCTGCTGGTACTTCGACTGGTAGCACCAAGTTCACCGATCCTCTTGCGAACGCCGATAACTGCAAGCGCGACGTCCCCCTGCTCAAGGCCCTCCATACCAACACCATCCGTACATATGCCATTGACCCCAAGGGCAACCACGACGAATGCATGAAGCTGCTGGATGACGCCGGCATCTACGTCATCAGCGATCTGAGCGAGCCTTCACTGTCCATCAACCGCGACGACCCGAAGTGGAACGTTGAGTTGTACGAGCGGTATACAGGCGTTGTGGAGAACCTCAGCAAGTACAGCAATGTTATCGGCTTCTTTGCCGGCAACGAGGTGACCAACAACGGCACCAACACGCCCGCCTCGGCCTATGTCAAGGCCGCCGTGCGCGACACCAAGGCCTACATCAAGGCCAATTCCAAGCGCTGGATGGGCGTCGGCTATGCCGCCAACGATGACCCGGATATCCGCGCCAGCATTGCGCACTACTTCAACTGCGGCGACGAGAGCGACGCGATCGACTTCTGGGGTTACAACATCTACGAGTGGTGCGGTAAGAGCAGCATGTCGGACTCTGGCTACGACAAGCAGGTCGAGTTCTTCAAGAACTACTCTGTCCCCGTCTTCTTTGCCGAGTACGGCTGCAACCTGCCCAGCGGCGCCGCGGACCGCATCTGGCAGGAGACCACCGCCCTCTACGGCGACGAAATGACCGATGTCATCTCAGGCGGCATCGTCTACATGTACTTCCAGGAAGCCAACGACTATGGCCTCGTCAGTGTCAAGGGTAACTCGGCCTCGACCATGAAGGACTACGACACCCTCAAGACGCGCCTCGCCTCAGTCCAGCCCTCGACCACCTCGATGGACGACTACAAGCCCACCAACTCCGCCGCCTCGTGCCCCGAGCTCGGCAAGCACTGGAAGGTCAAGGGTGAAACTCTCCCGCCTACCCCCGACTCGACCCTCTGTGACTGCATGTTCGAGTCCATCTCGTGCGCGCCCGCCGCCGACCTTTCCCCCAAGGATTTCGGCTCCATGTTCGGCTACATCTGCGGCGAGGCCCCCGATCTCTGCACGGGCATCCACGGCAACACCACCAACGGCGTGTATGGCGCTTACTCGATGTGCAACTCCAAGCAGCAGCTCGGGTACGTGCTCGACGCCTACTACGCCAGCCAGGACCAGGCCAGCACGGCGTGCGACTTCAAGGGCAAGGCCGTTGTACAGGATGGCAAGAAGAATAGCAAGTGCGACGACATGCTGGCGAGCGCGAGCAAGGCGAACGAGTTTGCTGCAACCGCCACAGGTGCGGATAACAGCAGTGGTGCGGGCGCCGCCGAGACGAGCGAGAGCGTTGCGTCGCCGGTGCCTATGAGGAACGCGTTTGTGTGGGGCGACTTGGTGATTGGGCTGTATGCGGTTGTGGCGATGGGTGTGGGTGCGAGCATGGTGTTGTTGTAAGCGGTGGCTTGCAGTGTTCGACTGTATGGTTTAGACTCGGTTTGGCTTCAGGAGCCGATGGCTCGATCCTGGGCTTGGGTCACGTTTGACAGCCATTGAGAGCAGTACCGGATTTCGTGTAGGATACTTTTATACTGCCGACAGAACGTGTGGGTTGCGCGGCATGATTGCGCAAGGCACTGCCATACTTGTACTGAGTTCTAAACTTTTAATGCTTTTCATACGTCTTGGAGTTAGGCCGTTGCGATGTTTGAGTTGGTTTAGGGCCGAAGTAGCCGTGATGCTCTCACCACCTTCCAAGCAGCGTGTATCGTTGTCTCTTGTACGGAAACTTGTTCTTTCCTCCACAGGCCCCTCTATCAGACACCCTATGCTCATACCTCAGCACATACGACCATACGCAGTAGAAAACTCGGGATCCCGTCCGCTCTCCCTTAGATAAGCTACTGACGGCCAGACCAGTACTCAGGTGGGTGACCACTGGGGAATCCCTGGTGTTGTATGTTTTTGCTCTTTGCTGATCCACAGTTACCCTCACTTATAGTATGCGATTGCGGCTTGTCCAAGCACATACGACCATACATAGTAGAAAGCTCGGGATCCCGTTCGCTCTCCCTTAGATAAGCTACTAATGGCCAGACCAGTAGTTGGGTCGGTGACGACCAGCGAATCCCTGGTGTTGTATGTCTTTTTTTGTGTCCTGTCGATCCACATGCTCTCTACCCCATTTATCAACCGCGCCTCGAGGGCTCACCGTCACATACAACCATATCCGCGCGAAAATACAGGATCCCGTCCGCTCTCCCCTAGTCAAACGCGTAAGAGCTGGATTTGTAGCTAGGTCAGTAACTAACGAATTCCTTATATTGTCTATTCTTTTTAGAGACTAAAAGCCCCTTATTCTAACTTTACGTTCCGCGTGCCTAGCGGGTCTTTCTAGCCCTTATAAAGTCACCTCTCAAAAGTAGAGTCACACGACCCACCCACTCCACAAAATCGCGTCGCGCAACGCGCGTTCAATTTTACTACCATCTTCTTGCAACTACTATAACTTTGTCAATTCTAGGCTAAAATGTATACATTTAGAATATAACTATTGCTAAATGTCCGTTCTATTGTAGGCAAGCGGAAATTCCTTACCCTGATTGAACGGGCTTCGATTGTTATAGCCCGCGTAGCTAGGGTATCGCGATAGGTCCTAGTAGCTAAGTTCGACTATAGCCTAACTGCCATTACCTATACCGTCAAGCGCGTATAGGCTAGCGGATTAGTCGATTTAAAGCTATATAGTAGTAGGCCTAAAAAGCTTACCCTTATATAGGTTAGATACATCCGGCGTTTAATCAAACGGGACCCCTATATTAGCTAGGCAACGTTATATAATGGGAGTACTACTAGCGTGTCGATTTCTACTATATGGCGGTCTCTTAGCAAGTATTTTAACCGTAAATAGAGGTTAATCAAGAGGATAAATCTTATACCTAGTCGAGCAGCTAACTAGCTTACGTATAGCAAAGAGCTTAGAGGTAAAGACACTATAGTACTTAAGGTATAGTAGTTAGCGCAAGCAGTATAGTAGATCCGGCTAACTACTATCTTTCCTAGGGCGTATACTTAGACGAATCTTCGGTCTAGATAGCGCTATATAAGCTAAATAGCTAGGTTTTTCGCGAGCCTAAGGATAAATATGACAAAGAGCTTATTAATATCTAGGCTAGCGTTAAGGCAGAGATTATAGTTATAGTATAGGGGTATATCTAGAAGGGAGGGAGGTCCCTGCTAGTTATTATAATCTAGGACAACGAAGCCTAGCGTAAAGGAT
>MU853401.1:1473601-1484179 GCA_033297235.1 Trichocladium antarcticum
GGCCGCGCTAGGGCCTACTAGAGGGGTCGAGGCGGGCTCGCTATACGCTTTGCGGATACCCCTAACTAGAGCGGTTTTATCGTTAGAGAGGTAGATAAGTAGGAGGAGTATAGCGCTTACTAGTCTATAGTAGAGCAACCCCCTAGCTTCGGCTTCTTATATAATAACTAGAGAAACAAGGAGCTCCTATAAACTATCGCTTATAGGAGGGGTACCGCTAGCTATAGGAGGGATAGGGAGATAGTTTAGTTATTAGTATAGTAGGTAGTAGCGCTAAATCTATTCTCTTATTATTGTACCTAGCAGTTAGTAGGCGCAATATAGAGTACATGGTACTTATAGACTTAGGTTATATAGGTTTAGCGTTTATGGATTTTAGTTTTATAGTTGTAAATAGACTACTACTAGAGAGGCTAGCGGTATAGTAGCCGCTATTTCTAGCTAATAGAGGGTTCTTACGCTAGATCGAGCATTTAGTAGCGCTTACGCTAGTCGTTAGCGACTACTAGGAGACCCTAGTATACTTCGTTACAACGCTTGTAAAAGAGACCCTAGTAATCTTAGGCCTCCTATAGCTACGGAAGTATAACCTATAGATCGACTAGGAGACCCTGTAGCTCGAATTCACGGAGTACTACCGTAGGAGGTGCCTTCTAGAGTATATTAGAAGCTAGGTCGCTTAGTAGGTAGGCTAGCTAGAGGCGGTACCCTTACCCCTAGAGAGTAGCGGGCGGTACTACGTAACGGTAGAGGACGTACCTAAAGATAACGACTCTAGTACCTCTAGTAACGATAATAAGGTTGCTATCGCTATAAGCAAGCTATCTAACTACAAGAGGGCTAGGCGGTCTAATAGGCGGAGACGGGCCTGTAGACAGTAGAGATCTACGTCCTAGGGAGACGTATAGGCTAACCTACAAGGGACGCTTGTACTACTAGGAGCGATAGGCGTTCCGGTCGAAGCGCTACCCCCTATATTACTAAGGCCGGTAGAGGTAGTAGCGGGCGCTAGGAGACTACCCCCTAGACCTTAGTCCCCCCCCTCTACTACCTTGCCCCTGCTTAGTTAAGCGCAGGGGAAGATCCGCTAGGACGACGCGAAGATCCTAAATAGAGCGAGCTTCCTAGCGGTATACTAATAAAAGGGTATAGTAGTTATATAGACTATAATAGGTAAACTAGAGAGAGCGGTAGAAGCTAAGAAGAGAGACTATATACTAGTTCTACCTAAGTAGTTCTTTAAGGACCTACTAAGTTAAGAAAGTATACTAGAGTACGCGAAGTTAATACTCCTAGTAAGGTTCTATAGCTTTATCGACGCGCTTGCCAAAGGGGATAAGAAGCTTAATAAGATTATAGAGGAGGATTCTAAGAAGTTCTTTAATAAAGCGGATAGACTAGCGCCTACCCTAGACGAGATTAAGGCGCGCTTACTAAAGGAATACTAAGACTTAGTAGCTGCTTTTGTCCTATAAGACGCTAATATCTTACCCCCCTACCGTATATATAACTATAGGATCGAGCTACTCCTAGGGAGTATAGTCCTGTATTTAAGGAACCGCCCGATGTTACTAATAGAGCTATATATACTAAAGCGCTAGCTCGACGATAACCTTACAAAGGGGTTTATCTAGCCCTTACGATCGAGCGCCTTATCGCCTATCCTAATAGCGTAGAAGCTAGGCGGAGGTATTAGAATCTACATTAACTACCGTGGTATTAACAACGCGACGCTAAAGAGCCGGTACCCTATCCCGCTAATCCAGGAGACCCTAGACTCTATCTACAAGGTAAAGATCTTTATAAAGCTTAACGTAATTATAGCGTTTAACCAAGTACGCGTAGCGCTAGGCTATAAGTAGCTTATAGTATTTATTATAAGATTCGGCCTATATAAAACGCTAGTTACGCCGTTTGGCCTATAGGGCGCGCCCGCTACCTTCTAGTATTACGTTAACAATATCCTCTATAACGCTCTAGATAAATATATAACAGCGTACCTAGACGATATCCTAGTCTACTTAGGTACGCTCGAGGAGTATATTAAGCAGGTTAGGGAGGTACTAAAGCGTATAATCGATATAGGTCTATAGGTAGATATCGATAAGTGCGAATTCTATATAAAGCGGACGAAGTACCTAGGGCTTATTATTATACCTAGGGGCATCGAGATAGACCTAGATAAGGTCGAAGCGGTACGTAATTAGGAGGCTCTAGAGATAAGGAGGTACCTCTAGCGGTTCTTAGGGTTCGCGAACTTCTACTACTAATTTATACAAGGTTTTTCGAGCTACGTACAGCCGCTATACGAGCTTACGAAGAAGACAGTAGACTAGGAGTAGTCCGAGCAATACAAAGTGGCTTTCTAGCGCCTAAAGGTGTACTTTATTATAGTACCGGCACTATAGATATATAACTAGGAGAAGCGCGCTATAGTGGAAGTTAATACGTTAGACTAGTTAGCGGGTAGAGCGCTACTATAGGAAGGGGATAACGGCGAGTTATATCTAGTTGCTTATTTCTTAGCAAAGTATACCGCGGCTAAGTGCAACTACAATATCTATAACAAGGAGCTCCTTACGATCGTTAAGGCGCTTGAAGAATAGTACCCTAAGCTCGAAGGCGTAGCTAAGAGGTTCGATATTATTACGGACTATAAGAACCTATAGACCTTCGGTATAACGAAGCAGCTGTCGCTACGCTATATACGCTAGTTAGAGTTCTTGTTGCGTTTCGACTTCCAGATTATCTACCACCTAGGTACGGTAAACGGCTGCCCTAACGCGCTAAGCAGGAAGCTAGAGTTTATACCGAAGGACGTTAAAGATAATAGGCTATAGAATAGGCAGCGCCCCCTAATCGACCCAAGCAAGTTCAACCTAGAGACCTTTAGTAGCAAGTATAACTCTAAGCTACTAGGCGAGATACTAGAGCTCTTTAGCCTCGACGTTTCGCGCTACGCTAACGACCTTATCGTAGAGAGCTATATAAGCTCGCTATTTATAGTAGACGTAGTAGAGGCGCTTAGCGACTAGGAGGTATACGCCTAGCTAAGTAAGATCAAGCGGGAGCTAAGAGTGCCGTTCGCTAAGTACAAGTTAGTCTTAGGTAGGGCGTTCTACTATAGTAGGCTAATAATTGACCCGGGCAATACGGAGCTCCATTTGTAGCTTATCTACTGGATATACGCGTTAGGGCCTGGCGGGTACCTAGGGAGGACGAAGACGCTTAACCTAATAAACAGGGTCTACTAGTAGCTAGGGATAAGCGTGTTAGTAAGGACGTTCGTTAAAGCCTATATTCTATACTTTAAGACAAAGAACCCTCGCTCGAAGCCTATAGGGTTCTTTAAGCCGCTCCTACTACCGTTAGTACTATAGTAAGATATATTAGTAGACTATATTACACTACTCCTACTATATAACTAGAGGGGGTAGGAGTTTAGGTACATAGTAGTAGTAGTTAACTAGCTTACGAAGATACGCTACTTTATTATAATAGTAACACTAGAGGCTAACAAGCTAGCTAACTGGTTTATTAAGCGTGTATACTTGCTCTACAGCGTACCGGAGACGATTGTATCGGATAGAGGTATATAGTTCGTTTCAGGGTTCTAGAGGGCGCTGTCGGCGTACTTTGCGATTACCCTAAGACCCTTATTAGCGTTCTACCCCTAGATAAACGGCTAGATAGAGCGGATTAACGCGGAACTAGAGTAGTACCTATAGCTATATATCGACTAGGTATAGGATAACTAGGTTAACTAGCTCCTCCTAGCGGAGTTTATAGGGAATAATATAGTCTCTAAGACGACAGGTATGTTACCGTTCTTCGCGAATTATAGCTTTAACCCGAGGATAGGTATAGAGCCGTCGAAGCCGTGCCTACCGAATATCTTAGAGTAGTAGAAGCGGGAGTTTTTCTAGGTATTAGAGCTCGCGAACCGCTTCGGGGCGATCCTCGGGAAGGTTACGGCGCTAGCAAAGCAGTTATAGGACCGCTATAAGTAGAACGCGAACCGCTATAGGGAGGACGCGCTATAGTACCGCGTTAGCGATATAGCGATACTTAATATATAGAACTATAAGACTAGTAGGCCAACCGCGAAGCTCGCGCTACGGTAGGAGGGCCCGTTTAAGGTTACAAAGGCCTCGTTATACACAGTAACTCTAAAGCTCCTAGCGAATATAACGATCTTCCCTACGTTCTACGTCTCGAGAGTAAGGCGCTACCTAGGGTAGGGGCTAGCTAGCTAAGAGAAGGTCGACGACGACGTAAGCGCTAACTGTAGGCGCGTAGTTACGCGGACTAACAAAGGCGAAGATATAGTAGAGTAGAGGTTCAAGAAGATCGTAGGGTTTAGTAAGGCGGCGAACAGCTACTAGTAGTACCAAGTTAAGTAGGAAGGTTATAACAACCCAACTTAGTAACCTACAACGGATCTATAGGGCTATAATAACACTATCTAGGAGTTCTACGACGCGTACCCTAAGCTCCTAGGGCCGCTATTATAGACGTAAAGAAGGAGGGCGTAACGGCAGGAGGCAAGGCGCTAAGCAAAAGGAACAGGCTATAGATACGAGCATCTAAAATCGAGCGTGTAGAATAGGATAGGCTCTAGATACAAGTATCTAAAATCGGGTGTTTTAGGAGCGTTTAAGATAGCTCTAGAGGCGAGCATCTAGAATTGAACGGTTAGGATAGCTCTAGATACAAGCATCTAAGATTAAGTAAGCGGTTAGGATAGCTCTAGATACGAGCATCTAAAATAGGGGCTATTTTTGTATAGGGGGGCTTGTTTAGAGAGGGAGGGTAGTGTTACAGGCACAGCCTATATTATATGCTATATTATGTGCTATGCTATGTGGTTAGCTGAGCACCCTGTAGCTAGAGGAGCGTGGCTCCATACTAGGTGGAGCTCGCAGCGCAGAGCCTTCAGCCCTCGCGAGCTCCTACGAAGGTTGCACTGTTGTACAACCTTGTTATATACGACCGTTACACCGACCTTGCAGCATCGCTACCGCCGAGACTTATAGCGCTACGTATAGCGCTAAGAGAACAATAGTAGAACAAGGTCTCTAATACTATACCTGCTTTTATAGTATCGATCGACGACGATAGAGGGTACGACCTCTTAGGGTTCGCTATAGCTATAAATACAATAGTTAGCGAGCTAAAGAGAAAGCTTAATAAGTCTGTTAGGAGGTTTAAGGTGTCTATTGTAGCTAGTATAGCGCTCGAGAAGGAGCTTAAGGAGTATAAGTTGCTACTTATAAACTAGAGGACGCTAATAGCGATAGCCCTAGACTAGGCTTGCGGTAATAGCGCTAGTAGCGGCTATAGCGTATCGATCTCCCTCCTTTACTCTAATCCGTTTACTAGAGAAGAGAAGGATACTATTAAGCGTACCCTGCTCTTCGAAGACTAGGAAGATAAGGTACGTAGCCGCTAGCGAATATACCTATAGGAGTTCCTAGACGAGTATACTAAGATTCTATATACAAAGGCTATACTAGGCGGTAGCGTACGCTAGGTAGTCGCAGCGAAGCTCGAGCAGGTTAAGGAGAACCTATATAGCGTGGTAGTATAGCTATAGAAGACCGGGTCCGACCTTCTAATAACCCTCTGTACCTAGTATATAATATATAACGTAGTTACTATAGCAAGTAATAAGCTAGAACTACTAGCGTAGAAGAACGAGTTCGTAGTGTTTAACAACTTCCTTACTAAATTTACTACTCTAGCCGATACCGCTGGCGTTAATAACGTAACAAGGGTCCGGATACTCCGGCTCAAGATCTCCCCCTACCTTTTAAGCGCTATAGTTACGTAGGTAATGCTCCTACTAGCTAATAACTTTAAGCTCTAGGCTACGCTAGCTAGCTAGCTCGTAACTAACCTAGAGGGAGAGGACTTTAGGCGGAAGCTATATAGTAGAACTAGGAGCGGCGGAACTAAAGGCGGTAGTAATAACAACGGCGGAGGCAGATACCCCGACGCAATAGAGATCGATGCGGTAATGCTCGCGGCGCTTACTCCCTAGGAGAAGGAACGGCGTAAAGCAAGTGGCTTATGCTATAAGTATAGCGGGGCCGACTATATCGTAAGGGCGTACTAAGTAGGCCGTGGAGGCTAAGGGGACCGCGGTAACGCCCGTGGCGCCGGGTAGTTATAGCGTAGGGGCGCCTAAGGTAATAGAGGATCTAGTTTCGGTAGAGGACCTAGTTTTAGTAGTAACGCGCTAGGATAGTAGTAGCCTACCTAGGGATAGTAGTAGCCTACGTAATAAGGCTATAGCTAAGGCGGGTTCCTAGGCTTTAGGTAAGCTCCCTCTAGGGGCCTTCTAGCTTACGGCGGCGTAAGCGGCTACGCTAGGGCCTACTAGAGGGGTCGAGGCGGGCTCGCTATACGCTTTACGGACACCCCTAACTAAAGCGGTTTTGTCGTTAGAGAGGTAGACGAGCAGGAGGAGTACGGCGCTTACTAGTCTATAGTAGAGCAACCCCCTAGCTTCGGCTTCTTATATAACGACTAGGGAAACAAGGAGCTCCTATAAACTATCGCTTATAGGAGGGGTACCGCTAGCTATAGGAGGGATAGGGAGATAGTTTAGTTATTAGTGTAGTAGGTAGTAGCGCTAAATCTATTCTCTTGTTATTATACCTAGCGGTTAGTAGGTATAATATAAAGTATATAGTACTTATAGACTTAAGTTATATAGGTTTAGCGTTTGTGGATTTTGGTTTTATAGTTACGAATAGACTACTATTAGAGAGGCTAGTAGTATAGTAGCCGCTATTTCTAGCCAATAGAGGGTTCTTACGCTAGATCGAGCACTTAGCGGCGCTTACGCTAGTCGTTAGTAACTACTAGGAGACCCTAGTATACTTCGTTATAACGCTCGTAAAAGAGACCCTAGTAATCTTAGGCCTCCTATAGCTACGGAAGTACAACCTACAGATCGACTAGGAGACCCTATAGCTTGAATTCACGGAGCACTGCTATAGGAGGTGCCTTCTAGAGTATATTAGAAGCTAGGTCGTTTAGTAGGTAGGCTAGCTAGAGGTAGTACCCTTACCCCTAGAGAGTAGCAGGTAGTACTATATAATAGTAAAGGACGTACCTAAAGACAACGACTCTAGTACCTCTAGTAATAACAACGAGGTTACTATCGCTATAAGTAAGCTATCTAACTATAAGAGGGCTAGGCGGTCCGATAGGCGGAGACAGGCCTATAGATAGTAGAGACCTACGTCCTAGGGAGACGTATAGGCTAACCTATAGGGGACGCTCGTACCGCTAGGAGCGATAGGCGTTCCGGTCGAAGCGCCGCCCTCTATATTACTAAGGCTAGTAGAGGTAGTAGCAGGCGCTAGGAGACTACCCCCTAGACCCTAGTCCCCCCCCCCTACCGCCCTACCCCCGCTTAGTTAAGCGTAGAGGAAGATCCGCTAGAACAACGCGAAGATCCTAAATAGAGCGAGCTTCCTAGCGGTATACTAATAGAAGGGCGTAGTAGTTATATAGACTACAATAGGTAAACTAGAGAGAGCGGTAGAAGCTAAGAAGAGAGACTATATACTAGTTCTATCTAAGTAGTTCTTTAAGGACCTACTAAGTTAAGAGAGTATACTAGAGTATACGAAGTTAATGCTCCTAGCAAGGTTCTATAGCTTTATCGACGCGCTTGCCAAAGGGGATAAGAAGCTTAATAAGATTATAGAGGAGGATTCTAAGAAGTTCTTCGATAAAGTGGATAGACTAGCGCCTACCCTAGACGAGATTAAGGCGCGCCTACTAAAGGAATACTAAGACTTAGTAGCTGCTTTCGTCCTATAAGACACTAATATCTTACCCCCCTACTATATATATAACTATAGGATCGAGCTACTACTAGGGAGCATAGTCCTATATTTGAGGAATCGCCCGATATTACTAATAGAGCTATATATACTAAAGCGCTAGCTTGACAATAACCTTACAAAGGGGTTTATCTAGCCCTTACAATCGAGCGCCTTGTTGCCTATCCTAATAGCGTAGAAGCTAGGCGGAGGCATTAGAATCTACGTTAACTACTACGGCATTAATAACGCAACGCTAAAGAGCTAGTACCCTATCCCGCTAATCTAGGAGACCCTAGACTCTATCTATAAGGCGAAGATCTTTATAAAGCTCGACGTAATTGTAGCGTTTAACCAAGTGTATATAGCGCTAGGCTATAAGTAGCTTATAGCGTTTATTACAAGATTTAGCCTATACGAAACGCTAGTTACGCCGTTCGGCCTATAGGGCGCGCCTGCTACCTTCTAGCATTACATTAACAATATCCTCTATAACGCTCTAGATAACTACGTAACAGCGTACCTAGACGATATCCTAGTCTACTTAGATACGCTTAAGGAGTATATTAAGTAGGTTAGGGAGGTGCTAAAGCATATAATCGACGTAGGTCTGTAGGTAGATATCGATAAGTGTAAATTCTATATAAAGCGGACGAAGTACCTAGGGCTTATTATTATACCTAGGGGTATCGAGATAGACCTAGATAAGGTCGAAGCGGTACGTAATTAGGAGGCTCTAGAGACAAGGAGGTACCTCTAGCGGTTCTTAGGGTTTGCGAACTTCTACCGCCGATTTATACGAGGTTTTTCAAGCTATATATAGCCGCTATACAAGCTTATAAAGAAGATAGTAGACTAGGAGTAGTCTAAGTAGTACAAAGCGGCTTTCTAGCGCCTAAAGGTATACTTTGTTATAGTACTAGCACTACGGATATATAACTAGGAGAAGCGCGCTATAGTGGAAGTTAATACGTTAGACTAGTCGGTAGGTAGAGCGCTACTATAGGAAGGGGATAATAGCAAGTTATATCTAGTTGCTTATTTCTTGGCGAAGTATACTATAGCTAAGTATAACTATAATATCTATAACAAGGAGCTCCTTACGATCGTTAAGGCGCTCGAAGAATAGCGCCCTAAGCTCGAAGGCGCAGCCAAGAGGTTCGATATTAGTATAGACTATAAGAACCTATAGACCTTTAGTATAACGAAGTAGCTATCGCTACGCTATATACGCTAGTCGGAGTTCTTGTTACGTTTCGACTTCTAGATTATCTACTACCTAGGTACGGCAAACAGCCGCCCCAACGTACTAAGTAGGAAGCTAGAGTTTATACTAAAGGACGTTAAAGATAATATACTATAGAATAGGCGGCGCCCCCTAATCGACCCAAGCAAGTTCGACCTAAAGACCTTTAGTAGTAAGTATAACTCTAAGCTACTAGGTAAGATACTAGAGCTCTTTAGCCTCGACGTTTCGCGCTACGCTAACGACCTTATCGTAGAGAGCTACGCGAGCTCGCTATTTATAGCAGACGTAGTAGAGGCGCTTAGCGACTAGGAGGTACGCGCCTAGCTAAGCAAGATCAAGCAAGAGCTAAGAGTACCGTTTGCTAAGTGCAAGTTAGTCTCGGGTAGAGCGTTCTACTATAGCAGGCTAATAATCGACCTGGGCGATATAGAGCTCTATTTGTAGCTTATCTACTAGATATATATATTAGGGCCCGGTAGGTACCTAGGGAGGACAAAGACGCTCGACCTAATAAATAGGGTCTACTAGTAGCTAGGGATAAGCGTATTAGTAAGGACGTTCGTTAAAGCCTATATTCTATACTTTAAGACAAAGAACCCCTGCTTAAAGCCTATAGGGTTCCTTAAGCCGCTCCCGCTACTATTAGCACTATAGCGAGATATATTAGTAGACTATATTACGCCGCTCCTACTATATAACTAGAGGGGGTAGGAGTTTAGGTATATAGTAGTAGTAGTTAACTAGCTTACGAAGATACGCTACTTTATTATAATAGCGATACTAGAGGCTAACGAGCTAGCTAACTAGTTTATTAAGCGCGTATACTCGCTCTATAGTATACTAGAGACGATCGTATCGGATAGAGGCACGTAGTTCGTTTTAGGGTTCTAGAGGGCGCTATTAGCGCGCCTTACGATTACCCTAAGACCCTCGTTAGCGTTCTACCCCTAGATAAATAGCTAGATAGAGCGGATTAACGCGGAACTAAAGCAGTACCTATAGCTATATATTAACTAGGCGTAGGATAACTAGGTTAACTAGCTCCCCCTAGCGGAGTTTATAGGGAACAATATAGTCTCTAAGACAACGGGCGTATTACCGTTCTTCGCGAATTATAGCTTTAACCTAAGGATAGGCGTAGAGGCGTTAAAGCTATACCTACTAAACATCTTAGAGTAGTAGAAGCGGGAGTCTTTCTAGGTATTAGAGCTTATAGACCGCTTTAGGGCGATCCTCGGGAAGGTTATAGCGCTAGTAAAGTAGTTATAGGACCGCTATAAGCAGAACGCGAACCGCTATAGGGAGGACGCGCTATAGTACCGCGTTAGTAATATAGCGATGCTCGATATATAGAACTATAAGACTAGTAGGCTAACCGCGAAGCTCGCGCTATAGTAGGAGGGCCTGTTCGAGGTTATAAAGGCCTTGTTATACGCGGTAACTCTAAAGCTCCTAGCGAATATAACGATCTTCCCTACGTTCTACGTC
>MU853401.1:1518917-1553853 GCA_033297235.1 Trichocladium antarcticum
AAGAAAGGGGCTAGAGGAGGTGTTCGAAGAGCTAGCTACGGAGCTAATAGCTATTGCCTATATAATAGCCCCTAGGAGGAAGGAATTAAGGGGGAGGAGCTCCCTATAGTAGACGGGCAAGGTAGAGGAGGCGTCGAAGGCGGCGAAGGAGGTAGAGAGGGAGCTCTAGAGGACCTTTATATAGTTCTATAAGGAGAAGCTTAATAAGAAGTAAAAAGAGCTAGTAACGGAAATAGCGGAAGAAAAGAGGCGCTCCTAGAGGAAGACGATCGAGGAAGCTAAGGAGGAGACCCTATAGTAGCTTAAGCGTTAGGTAAGGCTTAGGAGCTTCCTCCCCCCTAAGCTACCGAAACTCCTAGCCCTAAAGGGCCTAGATAGTAGCTTAGATCTAATAATATACTAGAATAAGGCGGAGGCGCTTACGAAGAAGTTCTTCCTAAGCCTAGGGGCGGACCTTAGCGATATCTAGGACCTAGACCTTAAGGAGGAGTAGGAACAAAGGTTCAAGGTCTAGGAGCTTATAAGCTTCCTAGCGATAGAAGTAGTATAGGACAAAGCGAGCCTATAGAAGGCCCTAGGGGAGGATATACTCCTAATAGGATTCCTAAAGGCGTACGGCCAACCGCTAAGCTAGATCCTCGCGGCCCTGACTACAAGGTGCCTGTAGCTAGTATAGTTCCTAGCTACGTTTAAAAGAGCTAAGACAGTAGTCCTATAGAAGCTAGGAAAGACACCTAATATATACCGTACCCTAGGAGGTTACTGCCCTATTACGCTGCTCCCGACTATAGGGAAGGTGATTAAGGTAGTAGTGGCAAGAAGGATTATAGCGGCGGCGGAGGTCTATAGGCTACTCCCTACTAAGTAGATAGGCAACTAGGCGAGTAGATCGACCAAGCTAGCAGTCCGACTAGTTATAGCCTAGGTCTAGGAGGTATAGCGCTAAAACGCCTTAGTATCCCTCCTATAACTAGATATCGCTAGAGCCTTCGATATAGTCAACTATATTAGACTACTAGCTACGTTCTAGGAGCTTAGCTACCCGAAGTAGATAGTACTCTAGGTATAGGAATAGCTAACGGATAGGGTCGCGATCCTCTACTTTAATAAGAAGGTAATAGATAATATCCTAGTTACAGCGGGGGTACCCTAGGGGTCCCCCCTATTACCCGTCCTATTTATCTTATATATTATATTACTATATAAGGACCTAAGGAGAGAGTACCTATACCTTAGTATAGCAGGCTTCGCTAACGATACGAACCTACTAGTGTTTAGAAAGTCAGCTAAGGTAAACATCCGCTAACTCGAGCGAGCGTAGGGAACCTGCTTAAAGTAGGCAGGAACGTAGGGAATAGCATTCGTAGCGTAGAAGTACGAACTAATCCACTTTAATAAGAACCAAAGGTAGTAGCTAGACCTAGCTAAGCTTGCCCTCCTAGATAGAGGTAGGTATATAGATATTAGACTAGTTAAGTCCGCTAGGTTCCTTAGGGTCTAGCTAGACTAGAAGCTCTTATAGCAAGTGCACTATAGCGTAGTTAAGAAGAAGCTTGCTACCTAGGAGTTCGCGCTAACGAGGATCGCGGCGAAGACGTAGGGCCTAAGCCTCGCGAAGGCCTAGGAGGTATATATAAAGTATATAAGGAGCATAGTAGTATACGGAGCGGCGAGCTACTATATCCTAACTACGGTTAGTAAGGGGAGCGAGCTAAAGGGGATAGCCAAGAAGCTAGCGAAGGACTAGAGCAGGGGCCTCCGCGTAGTAGCAGGAGGCTATAGAACTACGCTAATCAGGTACCTAGAGACGGAGGCCTAGGTCCTACTAGTAGACCTTTACCTGAATAAGCGGCTAGCTAACTTCGAAGCTAGGATATACGAACCACTCCTCTAGTTAGGGGAGGGACTAGGGCGCCCCCTAGTCACAGTAGCGAGCTTAATCTAGAAGGTATATACTAAGCTATTTAGGAGGTTCTAGAAGAGGAGCGGGAGGACGTAAGGGAGGAAGCCTAGGCTAGGCCTATAGGGGCTAATAGCGGTTAAGAGAGTAGTAGCTATAGTAAACGAGTAGGCTAAGTAAAAGTAGAAGATAGGGAAGCTGAAGAACAAGACCCTCGATATAGATAGAGTAGTAGAACTTGCCTAGCAGAAGCGCGAGATAGTAGCCTAGGAGAGGCGCGCCGCGCTTATAACGAGAGTAAGAAGACCTATACACTACTTGGCAGACAAGGACCCCCTAATATAACTATTTATAGACCTTGCCCTTAAGAGACACGAGGGTCTAAGCAAGGCTTAGAGCTCCCTACTTACCTAGGCGCGTAGCGGGGACATCGGCCTCTAGGAGTACCTAAATAGGGTGAACGTCCTAGAGATTACTATGCTATACTACGAGTGTAGCGAGGGCAAAGAAACGATCGAACACCCAGTAGTATAGTGTAAAGATCTACCGAAGTATAGAACCTAGGAGGAGTTACAAATATAGTTATAACGGGATCTGTAGCTTGTCTTACAATAAGCTATATAGCCGTATAAGAGCTTAGTAAAGGTGGTTATTAGCTAGTTAATAGATTCGGGGCGCCTAACGGAGTATAGCGTGGCTCGTAGGCTGTAACTAGAAGCTACGATAGCCGCGAAAGCGGCTAAGAGCAGCGGAGAGGGTGCGGGAAGTGCCGAATCGAGCCGCTAAGGGAGATAGGGGCTACCTTCAATACGTAGTATAATAGATTCAAAGCGCTAAAGCAGAAGCGTAGGCAGGGGTTTTTACCCGGCCCCCTGTTCAGGGGGTACGGTTTCCTTTGTATATAAACCAGTAGCAGGACCGGCGCGCCGTAAGGCATATCGGAGTACGAATAAATAATAATATATAAGAAGTTGCTAGTGCTTATAGTCGAAACGGCTATAGAGTTCCTTACTATAAAGTAGAGTAGCAAGGCGACGGCTAGTGTAAGTCCCTTCTGTTCCTATTGACCGCTACGTACTAATGATAGTATAGTAACTATAGAAGGTTCACCTTATAGCGAAGTACTTAATAGAATAGGAGGAGAAGAAGGAGAAGGCGGCGGTAGATATAGCTACTAAGGTACGGACCGAGGCAGCTACTAAGGCGTAGGCTAAGGTAGCTACTAAGGCGGTTACTACGTTAAGGGCTAGAGCTAAGGAGAGGCGTACTATTGCGGCTATAGCTACCGCCAAGGCGGCTAGCTCTAATAATAGGTTAGTAGTAGTTAGCTCCTACGAGGTTACTAACTAGGGAGAGGCTCCTGCTCCGGTTAGGCTAGTTGCTAGTAGCGTTTCGGCCGTTCCGGCTAACAAGTTAGCTAGATTAGTAAAGGAGGCTCGGGAGTTAGATAACGTAGGGGCGTTGTTAGCTTTAAGGTTATTAATAGCTATAATTGGTAGTTTGTACTACGTATTAGCTATAATAAATGCCTATTATATAGAGTTAAAGAGGAGGAAGTCGGGCTAGTAAGCCTAGGAGTGTATATATATATAGCTACGTTTGTATTTGGTGATTTTCTTATATGCTATTTTACTCTTTTAGGCTAGATACCTAGTGTTAGATACCTAACTTAATTGTAAAGATTCGTTTTACTCTGTTTAATAATATAGCAAGTGTCTTAGAGGTTTAATATAGCGTAGAAGTGCTTGAACTTCTACCGCGGTAGCCGTTTTGTAAGACTATCTACTAGTATATCGGCTATAGGCAGGTACTTAACCTTGAATAACCTGTTAGTATACTCCTGCCGTACCTATATATTATAGATGTCTATATAGCGAAGCTTAGTAACTACGTACTAGTTGTCTCTAGTAATAAGGTAGATAGTTTGCTAATTATTATAGAAGATATAGTATAGTTCGCTAAGATCGAACCGAATGTTAGCGAAGAAGCGCTTTAACGCTATAGTCTTATATATAGTAAGAGAAACAGTAAGTAACTTAGCTTCTATCGACGAAGTTGTAATAGTCTTTTAGCAATAGGATTTCTAATTAATAACCCTACTATATAGTATTATAATATACCCCTAGGATATACGGCGCGTTTTCTCAATATCTACAAACGACGCGTCGCCAGTAATAAGTAGGATATATATCCTAAAGGTAATGCTATACCGAATAGCTAAAAGCTAGGTACTGAAGAGGTAAATGATAACGTGTTCCGTAGCCTCGATATATATAGGGCTAGGATTATTTAAGAACTAAGAGAGCTACGATATAGCGAAGGCTATATCGGGGCGGATTATAATAGCTATATATAGAATAGAGCCGACAAGTTCCTAGAACCGCTTAATATCTTTAAATAGAGTAAGACCTTCGAATAGGTAAAGGTTATATTCTAGGGGGATATATAGGAAGCAAGTCTCCTTTTTAAGATTAAAGCGCTTAGCGATCCGCTCGATATACTAATTGTAGACTAGATAGACTATATAGTCCTTATAGTTTCTTAAGACGTAGATACTAAGGAACTATAAGACGTTGCCTTAACTATATACTTTGTACTTTATAGCTAGTGTATCTATAATCTAGTTTACCTTATTAGCGTAGTCCTTATAGTAGAATATAAGGTAGTTGTCTACGTAAAATAGAACTACTATATAGCAGTATTAGTTGTAAAATAAGTATAGTTCCTTACCTATTACTATTAGACTAAGTTTGTAGAGCGAAGAGGAGAACTCTTTATACTATAGAAGGGGGGATTTATATAAGCTATATAACGCTCGTTTAAGTTTAACGAAGGTATCGCCTTGCTTAAAGCTAGCTAGGAGGTAATAATCCTCCCTAAACCCCTAAAGGAGCTTATAGACAATTCCTTTATCTATTTTAGCGTTTAGGAATACCTAGGCGACGTTAAACTACTTAACTTCTATATCTACGTTAGCGGCAATAGCTATTATAGCCTAGAAGGAACAGGATATAAGTGTTATAGCGTATATATTTTATAACGAATTAGCGCTCTAAAGATTACCTCTTACGTAGATATATACCTTATATTTCTCTAAGAATCCGTCCTTATTCTATTTATAAGCGAATACCTACTTTAGGGGCAGGGGCTTCTCCTTAGAGAGTTTAAATATAGAGGACCGAGTAATATATCTCTAGGTTTTACGATTTACGAGATTCTAAATCTCTAATTTAGTAGCTCTAACGAACTCTTTGCCTATTAGATACTTAGCAAGTTGCTTCTAAGACTTTAGAGCTTTAAGAAAGGTATCTTAGTGAACGTAGGGAGGGGCTAGGGTAGCGTTAAGTCTAGCTATATACTAGGGTATAATCGCGGTAGCAATAACTATATATAGAGTATAGTATACCCGATCTCCCTTATTAAGTACCTTCTTATAGTATAGTATAGACGTTTTGTAAAACGCTTGCTACATTCTAAGTTTAAGGATATAGATATAGTCTATAGTATATATTTCCGAAATAAATCCAATAATCCTAGCAGTAGATATAGAAGGACTATTGTTAGTAGGGTCTTCTAGGTCTATTCCCCTAAGCCACTAGCTTGTATAAGATACTAGGGCGAATACCCGCTTAGTATACTTACGTTTTGTACGTTCGTAGGTAAGGGACTTAGGTAGCTTAGTATCGTCTGAGCTATCTAAGCTAGAGGAGTAGCTAGAGTTTGAAGATTCTAGGCTATAATTCTTAGGAAGTAGGTTGTCCGAGTATATAGAGTGCTTAGGATAGTAATTAACTAAGTCCTTAAAAATAGTGCTTATATTAAAGGCAATGCTTTATATACTTCTAAAGCTATCTCTAGAAGTATATATATAATCCCTATTGTTATCTGGGCTTATAGGCCCGGTAGGGGTAGAGGCTGAACTTTAAAATGACTAATCTAGTATCGGGAGTCCTCTATATATATAGTCTCTAGAAACTAAAGGTAGCTTGCTTATATTACGCTAGGCTACCGTTCTAGATATAGTTACCCCTAAGTCCTAACTAGGATTTAGAGTTTCTATACCCCCGAGCTTGTCTTTAGAATACTTAGGGGACTTAGACGTAGGAGTCGTCGCTTCTAGATTGTCTATCTCGCTATCCTTAACGCCGCTTAGTACTACGCCTATAGCGGGCAAGTGTAGCTAAAGCTCTAGGGAGTCTACTAGATTCTACTTCTTAGCGATAGTCTATAGATCGAACCTCCCTTCGCCCTTCTTAAAGAACTAGTTCTTATTAAAGGTAACGTTATAAGTTATAACGACTTTATAGAGTACTAGAACCTAGATTTAGTAGATATTTAATACCTTAAAACTAATAAGGTAACTAATATATACTCTAGGCTTCGACTTATATATACGTTTCTACTTATCCCTCTTGTCACGACCTAGCTAGCCCTGTCTCTACAGTCCGCTCTGATTGGCTGCTTCGCACCCACTCAGCGCCCCGTTTCTCATTTCCTGTCATATATATAGCTATGTTCTTACACACTCTCTTTCCTCTGTCTCTTCCTTCGATATATAATAATCAATATAACGTATCTCTCCTATATACTCTTCTAGTACTACTGTAAGCCTATACAAGAGTTATAAGCCCAGTGCTTGTTTCCCTTTATATAGTAGCTAAAACCTATTATAGCTTAGAAGTATTATTATTCTACAATCCTTATAACTCGTTTCACTATTCTTACGAGTCCCGCCGCTTTGTTCTTCACAATCGCTATCGCTAAAGCCCTTATATAGCTTCCCTTGTTTTCCGCTTGAACCGCTCTTACATAGCTATTCCACGAAGTCCTTCAAAGTCGCCCTACCTACGTACAAGTTAAGCCGCTCTTTAGCGCCACTCTCTCTACCTGTTCCGCCGTACCGCTATACCTTCTAGATCTCCGTCTACCTCTATCTATCGTTCTTCTACAATAGAGACTTCAACTACTATAGATACAATCGGGAACATTACTATCCTAACGGACATCCTGCTTAAAGGTCCTACGGATTGGCCGATCTAGAAGCGTTATATCGAAAGCGCCGCTATTACCCTCTACGTTTATAATATCGTTCGTTTCAATCAGAACAATGTCACTAAGGAGGCGATACTTAGTAGTTTTTAGCCGCCCTCTACTATAGAGGCTATTGCTACGCTAATAGTACAAGACTAAGCGGAATAGCTCACTAAGGTAACCGCCTAGAACAAGAAGCTAGTTACTACTTACAGTCTAGAGCCTATCCCTCCTTAACACCTAAGTCTAGAGAGGATCCTTATCTAGTACTAAGCTAACTAGACTAGGTACGCTACTTAGTAACTTACTCTAGGTATAAGCGTTAATAAGAAGAACCTAGATACGCTATATAAAGTTATTATCGCTACTATCGATCGTAAGCGTTATAACGTTACTAACGAGACTAACCTTATAGCGTAGTAACTCGGCGTACGCGTGCTCCTCCGTACTCTAGAACGCTAAGTTAGAATCTTAGATAATATAATTGCTAATATAACCCGCTAATAGTATCTCGCTTGTCTTAAAGAGGCTAAGCAATCTAATATAGACCCGCGGACCTAGATCGCTAACTACCGCTAGGCTTACTAACGCGCTAAGGTAGCTAGTCTTAAATATATTCGTAGTACTCTACCCGTTCTAGACTTCCTTTATATAATTAAGGATCGTCTTATCCTAGAATAGGGCCGCTGTAAATACAACGTAGCAATTATCGATAACTATATTAGAAAACCCCTTAAAAGCCTCGAGGACCTAATCTAAGCCGCCGAGACTATTGTTAGCTATAGCAAGCTAGACTTTAACGGTAGCTTCGCTACTACTGAATCTACTAGTTCTAGCAAACGCTACGATCGGGGTAAAGGAGGTGAAAAATCTTCGTCTACTAAGCCTAAGTACCCTTACCTATATATAATCTCCAATTACATTTAGAAGCTAATCAACTACAATACGCTTAAATCTACATTAACTAGGTTCAAATATCCAAAAGGCCCGGTTAGTCCCGAGTTCGTTTCGTAGATCTACAAACGGTTCGCTAAGAAAAAGTAGGATAACCTCTACGCCTAGCTTAAAAAGGAAGGTTAGGTAATCAAACCCTGGCCCGTATCCTTGTCTAGCTCTACTTTGTCTACTAAACCGGGCTTTCCTAGCGTAGTAATAGCTGCAATTATTAATCCTACAGAACTCTCAGCCCTTAGTAAAGAAACCGGCCTTAGCAATAGCTTCGGTATCTTCGTAACTATCGATTCTAGCAAATATATCCTATCGGACAGTATCCTAGTTAATAACTATAGAGTAACCTACCTTATTAACGACCCTATACTCTTAGAAGAAGGGTCCCTTGTTAAAGCAAGGAAGAATAACTATATTAAGGCTAGCACTACCTGTTTCCCTATCTCTAGAAGGGGTAAATAGCGTATTAAAGGAGCACTTAACGGCATTAACAGCCTACAATCTAAGGATCTAGTTCTTAATAACGTCGTAGTTATTAAGGGATTCTACTCTAATATTATCTCGGAGGCAGCCCTCTATAAGGCTAACATCTAGTACTATAGTTTAGACTATATACTACGTTTTAGTTCAATAGAGAGTAACATTGTTATTACATCTCTCCTTCGTAGGTATAAGCTAGTGTTTTTAGAATATAAGCCTCTCTCTACCTACCTACTATATCCTTATAATTATAACTCTTCCCTTGCCGTTTCTTACAATAAAGAACAAGCTCTCGCTAAGATCTATAAGGATCCTCCTACTATACCTTCGGAGCAGTCCCTTGCTATAATCTATAATATCTAACCTAGCTGTCTAGACAACTTCGCTATTAGTTCTACTATACTTGTAATATTAGCTATAATAAGTAATACTATAAAACAAGTTTGTTAAGGACTAGGATCAAGGCACCCTCTCCTACCCTATAAGGATTCTAAATACCTTTAGTATATCCGCGCCGGTTATCTTAGCTAGGATACGCTTAAGGCTCTTGTCTAGAGAGGCTAGAACGTTCGAATTAACGGAACCAAACGTATTAACTACAAGGCTTGCTCTATTATACATTAGGGAAAAATCGTCTCCTATAGGCCTCCTATAACCAAGTTAGTATAGCCGTTCTAGTAAGTATTTTAGGACCTTTTCTATTATATATATAGGTATAATAGATCTATTTACTCTCTAATTCTTAAAGACGAGTTCTCTAGCAAACCCTTCGTCTTCCGCCTTAAAGACAAGACCTAGGACCTCCTTCTCCTAATTCTTTAATACTTCGAGGCCTAGGTACGACGCTAATTTAGCGTAGCGATCTATAAGTTCAAGTATAATAACAAAGGCTCCCTTGTTAAAACTAGGGATCGTGGCTGTACCTAGTACTAGAAATAGTATATAGAACTAGGTATCGAGCTTAAACTCCTTCCGTCTAATATATATGAACTGACTAGCGCTATCGAACGCGCTAGTCAAGAAGTTATTACCCGCTCTATTAAGATAATAGCTAGAGCCGGTCTCCTAGGTAACCTCTAGCTAGAAGGAGAGGAGGTATCTATATAGCTTATTAGTATAAGCCTAAGTTAAACGTATCCTTCGATAAAGTTACTAAATAACGTCCTCCTTACTTAGTTCTAAACCTACTTCCGGTTCTTTTAGCCAGACGCGATCGTCTCCCTTACAGCGGATCTACAGCCTAACTAGAGCAGCATCTACATATATAGTTACTACATATATCCTCTATATAAAGAGAGAGAGAGGGATAAGCAGAAACGCGTATATAAGTCGAAGCCTAGAGCGTATATTAGTTACCTTATTAGTTACAAGGTATTAAATATCTACCGAATCTAGGTTCTAGTACTCTATAAAGTCGTTATAACTTGCAACGTTACCTTTAACGAGAACTAGTTCTTCGAGAAGGGCGAAGGGAGGTTCGATCTATAGACTATTACTAAGAAGTAGAATCTAGTAGACTCCCTAGAGTATTAGCTATACTTGCCCGCTATAGGTATAGTACTAAGCGGCGTTAAGGACGGCAAGATAGATAATCTAGAAGCGACAACTCCTACGTCTATATCCCCTAAGTATTCTAAAGACAAGCTTAGGAGTATAGAAACTCCAAATCCTAGTTAGGACTTAGGGGTAACTATATCTAGAATAGTAGCCTAGCGTAATATAAGCAAGCTACCTTTAGTTTCTAGAGACTACGTATATAGAGGACTCCCGATACTAGATTAGTCATTTTAAAGTTTAGCCTCTACCCCTACCGGGCCTATAAGCCCGGATAACAATAGGGATTATATATATACTTCTAGAGATAGCCTTAGAAGTATATAAAGCATTGCCTCTAATATAAGCACTGTTTTCGAGGACTTGGTCGATTACTATCCTAAGCACTCTATATACTCGGACAACCTACTTCCTAAGAATTACAACCTAGAATCTTCAAACCCTAGCTACTACTCCTCTAGCTCGGATAACTCAGACGATACTAATAAACCTAAGTCCCCCGCCTACGAACGTACAAAACGTAAGTACACTAAGCGGGTGTTCGCCCTAGTATCTTATATAAGCTAGTAGCTTAGGGGAATAGACCTAGAAGACCCTACTAACGACGGTCCTTCTATATCTACCGCTAGGATTGTTAGATTTACTTTGGAAATATATACTCTAGACTATATCTACGTCCCTAAACTTAGAATATAGCAAGCGTTTTACAAAACGTATATACTATACTATAAGGAGGTACTTAATAAGGGAGATTAGGTATACTATACTCTATATATAGTTATCGCTACCGCGATTATACCCTAGTACGTAGCTAGACTTAACGCTACCCTAGCCCCTCCCTACGTTTACTAAGACACCCTTCTTAAAGCTCCAAAGTCTTAGAAGTAACTTACTAAGTATCTAATAGGTAAAGAGTTCGTTAGAGCTACTAAATCGGAGATTTAGAATCTCGTGAATCGTAAAACCTAGAGATATATTACTTAGTCCTCTATATCTAAACTCTCTAAGGAGAAGCCCCTGCCCCTAAAGTAGGTATTCGCCTACAAATAGGACAAGGACAGATTCTTAGAGAAATATAAAGCATATATCTACGTAAGAGGTGATCTTTAGAGCGCTAATTCGTTACAAAACATATACGCTATAACACTTGTATCCCGTTCCTTCTAGGCTATAATAGCTATCGCTGCTAATACGGATATAGAAGTTAAGTAGTTTAACGTCGCCTAGGTATTCCTAAACGCTAAAATAGATAAAGGAATTGTCTATAAGCTCCCTTAGGGGTTTAGGGAGGATTATTACCTCCTGGCTAGCTTTAAGCAAGGCGATACCTTCGTTGAACTTAAACAAGCGTTATATAGCTTACGCGAATCCCCCCTTCTATAGTATAAAGAGTTCTTCTTTTTACTCCGCGAACTTAGTCTAATAGCATTAGGTAAGGAACTATACTTGTTTTATAACTAACACCGCTACGTAGTAGTTCTATTTTATATAGACAACTACCTTATATTCTACTATAAGGACTACGCTAATAAGGCAAATTAGATTATAGATACGCTAGCTACAAAGTACAAAGTATATAGTTAAGGCGACGTCTTATAGTTCCTTAGTATCTACGTCTTAAGAAACTATAAAGATTGTATAGTCTATCTAGTCTACGATTAGTACATTAAGCGGATCGCTAAGCGCTTTAATCTTAATAAAGAGACTTGCTTCCTATATATCCCCCTAGAACACAACCTTTACCTATTTAAGGGTCTTACTCTATTTAAGGACATTAAGCGGTTCTAGGAACTCGTTAGCTCTATTCTATATATAGCTATTATAATCCGCCCTAATATAGCCTTCGCTATATCGTAGCTCTCTTAGTTCTTAAAGAATCCTAGCCCTATATACATCGAGGCTATAGAACACGTTATCGTTTACCTCTTTAGTACCCGGTTTTTGGCCATTCGGTATAGCATTGCCTTTAGGATATATATCCTACTTATCGCTAGCGACGCCTCGTTCGCAGATATCGAGAAGATACGCTACTTATCCTAAGGGTATATTATAATGCTATATAGTAGGGTTATTAATTAGAAAGCCTACTGCTAAAAGACTATTACAACTTCTTCGACAGAAGCTAAGTTACTTACTATTTCTCTTACTACGCGTAAGACTATAGCGTTAAAACGCTTCTTCGCTAATATTTAGTTCGATCTTAGCGAGCTATACCGTATCTTCTATAACAATCAGCAAACTATCCGCCTTGTTACAGGAGATAACTAGCGCGTAGTTACTAAGCTTCGCTATATAGATATCTACAATATATAGGTACGTTAGGAGTATACTAACGGGTTATTCAAGGTTAAGTACCTGCCTATAGCCGATATACTAGCAGACAGTCTTACAAAACGGCTACCGCGCTAGAAGTTCGAGCACTTCTACGCTATATTGAACCTCTAAGACGCTCGCTATATCATTGAACAGAGTAAAACGGATCTTTGCAATTAAGTAGGTATCTAACACTAGGTATCCGGCCTAAAAGAGCAAAACAGCATATAAGAAAATCACTAAATGTAAACGCGGCTATATATATATACACTCCCGGGCTTACTAGCCCGACTTCCTCCTCTTTAACTCTATATAATAGGCATCTATCGCGGCCAATACGTAGTATAAACCACCAATTATAGCCATCGATAACCTCAAAGCTGACGACGCCCCTACGTTATCCGACTCCTAAGCCTCCTTCGCTAATCTAGCTAACTTAGTAGCTAGAACGGCCAAAACGCTACTAGCAACTAGCCTAACTGGAGCAGGAGCCTCTCCCTAGTTAGTAACCTCGCAGGAGCTAACTACTACCAACCTATTATCCGAGGTAGCCGCATCGGCAGTAGCTACATTAGCGGTAGCCGTAGTAGCGGCACGCCTCTCCTTAGCCTTAGCCCTTAATATAGCAACCGCCTTAGCAGCTACCTCGGCCCGAGACTTAGTAATCGCCTTAGCCTAGACCTTAGTAGCTATATCCGCCGCTACCTTCTCCTTCTTCTCCTCCCGTTCTATTAAGTACTTCGCTATAAGGCGAACCTATTGCAATTGCTATGCTATTATTAGTATATAGCGATCAATAGGAACAGAGAAGGAACTTACACTAGCTATAGCCTCGCTACCCTACTTCGTAGAGAGGAACTCTATAGCTGTCTCGACTATAGGTTCTAGCAACTTCTTACACGGATGTCTAGTGCGCAAGCACCGAACGTAGGCCTTATCCTTGTCCTTAGTATCTAGGCGAACTAAGCAAGCGCTACTTAATAACCTATATAGGGCCGAACGTAGGTAATAGTAGCAAACTATAGTATAGGATATAAAGGTAGCGATATCCTTATCGCTATTATAACTAGGTATCTAAAAGTTAGCGCGTTAATCAATAAAAACGCTATAATTAATAGAAACGTAATTAATATACCTAGGCGTAGCAGGAACTATATCCCTCTTTCTTTTATTTAGGGTCTTTAAAACCCTAGTTACGCTCTCTTTAATAGGAGCAGCATCGTCGTTACTAACGGCAACAACCTCTTCTTCTTCCTCCTCTTCGCGCGCCGCGCGTAGATTCGCGAGCCTAGTCGCACGGGCTTTCTCTAATAACGCTATACAGGCGATAGAGGCAGCTATACCCTAAGTATTTAGAGCTATTGTTGTTTTTATTGTTATTATAGTTATAGTTAGAGGGGTTAGTAGCGCGATTGATTTTTGTTATTATAGGATAGTTCGGATTTAACTTTGTAAAATAGGCGACTAAAGATTATATATAACCGACTAATACAACTACGTTCTAATTAGCTAGGATCTACATTAGTATATCTTCGATTATATAAACGTAACGCTAGGTTATATATTAACGATAGGGATTTTTCGTTTTTGGCTATTAACCCTACTCTAGCAATTCGAGCCTTTAACCTCCTATTTTCAGTATCTCGCCGCTAGCTAGCTAGCTAGGTGTTCCCTTTCAGCTACTTTGTAGCTAGGGGGTATGTTACAACCTAGCTAGCCCTATCTCTACAGTCCGCTCTGATTAGCTGCTTCGTACCTACTTAGCGCCCCGTTTCTCATTTCCTATTATATATATAGCTATATTCTTACATACTCTCTTTCCTCTGTCTCTTCCTTCGATATATAACAATCAATGCAACGCATCTCTCCTATATGCTCTTCCAGTGCCACTATAAGCCCACGCAAGACCTCTCTCTCTCTTTATATAGAGGATATACGTAGTAACTATATATGTAGATACCGCTCTAGTTAGGCTATAGATCCGCTATAAAGGAGACGATCGCGTCTAGCTAAAAGAACTAGAAGTAGGTTTAGAACTAAGTAAGAAGGACGTTATTTAGTAACTTTATCGAAGGATACGTTTAACTTAGGCTTATACTAATAAGCTACGTAGATACCTCCTCTCCTTCTAGCTAGAGGTTACCTAGGAGACCGGCTCTAGCTATTATCTTAATAGAGCAGGTAATAACTTCTTAACTAGCGCGTTCGATAGCGCTAGTTAGTTCGTATATATTAGATAGAGGGAGTTTAAGCTCGATACCTAGTTCTACGTACCATTTCTAGTACTAGGTACAGCTACAATCTCTAGTTTTAACAAAGGAGCCTTCGTTATCGTGCTAAAACTTGTAGATCGCTATGCTAAATTAGCGTTATACCTAGGCCTTAAAGCATTAAAGAATTAGGAGAAGGAGGTCCTAGGTCCTATCTTTAAGGCAGAAGATAAAGGGTTTGCTAGAGAACTCGTCTTTAAGAATTAGAGAGTAAATAGACCTATTATACCTATATATATAATAGAAAAGGTCCTAAAATACTCGCTAGAACGGCCGTACTAACTTAGTTATAGGAAGCCTATAGGAGACGACTTTTCCTTAGTATATAATAGAGCAAGCCTTATAGTTAATACGTTTAGTTCCGTTAATTCGAACGTTCTAGCCTCTCTAGACGAGAGCTTTAAGCGTATCCTAGCTTAAATAACTAGCGCGGATATACTAAAGGTATTTGGAATCCTTATAGGGTAGGAGAGGGTGTCTTAATCCTAGTCCTTAACGAACTTGTTTTATAGTATTGCTTATTATAGCTAACATTACAAGTATAGCGAAACTAATAGCGAAGTCGTCTAGATAGCTAGGTTAGATATTGTAGATTATAGCGAGGGACTGCTCCGAAGGTATAGTAGGAGGATCCTTATAGATCTTAGCGAGAGCTTGTTCTTTATTATGAGAAACTCTTGCGTGGGCTTACAGTGGCACTAGAAGAGCATGTAGGAGAGATACGTTGCATTGATTGTCATGTAACAAAGGAAGAGACAGAGGAAAGAGAGTGTGTGAGAACATAGCTATATATATAATAAGAAATGAGAAACGGGGCGCTAAGTAGGTACGAAGTAGCTAATTAGAGCGGACTATAGAGATAGGGCTAGCTAGGTTGTAATATACCCCCTAGCTATAAAGTAGCTAAAAGAGAATACCTAGCTAGCTAGCGGTAGCGAGATGCTGAAAATAGGAGGTCGAAGGCTCGAATTGCTAGAGTAGGGTTAATAATATATAACCTAGCGTCGCGTTATATAAAATCGAAGATATACTAATATAGATCCTAGCTAATTAGAACGTAGTTACATTAGTTAGTTATATACGATCTTTAGTTACCTATTTTACAAAGTTAAATCTAAACTATCCTATAATAATAAAAAACAAACAATCCGCTACTAACCCCTCTAACTACAACTATAATAACAACAAAAACAATAATTGCTCTAAGTACTTAGGGCGCTACTGCTTCTATTGCCTATATAGCGTTATTAGAGAAAGCCCGCGCGGCTAGACGCGAGAATCTACGCGCGGCGCGCGAAGAAGAGGAAGAAGAAGAGGTCGTTACTATTAGCGCCGACGATGCCGCTTCTATTAAAGAGAGTAAGGCTAGGGTTTCGAAGACCCCGAATAAAAGAAAGAGGGATATAGTTCCTGCTACGCCCGGGTATATTAATCGCGTTGCTATTAATTAAAGCGTTTTTATTAATTAACGCGCTAACTTTTAGATACTTAGTTATAATAGTAACAAGGATATCGCTACCTTTACGTCCTACGCTATAGTTTGCCGCTATTACCTACGTTCGGCCCTATATAGGTTATTAAGTAGCGCTTGCTTAGTTCGCCTAGATACTAAGGGTAAGGATAAGGCCTACGTTCGGTACTTATATACTGGATATCTATATAAGAAGTTGCTAGAACTTATAGTCGAGACGGCTATAGAGTTCCTCTCTATAAAGTAGGGTAGCGAGGCTATAGCTAGTGTAAGTTCCTTCTCTATTCCTATTAATCGCTATGTACTAATAATAGTATAGTAATTGCAACTGGTTCGCCTTGTAGCGAAGCACTTAATAGAATAGGAGGAGAAGAAGGAGAAGGTAGCGGCGGATACAGCTACTAAGGTCCGGGCCGAGGCGATTACTAAGTCTTAGGCTAAGGTAGCTACTAAGGCAGTTACTATATTAAGGGCTAAGGCTAAGGAGAGGCGTGCTACTACTGCGGCTACTGCCGATATAGCTACCTTAGATAATAGGTTAGTAGTTCTTGCGTGGGCTTACAGTAGCACTGGAAGAGCATATAGGAGAGATACGTTACATTGATTGTTATGTCTCGAAGGAAGAGACAGAGGAAAGAGAGTATATAAGAACATAGCTATATATATAACAGGAAATAAGAAACGAGGCGCTAAGTAGGTACGAAGCAGCTAATCAGAGCGGACTATAGAGACAGGGCTAGCTAGGTCGTGACATACCCCCTAGCTACGAAGTAGCTAAAAGAGAATACCTAGCTAGCTAGCTAGCTAGCGGCAAGATGCTAAAAATAGGAGGTTAAAGGCTCGAATTACTAGAGTAGGGTTAATAGCTAAAAAATTCCTTATCGTTAATATATAACCTGGCGTCGCGTTTGTATAATCGAAGATATACCAATGTAGATCCTAGCTAATTAGAACGTAGTTATACCGATCGGTTACAATGCGATCTTTAGTCGCCTATTTTACAAAGTTAAATCCGAACTATCCTACAATAATAAAAATCAATCGCGCCGCTAACCCCTCTAACTATAACTATAATAACAATAAAAACAACAATAGCTCCGAATACTCGGGGTACTACTACCTCCGTCGCCTACGTAGCGTTATTAGAGAAAGCCCGTGCGACTAGGCTCGCGAATCTACGCGCAGCGCGCGAAGAAGAGGAAGAAGAAAAGGTCGTCGCTATTAGCGACGACGATGCCGCTCCTGTTAAAGAGAACGAGGCTAGGGCTCGGACTAGCGACAGTTCGAAGACCCTAAATAACAAAAGGAAGAGGGATATAGTTCCTGCTACGCCTAGGTATATTAATCGTGTTGCTATTAATTAAAGCGTTTTTATTAATTAACGCGCTAACTTTTAGATACCTAGTTATAATAGTAACAAGGATGTCGCTACCTTTACGTCCTACGCTATAGTTTACCGCCGTTACCTACGTTCGGCCCTATATAGGTTATTAAGTAGCGCTTACTTAGTTCGCCTAGATACTAAGGACAAGGACAAAGCCTACGTTCGGTACTTACGTACTGGACATCTATATAAGAAGTTACTAGAACTTATAGTCGAGATAGCTATAGAGTTCCTCTCTATAAAGTAGGGTAGCAAGGCTATAGCTAGCGTAAGTTCCCTTCTCTATTCCTATTAATCGCTACGTACTAATAATAGTATAGCAATTGCAATAGGTTCGCCTTATAGCAAAGCACTTAATAGAATAGGAGGAGAAGAAGGAGAAGGCAGCGGCAGATATAGCTACTAAGGTCTGGGCTAAGGCGATTACTAAGTCTCGGGCTAAGGTAGCTACTAAGGCGGTTGCTATATTAAAGGCTAAGGCTAAGGAGAGGCGTGCCGCTACTATAGCTACCGCCGATACAGCTACCTTAGATAATAGGTTAGTAGTAGTTAGTTCCTACAAGGTTACTAACTAGGGAGAGGCTCCCGCTCTAGTTAGGATAGTTACTAGTAGCGTTTCGGCCGTTCTAGCTACCGAGTTAGCTAGATTAGCGACGGAGGCTTAGGAGTCGGATAACGTAGGGGCGTCGTTAGCTTTAAGGTTATCGATAGCTATAATTAGTAGTTTGTACTACGTATTAGCCACGATAGATACCTATTACACGGAGTTAAAGAGGAGGAAGGTAGGCTAGTAAGCCCAGGAGTATATATATATATAGCTACGTTTACATTTGGTAATTTTCTTATATACTATTTTACTCTTTTAGGCTAGATACCTAGTGTTAGATACCTACTTAATTACAAAGATCCGTTTTACTCTATTCAATAATATAGCAAGCGTCTTAGAGGTTTAATATAGCGTGGAAGTGCTCGAACTTCTAGCGCGGCAGCCGTTTTATAAGACCGTCTGCCGGTATATCGGCTATAGGCAGGTACTTAACCTTAAATAACCCGTTAGTATACTCCTAACGCACCTATATATTATAGATATCTATATAGCAAAGCTTAGTAACTATACGCTAGTTATCTCCTGTAACAAGGCGGATAGTTTGCTAATTGTTACAGAAGATACGGTATAGTTCGCTAAGATCGAACCGAATATTAGCGAAGAAGCGCTTTAACGCTATAGTCTTACGCGCGGTAAGAGAAACAGTAAGCAACTTAGCTTCTATCGAAGAAGTCGTAACGGTCTTTTAGCAGTAGGCTTTCTAGTTAATAACCCTACCGTATAGCATTATAATATACCCTTAGGATAAACGGCGCGTCTTCTTAATATCTATAAACAAGACGTCGCTAGCGATAAGCAGGATATATATCCTAAAGGCAATGCTATACCAAATAGCTAAAAACTAGGTACCGAAGAGGTAAACGATAATATATTCCGTAGCCTCGATATATATAGGGCTAAGATTCTTTAAGAACTAAGAGAGCTATAATATAGCGAAGGCTATATCAGGGCGGATTATAATAGCTGTATATAGAATAGAGCTAACAAGTTCCTAGAACCGCTTAATATCCTTAAACGGAGCAAGACCCTCGAATAGGTAAAGGTTGTGTTCTAGGGGGATATATAGGAAGCGAGTCTCCTTATTAAGATTAAAGCGCTTAGCAATCCGCTTAATATACTAATTATAGACTAGATAGACTATACGATCCTCGCGGTTTCTTAAGACGTAGATACTAAGGAACTATAAGACGTTGCCTTAACTATATACTTTGTACTTTGTAGCTAGCGTATCTATAATCCGGTTTGCCTTATTAGTATAGTCCTTATAGTAGAATATAAGGTAGTTATCTATATAAAACAGAACTACTATATAGTAGTATTAGTTGTAAAATAAGTATAGTTCTTTACCCGATGCTATTAGACTAAGTTCGCGGAGTAAAGAGGAGAACTCTTTATACTATAGAAGGGGGGATTCGCGTAAGCTATATAACGCTCGTTCAAGTTCGACGAAGGTATCGCCTTGCTTAAAGCTAGCTAGGAGGTAATAATCCTCCCTAAACCCCTATAGGAGCTTATAGACAATTCCTTTGTCTATTTTAGCGTTTAGGAATACCTAGGCGACGTTAAACTACTTAACTTCTATATCTACGTTAGCGGCGATAGCTATTATAGCCTAGAAGGAACAGGATACAAGTGTTATAGCATATATATTTTACAATAAATTAGCGCTCTAAAGATCACCTCTTATGTAGATACGTACCTTACATTTCTCTAAGAATCTATCCTTATCCTATTTATAGGCGAACACCTACTTTAGGGGCAGGGGCTTCTCCTTAGAGAGTTTAGATATAAAGGACCGAGTAATATATCTCTAGGTTTTACGATTTACGAGATTCTAAATCTCTAATTTAGTAGCTCTAACGAACTCTTTGCCTATTAGATACTTAGCAAGTTACTTCTAAGACTTTAGAGCTTTAAGAAAGGTATCTTAGTAAACGTAGGGAGGGGCTAGGGCAGCGTTAAGTCTAGCTACGTGCTAGGGTATAATCGCGGCGGCAATAACTATATATAGAGTATAGTATACTCGATCTCCCTTATCGAGTACCTCCTTATAGTATAGTATATACGTTTCGTAAAACGCTTGCTACATTCTGAGTTTAAGGATGTAGATATAGTCTAGAGTATATATTTCTAAAGTAAATCTAACAATCCTAGCGGCGGATATAGAAGGACCGTTGTTAGTAGGGTCTTCTAGGTCTATTCCCCTAAGCCGCTAGCTTATACAAGATACTAGGGCGAACACCCGCTTAATATACTTACGTCTTGTACGTTCGTAGGTAGAGGACTTAGGTTTATTAGTATTGTCTAAGTTATCCGAGCTAGAGGAGTAGTAGCTAGGGTTTGAAGATTCTAGGCTATAATTCTTAGGAAGTAGGTTATCTAAGTATATAGAGTACTTAGGATAGTAATCGACTAAGTCCTTAAAAACAGTACTTATATTAGAGGCAATGCTTTATATACTTCTAAGGCCGTCTCTAGAAGTATATATATAATCCCTATTGTTATCTAGGCTCGTAGGCCCGGTAGGGGTAGAGGCTAAACTTTGAAATAACTAATCTAGTATTGGGAGTCCTCTATATATATAGTCTCTAGAAACTAAAGGTAGCTTGCTTATATTATACTAGGCTACCGTTCTAGATATAGTTACCCCTAAGTCCTAACTAGGATTCGGAGTTTCTATACCCCTAAGCTTGTCTTTAGAATACTTAGGGGATATAGACGTAGGAGTTGTCGCTTCTAGATTATCTATCTCGCTATCCTTAACGCCGCTTAGTACTACGCCTATAGCGGGTAAATGTAGCTAAAGCTCTAGGGAGTCTACTAGATTCTACTTCTTAGCGATAGTCTATAGATCGAACCTCCCTTCGCCCCTCTTGAAGAACTAGTTCTTATTAAAGGTAACGTTATAAGTTATAACGACTTTATAAAGTACTAGAACCTAGATTCGGTAGATATTTAATACCTTATAACTAACAAAGTAACTAATATACGCTCTAGGCTTCGACTTATATATACGTTTCCGCTTATCCCTCTCTCTCTCTTTATATAGAGGATATACGTAGTAACTATATATATAGATACCGCTCTAGTTAGGCTATAGATCCGCTATAAGGGAGACGATCGCGTCTGGCTAAAAGAACCGGAAGTAGGTTTAGAACTAAGTAAGGAGGACGTTGTTTAGTGACTTTATCGAAGGATACGTTTAACTCGGGCTTATACTAATAAGCTACGTAGATACCTCCTCTCCTTCTAGCTAGAGGTTATCTAGGAGACTAGCTCTAGCTATTATCTTAATAGAGCAGGTGATAACTTCTTAACTAGCGCGTTCGATAGCGCTAGTCGGTTCGTATATATTAGATAGAGGGAGTTCAAGCTCGATACCTAGTTCTACGTACTATTTCTAGTACTAGGTATAGCCACAATCCCTAGTTTTAATAAAGGAGCCTTCGTTATCGTGCTTAAACTTATAGATTACTATACTAAATTAGCGTTGTACCTAGGCCTCGAAGTATTAAAGAATTAGGAGAAGGAGGTCCTAGGTCTTGTCTTTAAGGCGGAAGACAAAGGGTTTGCTAGAGAACTTGTCTTTAAGAATCAGAGAGTAAATAGATCTATTATACCTATACATATAATAGAAAAGGTCCTAAAATACTCGCTAGAACAGCCGTACTAACTTGGTTATAGGAGGCCTATAGGAGACGACTTTTCCCTAATATATAATAGAGCAAGCCTTATAGTTAATACGTTTAGTTCTATTAATTCGAACGTTCTAGCCTCTCTAGACAAAAGCCTTAAGCGTATCCTAGCTAAGATAACCAGCGCGGATATACTAAAGGTATTCGGAATCCTTGTAGGGTAGGAGAGAGTACCTTAATCCTAGTCCTTAACGAACTTGTTTTATAGTATCGCTTATTATAGCTAACATTATAAGCGTAGCGGAACTAATAGCGAAGTCGTCCAGACGGCTAGGTTAGATATTATAGATTATAGCAAGGGACTACTCCGAAGGTATAGTAGAAGGATCCTTATAGATCTTAGCAAGAGCTTGTTCTTTATTGTAAAAAACGGCAAAGGAAGAGTTATAATTATAAGGATATAGTAGGTAGGTAAAGAGAGGCTTATATTCTAAAAACACTAGCTTATACCTATAAAAGAGAGATACGATAATAATATTACTCTCTATCAAACCGAAACGCAGTATATAGTCTAAACTATAGTACTAGATATTAGCCTTATAGAAAGCCGCCTCTAAGATAATGTTAGAGTAGAATCCCTTAATAACTACGACGTTATTAAGAACTAGATCCTTAGATCGTAGGCTATTAACGCCGTTAAGTACTCCCTTAATACGCTATTTGCCCCTTCTAGAGATAGGGAAACAGGTAGTACTAGCCTTAATATAGTTATCCTTCCTCGCCTTAATAAAGGACCCTTCTTCTAAAAGTATAGGGTCGTTAATAAGGTAGGTTACTCTATAGTTATTAACTAGGATACTATCTAATAGGATATATTTGCTAGAATCGATAGTTACAAAGATACCGAAGCTATTACTAAGGCCGGTTTCTTTACTAAGGGCCGAGAGTTCCGTAGGATCAATAATCGCGGCTATTACCGCACTAGGAAAGCCCGGTTTAACAGACGAAGTAGACCTAGACGGAGATATAGGCTAGGGTTTAATTGCCTAACCTTCCTTTTTAAGCTAGGCGCGGAGGTTATCCCACTTTTTCTTAGTAAACTGTTTGTAGATCTATAAAACGAACTTAGGACTAACCGGGCCTTTTAGATGTTTAAACCTAGTTAACGTAGATTTAAGCGTATTATAGTTAATCGGCTTCTAAACGTAATTAGAAATTATATATAGGTAAGGGTACTTAGGCTTAGTAGACGAAGATTTTTCACCTCCCTTACCCTAATCGCAGCGTTTACTAGAACTAGTAGATTTAGTAGTAGCGAAGCTACCGTTAAAGTCCGGCTTGCTGTAGCTAATAACGGTCTTAGTAGCTTAGATTAGGTCCTCGAGGCTCTTAAGGGGTTTTCTAACGTAGTTATCGATAATTGCCGCGTTATATTCGCAGCGGCCCTATTCTAGGATAAGACGATCCTTAATTGTACGAAGGAAGTCCAGAACGGGCAGAGTACTACGAATATACTCGAGACCGGCTACCTTAGCGCGTTAGTAAGCCTAGCGGTAGTTAGCGATCTAGGTCCGTAGGTCTATATTAGATTACTTAGCCTCTTTAAGATAAGCAAGATACCGTTAGTAGGTTATATTAGCAATTATATTATCCGAGATTCCGACTTAGCGTTCTAGAGTATAGAGGAGCGCGCGTACGCTAAGTTACTACACTACAAGGTTAGTCTCGTTAGTAGCGTTGTAACGCTCGCGATCGATAGTAGCGATAATAACTTTATATAACGTATCTAGGTTCTTCTTATTAACGCTTATACCTAGAGTAAGTTACTAAGTAGCGTACCTAGTCTAGTTAGCTTAGTACTAGATAAGGATCCTCTCTAGACTTAGGCGTTAAGGAGGGACAGGCTCTAGACTATAAGTAGCAACTAGCTTCTTGTTCTAGGCGGTTACCTCGGCGAGCTATTCCGCTTAGTCTCGTACTATTAGCGTAGTAATAGCCTCTATAGTAGAGGGCGGCTAAAAACTACTAAGTATCGCCTCCTTAGTAACATCGTTCTAATCGAAACGAACGATATTATAAATGTAGAGGGTAATAGCGGCGCTTTCGATATAACGCTTCTAGATTGGCTAATCCGTAGGACCCTTAAGCAGGATGTCCGTTAGGATAGTAATGTTCCCGATTATATCTATAGTAGTAGAAGTCTCTATTGTAGAAGAACGACAGATAGAGGCAGACGGAGATCTAGAAGGTATAGCGGTACGGCGGAACGGGCAGAGAGAGTAGCGCTAAAGAACGGCTTAACTTATACATAGGCGGGGCGACTTTAAAGGACTTCGCGGAACGGCTATATAAGAGCGGTTCAAGCGGAAAACGAAGGAAGCCGTATAAGGGCTTTAGCGATAGCGATTGTAAAGAACGAGGCGGCGGGACTTGTAAGAATAGTAAAACGAGTTATAAGGATTGTAGAATAACAATACTTCTAAGCTATAACGGGTTTTAGCTACTATACGAAGGGAAACGAGCACCGGGCTTATAACTCTTACGTAGGCTTATAGTAGCACTAGAAGAGCATATAGGAGAGATACGTTGCATTGATTGTTATATCTCGAAGGAAGAGACAGAGGAAAGAGAGTATGTGAGAATATAGCTATATATATGACAGGAAATGAGAAACGGGGCGCTAAGTAGGTACGAAGCAGCCAATCAGAGCGGACTACAGAGACAGGGCTGGCTAGGTCGTGACAGTAGTAGTTAGCTCCTACAAGGTTACTAACTAGGGAGAAGCTCCTGCTCCCGTTAGGCTAGTTGCTAGTAGCGTTTCTGCCGTTCTAGCTACTAAGTTAGCTAGATTAGTAAAGGAGGCTTAGGAGTTAGATAATATAGGGGCGTCGTTAGCTTTGAGGTTATTGATGGCTGTAATTAGTAGTTTATACTATATATTAGCTACGATAGATGCCTATTATATAGAGTTAAAGAGGAGGAGGTTAGGCTAGTGAGCCTAGGAGTATATATATATATAGCCGCGTTTGCATTTAGTGATTTTCTTATATGCTGTTTTGCTCTTTTAGGCTAGATACCTAGTGTCAGATACCTAACTTAATTATAAAGATCCGTTTTGCTTTGTTTAATAATATAGCGAGCGTCTTAGAGGTTCAATATAGCTTGGAAGTACTCGAACTTCTAGCGTAGTAGCCGTTTTGTAAGACCGTCTGCTAGTCTCTATATATAATACTACAGCTAGGTTTGAAAAAGTGCGGTTATCACGATAGTCTTTTTTGCAGGTGCATCGATCTTTTCTTAACAATTTGGTAGTACAGCCTGCTTATTTGGCCGTTGACACTAACATTGCAAGGTACATGGTTGTTAGTGATTTATAGTTGGCTGTCAATTTTTCGCCAAGCCTGCCACGCTCTCTATAGGTATGCAAATTCTTCCACTGCAAATGTCTCTCGCGGGATTTTCCTTCTGTACATTTCTCTCGCTGGATTTTCCTATAGGGCTAAGTAGGCTGGGCTTCTAGGACCTAAGTACGGCCACGTGGCCTATATTGCTAAGAGCTGAGCAGGGCCGGGTGGGCTGCGTTACCGGGAGCCGGGCACGGCCGCGTAGGCTGCGTTGCTAGGAGCTGGGAGCTGGGTGTAGCCGCGTGGGCTGCGTTGCTAGGAGCCGGGAGCTGGGTGTGGCCGCGTGGGCTGCGTTGCCGGGGGCCGGGTATAGCTAGGTTGCCGGGAGCCGGGAGCTGGGTGTGGCCGCGTAGGCTGCGTTGCCGGGAGCTAGGTGTAGCCGCGTAGGCTGCGTTGCTAGGAGCTAGGTGTAGCCAGGTAGGCTGCGTTGTTAGGAGCCAGGTACGGCTACGTTGCTAGGAGCTAGGTGTGGCCGGGTGGGCCGCGTTATCGGGAGCCGGGCACAGCCGCGTTGCCGGGAGCTAGGTGTAGCTAGGTAGGCTACGTTGTCAGGAGCTAGGCACGGCCGGGTTGCTAGGAGCTAGGAGCTAGGTGTAGCCGCGTAGGCTGCGTTGCTAGGAGCTAGGTGTAGCCGGGTAGGCTGCGTTGTTGGGAGCTAGGTACGGCTACGTTGCTAGGAGCTAGGTGTGGCCGGGTGGGCCGCGTTATCGGGAGCCGGGCACGGCCGCGTTGCCGGGAGCTAGGTGTGGCTAGGTAGGCTACGTTGTCAGGAGCTAGGCACGGCCGGGTTGCTAGGAGCTAGGAGCTAGGTGTAGCTAGGTAGGCCGCGTTACTAGGAGCTAGGTACGGCCGGGTTGCTAGGAGTTAGGAGCTAGGTATAGCCGCGTAGGCTACGTTGCTAGGAGCTAGGCACGGCCAAGTAGGTTACGTTACTAGGAGCTAGGTACGGCCAGGTTACTAGGAGCTAGGAGCTAGGTGTAGCCAAGTAGGCCGTGTAACGGTCGTATACAACAAGGTTGCACAATAGTGCAACCTTCGTAGGAGCTCGCGAGGGCTGAAGGCTCTACGCGGCGAGCTCCACCTAGTATAGAGCCACGCTCCTCTAGCTACAGGGTGCTCAGCTAACTACATAGCATGGTACATGATATGGCACATGATATAGGCTATGCCTATGACACTACCCTCCCTCTCTAAACAAGCCCCCTATATAAAAATAGCCCCCTATCCTAGGTGCTTGTATCCGGAGTTAGAGTTATCTTAGCGCCTACCCTAGCGCTGCGCCTTCCTTCTCTACGTCTATAATAGCAGGCCCGGAAGCTTGGGGTACGTATTATAGAACTCCTAGATAGCGTTATTATAGCCGCGTAGATCCGTTATAGGTTACTAAGTTAGATTGTTATAACCTTCCTACTTGACTTAGTACTACTAGCAACCGTTCGCTACCTTACTAAACCCTATAATCCTCTCGAACCTCTACTCTACTATATCTTCGCCTTCGTTAGTCTATATAACTACGCGCCTATAGTTAGCACTTACATCGTTATTAACCCTGTCTTAGCTAGCTAGCCCCTACCCTAGGTAGCGCCTTACTCTCGAGATATAGAACGTAAGGAAGATTGTTATATTTGCTAGGAGCTTTAGAGTTACTACGTATAACGAAGCCTTTGTAACCTCGAACAGGCCCTCCTACTATAGCGCGAGCTTTATAGTTAACCTACTAGTCTTATAGTTCTATATATTAAGCATCGCCCTATCGCTAACGCGGTACTATAGTATATCCTCCCTATAGCGGTTCGTGTTCTATTTATAGCGGTCCTATAACTACTTTACTAGCGCTATAACCTTCCTGAGGATCGCCCTAAAGCGGTCTATAAGCTTAGATACCTAGAAAAACTCCCGCTTCTACTACTCTAAGATATTAAGTAGGTATAGCTTCGACGGCTCTACGCCTATCCTAGGGTTAAAGCTATAATTCGCGAAGAATAGTAATACGCCCGTTGTCTTAGAGACTATATTATTCCTTATAAACTCTACTAGAGGGAGCTAGTTAACCTAGTTATCCTATATCTAGTTAATATATAGCTATAGGTACTACTTTAGTTCTACGTTAATCCGCTCTATCTAGCTGTTTATCTAGGGGTAGAACGCTAATAAGGGTTTTAAGGTAATTGCAAGGCGCGCCGATAGCGCCTTCTAGAACCCTAAAACGAACTACGTACCTCTGTCCGATATAATCGTCTCTAGTACGCTATAAAGCAAGTATACGCGCTTAATAAACCGGTTAGCTAGCTCGTTAGCCTCTAGTATCGCCGTTATAATAAAGTGGCGTATCTTCGTAAGCCGGTTAACTACTACTACTATATACCTAAACTCCTACCCCCTCTGTTTATATAGTAGGAGCGGTGTAATATAGTCTACTAATATATCTTACTACGGCGCTAATTATAGTAGGAGTAGCTTAAGGAACCCTATAGGCTTCGAGCGGGGGTTCTTTATCTTAAAGTATAGCGTATAGGCTCCTACAAACGTCCTTACTAATACGCTTATCCCTAGCTACTAATAGACCCTATTTATTAGGTTAAGTGTCTTTATCCTCCCTAGGTACCTGCTAGGCCCTAACGCGTATATCCGGTAGATAAGCTATAAATAGAGCTCCGTATTGTCTAGGTCGATCATTAGCCTACTATAGTAGAACGCCCTGCCCGAGACTAACTTACACTCGGCGAACGGTACTCTTAGCCCCCGCTTAATCTTACTTAGCTAGGTACGTATCTCCTAGTTGCTAAGCGCCTCTACTACGTCTACTATAAACGGCAAGGTCTCGTAGCTCTCTATAATAAGGTCGTTAGCGTAGCGCGAAACGTCGAGGCTAAAGAGCTCTAGTATCTTACCTAGTAGCTTAGCGTTGTATTTGCTACTAAAGGTCTCTAGGTTGAACTTACTTAGGTCGATTAGAGGGCGCTACCTATTCTATAGCCTATTATCTTTAACGTCTTTTAGTATAAACTCTAGCTTCCTACTAAGCGCGTTAAGGCGGCCGTTTGCTGTACCTAGGCAGTAGATAATCTAGAAGTCAAAGCGCAATAAGAACTCTAACTAGTGTATATAGCGTAGCGATAGCTACTTCGTTATACTAAAGGTCTATAGGTTCTTGTAATCTATAATAATATCGAACCTCTTAGCTATACCTTCGAGCTTAGGGCGCTATTCCTCGAGCGCTTTAACGATTGTAAGAAGCTCCTTGTTATAGATATGTCACGGGTCTAGCCGTGACATATGGCCGTATGGCCATTGCGGGCCGTATGGCCATTGTGGAGCGGTTGTACGATGTGGGGCCTGCAGAGCCTGCAGCATATAGAGCCCGCCGTAGGGCATATCCCCGGCGGGCTACACCTACGATCTTAAGTTCCTTGTATAACTATATCGAATATATACATACCCTAACATTGGGTATTTACTACCTATAATAGTTGGTTATACCTTCTGTTCGTGTGCGTAGACCCTTGTCGATTGATTATAACGAATTTGCGTTGCGCGAACTAACCGAAATTATAATTCGACCGCCCCGAACCTAAGAAACCAATAAGATAGTCGGTCCCGAAACGATAAGATAGTCCTAAGAACCCGAACCTAAGAAACTAAACCTTTGAACCTAAGAACCCCTGAACCTAAGAAACCTAAACAAAGAAGATAACAAATACTATAGACGTTAACGTAAGCTCTATAGCCTAAGTGCCTATTCCTATTAAGGATATATATAACAAGGCCGCTATAGCCCTAAAGGAAGAGATATACCCGAAGCTAAAGGGTTATTTCAAAGGATACTATAGGCCGTTTATAGGTAATAACCTCCTGCTTAAAGCGCTTAAGAGAGCTAGGAAGGACAATATAACGGAGAGGATAATAGCGAACCTTGCCAAATATATCCTTAGGGGCGCGACCGAGGAAATCTAGAGATAGATAGTTAGGGCGAACGAGGCGAACGAGAAGGCTATAGTACTATAAGTAGAGAATAACGTTTTAACAAGGCTAATCGAGTCTAGGAAGCTAGGCGGCGGCGGCGGCGGTACTAGAGAGGGTAGTATACCGTACGTATCTACGTTCTTAGGCTCTAAGCAGGACTTAGCGAAGCAAACTATATAATTTAGAATATAGAAGACGCTAATTACGGCGCGATAGGCTATAAGGCCGCTAGAATATACGACCGAGAAAGCGAAGATCCTCTATATAGCTTCGCTACTAGAGGGAATCGCAGCTATAGGAATTAGTAACTATATCGATACTATTGTTACAAATCTAGGCGATAAGTAAGCCTAGGTATAGACAACTACTAACGAGTTTATTAAGTTCCTTTCTAAGAAGTATATAATAATAGATCTAGTAGCTAACGTAGAGAACAAGCTATATAAGATAACGTAGAAGGATAAGTATATAAAGTTTATAGACTTTATTATAGAGTTCTTAAACCTTTGTAACCTAAGTAACTAGGATAATACTACCTACGTACGCGCGCTAAGAGAGAAGCTTTCGAAGCTAATATAGGACCTAATCCTACTATAGACGAACCTCCTAGCCTAGGATAACTTCTAAGGATAGGTTACTATAGCCTAAGCCTAAGCTAATAACCTTAAAATAGAGGAATACTCAAAGAAGGCTAATAAGCCGAACTACTATAACGGCTATAATGCTAAGAAGGAAGGTAAGGACCTAAACGCTATAGACGTTAACCAGGTAACTACTACTAAGGACAAGGCGACTATCTTATAACTCTCTAACTTAGAGAGGGAGCAGTATATAGCTATAGGTCTCTGCTTCCTCTATAGTACAAGGGGCTATATTATAGCGAAATATATAGAGAAAGGCAAGTAAGCCTAGAATAACCTAGGCGCTAGAGGTAGAGGGTAGCAGGGCGGCCGTAGTAACTATAGCGGGTTCGGCAATAACGGTAGATTCGGCAATAATAGCGGATTTAGTAATAATGGCGGATTCGGCAATAATAGTAGCGGCCTGAACTAGAACAACAATAGCGGCCCGAACTAGAACAACTATAACGGCGGATTTAACAATAATAACGGCGGATTCGGTAATAACGGTAGATTCGGAGGTAGCGGAGGCTATAGCGGCGGCGGATACCTATATCGATAGAACAACAACAACTAGAACTTTAGTAACAACGGCGGAGGCTGCGGCGCGTACCGCGTGCGATTTATAGACTAAGGCCGCGTTCTAGGAGAAGTCGATTACGACGATACCGAGCGCTACGAACCCGAATAGAGTACGGAAGACCTAGAATAGCAATAATAGTACTAGGGAAATGCCTAGCCTCTATGTAAAGACGCGTATAAGGGTATAAAGGCTATTATAGGGGAGGTAGTAGCGATTTAGTTATTAGCGCTATCGGTTAGATAGCTAATTCAATCCTATTATCCTCCTATATTGTAATAAGCAAGCGTAAGATAGCATATATAGCGCTTGTAGATTCAGGCTATATAGGTCTTGCCTTTATAGACTTTAGTTTAGTGGTACGTAACGATATACCGCTAAGTAGACTAGAAACGAGGAAGCTACTTTACTTAGCTAATAGTATACTAAAGTTATAGATCGAATAGAGCACGGTACTAGAACTAAGGATTAGCTAGTATAGGGAGAAGCTTTAGTTCTTTATTACTATACTAGCAAAAGATAATCCGATTATAGGGAGTGGTGTAATTGGAGTGTGTTGCACCTAGAAGCCGCAAGGCTGTTGGTTCGAATCCGGCCTCCCTCACCCTCTTTTCGGCTTTTCAGGATTAGTCCCCTGCAAATTCCGACGAGAGTTACACTAACCAAAGAAGGAAAAACCCAAGGAATAGCCGTCGTCTCGGAGACTAGGATCTAGGCCCCTACGTTATATACCGATTGGCAAGAACCCTATATTACTTGCCGTAGGATAAAAACAATCTAGCCGTAGTAGCTAGGGACTAGTAAACTACCTAGGGTAGAAGCTAAACTACCTAATAAAATACTACTAGGGGCCCCCCCTAGAAGAAACTAGACTTGAAGGAAGGAAGAGCGGAAGAAGGAGGAGATTATTAGCTACCCTAGAACCAATTATATCTAACAAAGGAGGCAGGTAGGGTTAGAGAAGGCTAGGGCATCACGTAGTATAAAGGAAACAGAAGCGGGGAGATCAAATCGAAGAGTGGAGGTTTTCATCCGGCCTAGCGAGGGTACGGTTTCCTATACTAAACAAACTAGTAGAAGGACCGGCGCGCTATAAGGCATATCGGGGTACGAATAAATAAATAAATAATCCGATTATTCTAGGCCTCCTATAGCTAAGAAGATACAACCTAACAATTAACTAGGCGGACCTAAAGCTTACGTTTAGGGAGCGTTGCTAAAAGCAACGTTACTTACTAGGATATATAACTAAGCTAATGGCACTATAAGCGAAGCCTATAACTACAGAACCTACAACCGTAGAACCTACAACTATAAAAAATACTACGAAATACTAAGTATCGGTCGAGGAAGTCCTAGATAAAGGGGAACTAGAGGATAGGGAGTATAACTAGGGTCTAGAGAACCTATAGAAAAAGAGGAAAAGAAGGTTATCCCTATTGCAACGCTATTAGAGAGCGCTCGAGAACGGACCGCGGTAGACCTTATCCCTACTAGGATCAAAAGCGGTAGTTATTCCAAATAAGCTTATAAGAAGGCTATAACTAGCGAAAAAGGTAAACGGGTGTAGGTACCTATAGGCGCCGCTACTACCGAAACGACTCCCGAAGCTACTACCGTGTAACGAGGCGATTAATAAGAACGACATTAAGATACTAAACGTACTAAACTTTATACTTTTCTGCCGCTAAAAGGGTATAACGGTAATACGTATAACGGTTAACTAACTAGAACAAGCAATACTAAACGAGAAGAAGGATAAGAAGAGGGCCGCGCTCTACGCCCTACTAGACGACTTTTATAAGCGGATATTAAACTATAAAAGCTCGCTAGAGGACTATACTTTAGTACTTCTAGAACGGTACTATAAGTTCGTAAATGCCCTCTAGAGCGACGTAGAGACGATTTATAGGATTATAGAGGAAGACGCTTGGAAATTCTTCAAGAAGAGTAACAAACCCTAGCTAACGGTAGCGGATATCTTAAAACGCCTACTAGCGGAGTATTGCGATACGTTCGAGACTTTTCTTCCCTAGGAGGCGGATACGCTACTACCGTATAGATTATATAACTATAAAATCGAGCTAATACTAGGAAGTAAGCTACTATTCTTAAAGAACAGACCGTTCTTACTAATAGAGCTACGTATAGTTAAGCGCTAGCTAGATAACTACCTAACAAAAGGCTTTATCTAACTATCGAAATCGAGTATAGGAGCGCCTTTACTACTTACCTAGAAGCTAGAAGGCGGAGTACGGATTTACACTAACTTCCAAGGTCTAAATAACGTTTCGATAAAGAGTCGATATCTAATACTACTAATTAAGGAAATACTCGATTCTATCTGTAGAGCGCGGATCTTTATAAAGCTAGATGTTATCGCGGCGTTTAATAGAGTCTAAGTAGCGGAAGGCTACGAATAGTTAATAGCGTTTGTAACACGATTTAGCCTCTATAAATCGCTAGTTACGCCGTTTAGGCTATAGGGAGCGCCCGCTACGTTTTAGCACTATATTAATAACACGCTATACGATATGCTAGACGTATACGCTATAGCGTACCTAGACGATATACTAATCTACCCTATAAATATAGTAGACTATATTAAGCAAGTAAAGGAGGTGCTAAAGAGACTACACTAGGTAGGGCTCTAGGTCGATATTAACAAGTACGAATTCTATACTATAAGAACGAAATACCTAGGCCTAATCATTACGCTAGGCGGTATCGATATAGATAAAGAGAAGGTAGTAGCTATTGTATCCTAGGAACCGCTAATAACGAGGCGGTAGCTATAACGGTTCTTAGGCTTCGTGAACTTCTACCGACGATTTATTAAGAACTTCTTAGGAGTAGTATAGCTACTTTATAACCTTATAAAGAAAACAACAAGCTAGGAATAGAGCAGACTATACTATTTAGCTTTCGAATAACTAAAAACGTACTTCTCGATAGTACTAGCGCTAAGGATCTACAACTAGGACAAGCCTATAGTTATCGAAACTGACACTTTAGACTAGTTAGTAGGCGGAACGCTACTATAGTAAGACAATAACGGCGACTAGTACCTAGTAGCCTACTTTAGTGTAAAGCACTTAGTATAGGAATGTAATTACAATATCTATAACAAGGAGCTATTAGCGGTAATTAAGGCACTAGAGGAATAGCGACCGGAACTAGAGGGAGCAAACGGCCGGTTTAATATTATTACAGACTATAAGAACCTTTAGACCTTCGCGACGACGAAGCAACTGTCCCTAAGGTATATATAGTAGTCCGAATTCCTATTACGATTTAACTTCCGTATTATCTACTAGCCAGGATCGGCAAACGCGATGCTAGATACGCTAAGCTATAAGCTAGAACATATACTATAGGGCGTAGAGGATAACTAACTCTAGAACTATAAGAGGCTACTAATCGACTCTAACCGGTTCGATCTAGAGACATTTAAACTACTAAGACTATATAACGAGGCGATTACAGTTAACTAGTTAGACCTATTAAGATATATTGACGATCTACTAAACGAAATATATACGAGCTTAGATCTACTAAAGATAACGCTTAGGGCGCTAGCAGACCCTAGGACTAGAGCTTGGCCAAAGGACATTAAAACGAGGCTTAAAGTGCTATACGCGGAGTGCTATACTATCGTAGGTAAGGTATATTACTATAGGAGAATGCTTATTGACCTAGACAACGACGAGATATAACTATAACTAATTTACCGAACCTACGTATTAGGACCTAGGGGCTACCTAGGAAGAACCAAGACTATTAACCTAATAAATTGGAAATACTAGTGGACTAGGATAACTAGTACTATTTGCGATTACTATAACGCCTGCTTACTATATAACAAGACGAAAACGCTAAGTGCGCTACCGACAGGCTTTCTAAAGCCGCTGCTAGTGCTACTCTCGCTATAGTAGAATATATCGGTAGATTATATTATACTACTACCGCTATATACAAGGAGAAACCGAACCTTTAACTATATCGTAGTAGTAGTAGACTGACTAACGAAAATGCGCCACTTTATCCTAATAGAGACCTTAGAAGTAGATAAGTTAACGGACTACTTTATAGAATGGGTCTATAGCCTATACGGCCTACCTAAGACGATTATATTAGATAGAGGTATATAGTTTATTTTAACGTTCTAGAGAACACTGTCGTCGAGATTAGCAGTAACTCTAAAACTATTATTGGCGTTCTACCTATAAACGAACGGCTAGACTAAATGGATTAACGTAGAGTTAGAGTAGTATTTACGCCTTTTCGTCAACTAGGTATAGGATAACTAGGCGGATTAGGTACCGCTTATAGAGTTTATAGGGAACAATATATTATTAGAGACAATAGGAGTGTTACCTTCCTTCGCAAACTACGGTTTCTACCTACGTATAGGCGTAGAACCAAGTAGATAATACCTACTAGAACTCTCGGAAGCTTAGAAAAGGGAGTTTTTCTAGGCGATAGAGATATCTATACGCTTTAAAGTAGTACTAGATATAGCGAAGGCACTAGCAAGGTAAGTATAGGACCGTTATAAGATTAACGTAAACGCTAAACGTAGCGACGCCCTAGTCTATAGAATTAGCAACAAGGTAATGCTTAATATATAGCATTATAAGACAGGGCGCCTAACGAAGAAGCTCGAACTACGTTAGGAGGGACTATTCGAAGTTACTAAAGCAGCGTTATATATAGTAACGCTACGCCTTCTAGTAAATATAAAGATATTCGATACGTTCTACGTATTACTAGTTC
>MU853401.1:1577283-1596254 GCA_033297235.1 Trichocladium antarcticum
GATAGGCCTCTTAGGGCAGGTAGGGTGCTCCTAGTAGCGGGGGCAGGGGGGGGGAGGTCGCTATCGACCTCTATACTAGGTCCGGTATAGGCTATTAGGGCCAGCGCCGGGTAGATCCGTTGTAGATCCGGGTTATAGGTCTAGGCGGTGTAGAAGAAGATTTCTAGGAGCTATATATAGCTCGTTTTCCCTATCTTCCTACGCCTGCAGCACCTGCGCAGCGTCTCGCGCGCAGATGCACCCGGTATAGTTAGATAGAGCTCGTCGGGAGCTTTCTAGCGATGTAGGTTTCGGCCGTTTTAGCGCGCTGCTGCACCAGTTGGTGCGGGCCTGTTTGCGAAGAAAGTTTTTTTCTTCTTAGTTATATATTCTTTAAGCGTATTATAGTCGATTAGCTTCTAAATTTAATTAGAGATTATATATAGGTAGGGGTGCTTAGGCTTAGTAGACGAAGATTTTTCACCTCCCTTACCCTAATCGTAGCGTTTGCTAGAACTAGTAGATTTAGTAGTAGCGAAGCTACTATTAAAGTCTAGCTTACTATAGCTACTAACGGTCTTAGTAGCTTAGATAAAGTCCTTTAGGCTCTTAAAAGGTTTGCTAATATAGTTATTAATAATTGTAGCGTAGTATTTATAGTAGCCTTATTCTAGGATAAAACGATCTTTAATTACACGAAGGAAGTCTAGAACGGGTAGAGTACTATAAATATACTCGAGACTAGCTACCTTAGCGCGTTAGTAAGCCTGGCGATAGTTAGCGATCTAGGTCTATAGGTCTATATTAGATTACTTAGCCTCTTTAAGATAAGCGAGATACCGTTAGTAGGTTATATTTGCAATTATATTATCCGAGATTCTAACTTAGCGTTCTAGAGTATAGAGGAGCGCGCGTACGCTAAGTTACTACCCTATAAGGTTAGACTCGTTAGTAGCGTTATAACGCTTACAATTAACAGTAGCGATAATAACCTTGTATAGCGTATCTAGGTTCTTCTTATTAATGCTTATACCTAGAGTAAGTTACTAAGCGGCGTACCTAGTCTAGTTAGCTTAGTACTAGACAAGGATCCTCTCTAGACTTAGGTATTTAGGAGGGACAAGCTCTAGACTGTAAGTAGTAACTAGCTTCTTGTTCTAGGTAGTTACTTTAGCAAGCTATTCCGCTTAGTCTTATACTATTAGCGTAGTAACAGCCTCTATAGTAGAGGGTAGCTAAAAACTACTAAATATCGCCTCCTTAGTAACATCGTTCTAATCGAAACGAACGATATTATAAACGTAGAGGGTAATAGCGGCGCTTTCGATATAACGCTTCTAGATTAGCTAATCCGTAGGACCTTTAAGTAGGATATCCGTTAGGATAGTAATATTCCTAATAGTATCTATAGTAGTAGAAGACTCTATTGTAGAAGAACGATAGATAGAGGCAGACGGAGATCTAGAAGGTATAGCGGTATAGCGGAACAGGTAGAGAGTAGCGCTAAAGAGCGGCTTAACTTATACGTAGGCGGGGCAACTTTGAAGGACTTTGCGGAATAGCTATATAAGAGCAGTTTAAGCAGAAAACGAGGGAAGCAGTATAAGGGCTTTAGCGATAGCGATTGTAAAGAACAAGGCGGCAGGACTTATAAGAATAGTAAAACGAGTTATAAGGATTGTAGAATAACACTACTTCTAAGCTATAACGGGTTTAGATACTATATAAAGGGAAACGAGCACTAGGCTTATAACTCTTACGTAGGCTTATAGTAGTACTAGAAGAGCATATAAGAGAGATACGTTGTATTGATTGTTATATAACGAAGGAAGAGATAGAGGAAAGAGAGTGTGTAAGAACATAGCTATATATATGACAGGAAATAAGAAATAGGGCGCTGAGTAGGTACGAAGCAGCCAATCAGAGCGGACTGTAGAGATAGGGCTAGCTAGGTCGTAACAGAAACAGCAAGGGAAGAGTTACAATTATAAGGATATAGTAGGTAGGTAGAGAGAGGCTTATATTCTAAAAACACTAGCTTATACCTATAAAGGAGAGACGCAATAACAATATTACTCTCTATCGAACCGAAACGTAGTATATAGTCTAAACTATAGTACTAGATATTAGCCTTATAAAGGGCTACCTCTAAGATAATATTAGAGTAGAATCCCTTAATAACTACGACGTTATTAAGAACTAGATCCTTGGATCGTAGGCCGTTAACGCTGTTAAGTGCTCCCTTAATGCGCTATTTGCCCTTTCTAGAGATAGGGAAATAGGTAGTACTAGCCTTAATATAGTTATTCTTCCTTACTTTAACAAGGGACCCTTCTTCTAAGAGTATAGGGTTATTAATAAGTAGGTTACTCTATAGTTATTAACTAGGATACTATCCGATAGGATATATTTACTAGAATCGACGGTTACGAAGATGCCGAAGCTATTACTAAGGCTAGTTTCTTTACTAAGGGCTAAGAGTTCCGTAGGATCAATAATTACAGCTATTACTACGCTAGGAAAGCCCGGTTTAGTAGATAAAGTAGAGCTAGATAGGGATATAGGCTAGGGTTTAATAGCCTAACCTTCCTTTTTAAGCTAGGTATAGAGGTTATTCTACTTGTTCTCGGCGAACCGTTTGTAGATCTATAAAACGAACTTAGGACTAACTAGGCCTTTCGGATGTTTAAACCTAGTTAATGTAGATTTAAGTATATTATAGTTAATTAGCTTCTAAACGTAATTAGAAATTATATATAGGTAGGGGTACTTAGGCTTAGTAGACGAAGATTTTTCACCTCCCTTACTCTAATTATAGCGTTTGCTAGAACTAGTAGATTTAGTAGTAGCGAAGCTACCGTTAAAGTCTAGCTTACTATAGCTAATAACGGTCTTAGTAGCTTAGATAAGGTCTTTAAGGCTCTTAAGAGGTTTGCTAACGTAGTTATTAATAATTATAGCGTTGTATTTATAGCGGCCCTATTCTAGGATAAGACAATCCTTAATTGCGCGAAGGAAGTCTAGAACGGGTAGAGTACTACGAATGTACTTGAGACTAGCTACTTTAGCGCGTTAGTAAGCCTAGCGGTAGTTAGTAATCTAGGTCTATAGGTCTATATTAGATTGCTTTGCCTCTTTAAGACAAGCGAGATACTATTAGTAGGTTATATTTGGAATTATATTATCTAAGATTCTAACTTAGCGTTGTAGAGTACAGAGGAGCGTATATACGCTAGGTTACTACGCTATAAGGTTAGTCTCGTTAGTAAAGTCACCTCTCAAAAGTAGAGTCACATTCAAACTTGGCACCTACCCACATATCCAACCACCCCTATTCAAACTACCACAACATACTCAAATCAATGCCAATTCGCAAGCCAACTTGATCAAATTAAAGATATCTGACTAGCCTTCAATACTTAGTATACTACCTACGTGCCCGTACTACAGCATCCAGTCGTCGTGGCATCGAGTCGATTAGCTTGTCAATTAGTGCCTAGGGCACCCTATCCTACGTAACCTTCAGGGCCTCTTCTACCCTTCCGATATTTATATCGTTATTGCTTAGAAGATGCAGGTCTAGGAAGTCCCTACGTAGGATACCCTTCATTGCCTTCTATACGTGCTCAATAGGGTTAAGGTCGGGACTATAAGCCGGGTATAGTTGAACCCAAATGCTATAATCTTCCAACCACTCCTTCGTCTTTGCTATAGTATATACCCTAGCATTATCTTATAGAAAAAAAGTACTAGGGCGGTAGTATAGCTCAAGACCTTCCTCTAGAGCCTAGATATAGCTATTTACCGAGTATCCTTTGCACTAAGCTTCGTCGTCCCGGATTATAATGACTAGCGGGGACCTCCCTCCCTTCTAGATATACCCCTATACTATAACTATAATCTCTGCCTTGACGCTAGCCTAGATATTAATAAGCTCTTTGTCGTATTTATCCTTAGGCTTGCGAAAAACCTAGCCATTTAGCTTATATAGCGCTATCTAGACCGAAGATTCGTCTAAGTATACGCCCTAGGAAAGATAGTAGTTAGCCGGATCTACTATACTGCTTGCGCTAACTACTATACCTTAAGCACTATAGCGTCTTTGCCTCTAAGCTCTTTGCTATACGCAAGCCGGTTAGCTGCTCGACCGGGTGTGAGATTTATCCTCTTGATTAACCTCTATTTGCGGTTGAAATACTTGCCGAGAGACCGCCGTATAGTAGAAATCGACACGCTAGTGGTACTCCCGTTACGCAACGCTACCTAGCCGATATAGGGGTCCCGTTTAATCAAACGCCGGATGTATCTAACCTATATAGGGGTAAGCTTTTTAGGCCTACTACTATGTAGCTTTGAATCGACTAATCCGCTAGCCTATACGCGCTTGACGGTATAGGTAATAGCGGTTAGGCTACAGTCGAACTTAGCTGCTAGGACCTGTCGCGATACCCCGGCTACGCGGGCTGTAACAATCGAAGCCCGTTCAATCGGGGTAAGGAATTTCCGCTTGCCTGCAATAGAACGGACATTTGGCGATAGTTCTATTCCGAATGCACGCATTTTGGCCCAGAATTAACGAAGTTATAGTAGTTGCAAGAAGATAGTAGTAAAATTGAACGCGCGTTGCGCGACGCGATTTTGTGGAGTGGGTAGGTCGTGTGACTCTACTTTTGAGAGCTGACTTTAGCGTTATAACGCTTGCGATCGATAGTAGCGATAATAACTTTATATAGTATATCTAGGTTCTTCTTATTAACGCTTATACCTAGAGTAAGTTACTAAGCGGCGTACCTAGTCTAGTTAGCTTAGTGCTAGATAAGGATCCTCTCTAGACTTAGGCGTTAAGGAGGGATAGGCTCTAGACTATAAGTAGCAACTAGCTTCTCGTTCTAGGCAGTTACCTTAGCGAGCTATTCCGCTTAGTCTTGTACTATTAGCGTAGTAATAGCCTCTATAGTAAAGGGCGGCTAAAAACCACTAAGTATTACCTCCTTAGTAACATCGTTCAGATCGAAACGAACGATATTATAAATATAGAGGGTAATAGCGGCGCTTTCGATATAACGCTTCTAGATTAGCTAATCTATAGGACCCTTAAATAGGATATCCGTTAGGATAGTAATGTTCCCGATTATATCTATAGTAGTAGAAGACTCTATTATAGAAGAACGACCAATAGAGGTAGACGGAGATCTAGAGGGTACGGTAGAATAGGCAGAGAGAGTGGCGCTAAAGAGCGGCTTGACTTATACGCGGGCGGGGCAACTTTAAAGGACTTTACGGAACGGCTATATAAGAGCAGTTTAAGCGGAAAACGAGGGAAGCTATATAAGGGCTTTAGTAATAGCGATTATAAAGAACGAGGCGGCAGGACTTATAAGAATAGTAAAATAAGTTATAAGGATTGTAGAATGACAATGCTTCTAAGCTATAACGGGTTTAGCTACTATACAAAGGGAAACGAGCACTAGGCTTATAACTCTTACGTAGGCTTATAGTAGCACTAGAAGAGTATATAGGAGAGATACGTTGTATTGATTGTTATATATCGAAGGAAGAGATAGAGGAAAGAGAGTATGTGAGAACATAGCTATATATATAACAGGAAATGAGAAACGGGGCGCTAAGTGGGTACGAAGCAGCTAATCAGAGCGGACTGCAGAGACAGGGCTAGATGGGTCGTGACAATACTTCCGTTATATATTATTAATCTAATACTTTCTTAGCTAGAAGATAGTAGATCTATAGTTTTGAAGGGGAAGTCCGTTAGAAGCGCTGCCTTAGTAGTCTTAAGAGTATAGCGTAGCTTATCTAACAAGCGCCTTATGGCTATAGTAGCGCTCTTTAAAGATAAGGTCTAGAACGTTAGAATTATCGCCTTAATAGCCTTAAAAGTATAGCCTAGCTTATCTAACGAGCGCCTTACGGCTATAGTAGCGCTTCTTAAGGACAAGGATAGAGACGTTAGAAGTACCGCCTTAACGGTCTTAGGAGTATAGCGTAGCTTATCCGACAAGCGCCTTATAGCTATAGTAGCGCTCCTTAAAGACAAGGCCTAGAACGTTAGAAGCGCCGCTTTAACGGTCTTAAGAGTATAGCCTAGCTTATCTAACAAGCGCCTTCCGGCCGTAGTAGCGCTCTTTAAAGACAAGGTTAGAGACGTTAGAAGCACCGCCTTAACGGTCTTAGGAGTATAGCGTAGCTTATCCAACGAGTGTATTATAGCTATAGTAGCGCTCCTTAAAGACAAGGTCTAGAACGTTAGAAGCGCTACTATAGAGGTCTTAGGAGTATAGCCTATCTTATCTAACAAGTGCCTTATAGCCGTAGTAGCCCTTCTTAAAGACAAGGTCTAGAACGTTAGAAGCGCCGCCGTAGAGGTCTTAGGAGTATAGCCTAGCTTATCTAACAAGTGCCTTATAGCTAGCTATAGTAGTGCTTCTTAAAGATAAGATTAGGAACGTTAGAAGCGCCGCCGTAAAGGTCTTAGGAGTATAGCCTAGCTTATCTAACAAGCGCCTTACGCCTATAGTAGCGCTCCTTAAAGACTAAGTCTAGATCGTTAGAAGCACTGCCTTAACAGTCTTAAGAGTATAGCCTAGCTTATCCGACAAGATCCTTACGGCCTTGTTAATGTTACTTAACTCTAAAAGCGTAGGCGGCCTAGTAGAGGTTATATTAAAAGGTAGTGAAGAATTCTACTCTACCCTTCTTAGTAGTTTATCTATAGGATTACTACTAAAGATCTTCTTATCGCGGAGCTTTAAGGAGTATTAGAGTTAGTATATCGAGGATAGGCGGTCCTATATAAACGCGCCGGATAGAGTTGTAAATACTAGTATTAATAATATAAAGGTGTTTAAGAATATAGTAATAGAGTTATAGCTAGAGGGGATTCTATTAGAGGGGGAGGAAATATAGTAAAAGTAAATAAAACGTTAGCTAGTTATATTAATCTAGTATCTACTTTGTTTATTTTTCTTTTATATTATACAAAGGGCCTAGGAGGATAGAGATATTTAATAATATTACTTTCTTTTTCTTCTATCTTTACCCCTTCTAGGGATCTAGGACTATATTTAATTTATGCTTAGTACTACGCCTAAGGTATTTAATACTTCTAGTACCTTTTTAATAGATCATTGTTTTAATTAGCGCTTACCTTACTTTTATCTCTACTATATAAGCTTAGGAGTTTAGTTAGTTAGATATACTTATTCTTAATAATATTAGAAGGTCGTTCTAATAAAGACTACAATTAGGATCGATACGTTCTAGCCCCTAGTTAGGCTCTTATACCGCTAGGCTAGATAACGATCGCCTAGAAAGCTTATAAACTACTAAGAAGTTAGAATAGAGACAAAAGTCTCTAAAAAGTATAGACAATACTAAGGGTCTACTAGTTATTACTAACTAACTATAGATTTAAAGTTAGTTTGAAGCGATTAATACCATCAAAGGCAGTAAAGGCTAGAGCAGAGGAACGTTAGACCTAACAACTTAAAGAAAAGTAGAAGGTAGTTTACGATAGCGTAGTTGTATAGCTAAATATCTCAAGGGGGGTAGCCGAGCAGGTAAGTAGCGTTATATATAGCATTAGGCTCTTAAGGCGAGCAAGGGACTTGCTGTTGCTTTTTAGAGCGGCTAGAAGCTAGAAATCATTCTATCACCGCGAATAATTCATAAATTCGTCTATCCTATCCTAACCTCCCCCCCCCCTATTACCAGATCTCGGTCCAACTCGGCGGCATCATCTCCAGCAACATCTACCTCAACTACGACAAGCCCCTCTACCGCGACGGCAACACCAAGCTAATCGCCATCAACGTCCTGGCCATCGTTCTGTTCTTCCTGACCAATGTCGAGGGTAAGTATGCGAGTGAGAGGGCAAACACACTTCGTTGCGCAAGCTCCGGACGATTGGCAGGCTACCTACACAGAAGTGCAATGAGGGGATTGCGCGTCGTCCGGGGAAAGCAGGGATGACCTCAGCAGGCCCAGTAGTGAGAAGCGTCCGAGTGACGGGGGCGCGGGTATTGCCATAAAGCAACAAACAAGCCTCTAGTCGACGCTCCACAGGAAGTTAACGATGCTCCCAAACCTGATGAAAAACCTTCGATTCCATTCAAATTTCTGACTACGCTCTCCCCGAAGATGAAACTCCAGTTACGGACTGGGTACGGAGTACAGAGCTTGTTGTTCAAGCCGAGAACTTTGCAGGGCGGTGCCGCTATTTTCCGAAGTCTCAACATGGCCGGCGGCCCTGCCCTCGACGCTCAACGTCATCGCCATGCCATGTGTTCTAGTGCGTTGCAGACCAAGTCGGTTTACTTCAGCTGTGCTTCCTTGGGTGATCCAGTAGCCGCAACGCCTCCTCGGCGGAGATGCGGTCCTGGGGCCGGAAGCGCATTAGTCCCCGTATGATGGGAAGAAGAGGCTTCAAGCTGTCTTCCTTGACATGCATGCCAAATCTCTCCTCCAGCTTGGAACGTCCCGCCATTCGTTCTATGGCAAGTGTATGTTAGGCAACTCCCACATGAAGCACATGAAAGAAAATTCAAACTGTACCTGGAATGTCCTCATGTTTCCTTCCGGCCGCCTCTTTCATCTCCGCCCACTTATGTCGCCACTCGTCTGGTAAATCCTCCACAAAGTGAATCATCTGCGCTGCCAGATAGTCCACGTCCCAAAGCCACTGGAAGGGCCTCTTGCCAATCACCAGCGTGTATATCTATTGAGTTCCCATCAGTCCCTGTCGCGGTGCAATACTGGGCCATTCATAGAGGGACGGGGAAATCTCACCATGCACCCAGCTCGCCAAAGATCGATCCTATAGTCAAACTTTCCGGTGAAGATCCTTTCGGGTACCTTCAATTCCGATGGTTCGGCAAGTCGGGCCGGGCTAGCGCCATGGGGAAATGCCTCGCCTAAATCGATGAGGCGTATATCCTCCTCATCTTCGTCGATCCAGTCGTCCCACCCGGTCGCTTTGACCAACTGCTTCGGCATGCCAGGCGCAAGAGCTTTCCCGTCGCGGCGGACGAGGTTCTCACTCTTTGGCACCCCGATGACTTCGAGCATGGATTTGGGTGACAACTCACTCACCCCGCGGGCAGTGAAGGCCACGTTTGCGCCACTGACGTCTAAGAAAATGGGTTAAAGTTTCAGCATGGATGTTATTTGTGACTTGAAAGAGAAGAGGGCAAGAAACAAACCTCCGTGTGCATAGCCGGCCTTATGCAACGCTGCCAGTGTTTGTAGGAGCTGCCTCGTAATTCGGAGGATGGTCGTAGCCTCGAGGGGCTCGGGATCCCCACCGTAGTAGTCCGCAACCACAGTATCGACGGTGGGTCCAAGCAGCTCGAATACTAGACATTGATGTTTCCCGTTGGGTCCCTGATGGGCGAAGGCGTCGAGCAGCTGAACGAGGTGATGGGGCTTTGCACGAGACTTGTGCAACGCTTGATGAATCAACAACTCTCGAGAGGATTTGCTGCTATCGGCCGTGGTGATCTTCAAGGAAACCCATCGTTTGAGCCTCGAGGTAGCATACAATGTCAGCATGTATTTATCAATGCAAGGCGAGGAGGACGACACACAACTGATCTCTGGCTAGCCACACAGTGGAGAAGCCGCCCCACCCCAGCTTGTGGTGGATCTTGTAGCGACCGTCTTTGAACGTGTCGCCAAGGCGGACGGGATGAAAACCGCCTTGTTGGTAGCGACTCATCTTCTCCTGCGTGTGCAGGAGATTTGACAGCTTGAAGAGGTCAAGGTTGTCCATGGTGAGTGCCGGCGAAGGGACTTTGGACGTGAAGTGAACTGGGAAAAACGGGCAAAGACGGCCCTTGAAGTTGGCAGGCGTTGGGTCAAGAACGTCGGCTGCAGGCATGGGGATGGGGATGGATGCTGGTGGGTTTTCTGGCCAAATGGTGAATGCTGGTTTTATTGAGATAATAAATGTTGCCGAACACCTGGTGCCTGATGTCGCACTGACAGAAGGCTTGGCGGAGGGCAGGTAGCAAGTTCGAATAGATAGAAAGGGATAATCCATTCAGAGAAAGAAGTACTCTAATAGATTCTATATATATAAGAGATAAGTGCACGTAAGCCTTGTACCAGAGGTACTAGGTTCCACTATACTAAGGCGCTAAGCCCTACCTTACGATATACCCTCTAGTTGCGAAACGCTAGTAAGTAACTGCTTATACAAGTTAAATCTAACTAGTTAATATACCCTTAGCGTACTATAGTGCCGTTTTATAGTACTAAATATACTACCTATTAAGCCTAGTAGCGTAGTATTAATAGTTACTATAGTACTAGCCCTACGCTATAAGTTCCTTCCTAGAAGGTATACTTAGCCCTACTTTTTTCTTCTAGCTACTATAGCGACTATTTCCTCTAATCGTTAGCGACCTTCTCGATCGCCTCTTTTTATAATAATATAAAGAAATCATTATAGCTTCTAGGGCTACTAATTCTCTATACTCTTTAGTATACCCTAGTTACTTAGCTTTAGCTTGCTACTACTACTACTAGGTTCGTACCGCCTCCTATCGCGTAGCTCGCGCCGCCGCTGCTATTAGTATTATTTCAGTAGTTACTAAGCCCGTCGTTTCTAACGACGAAAACAACGATACTATTATAGTGTCTAATTCTCCTACTACTACACCTAGCACTGTAATTGCAGATACTAAGCTAGTTTCTCCTACGCCTTATACCTCCTCCCTAGCCTTATTGGTCTCTTAGGAGTTTTCGTCGTTATCGGAGGCTATGTCGTCGGATATTATAGCTTTAGCTATACCTACTTTAGTTCGCGCTTCGGCGCCTACTACTACTACTCCTAGCTCTACGTTTATTAATCCGTTTCTCTTTATATATACTCTTAGCTAACTCTTATCCAGTAGAAGAGCGCCTATTAAGGCTAATATATATACGGTTCTATATACTAGGTACGTTACTTTAGTAATATCTAGACGCTCCTTTAGAAAGTGTTTTAACGTCGTTAGGTATAGTACTTAGTACTACCGCTATACCTATAGGTATAAGTATAAGTAGCTATAAGTTCTCTATGATCTAGATTTTTAAGTTGCTTCAACTAACTAAGTTAGTTAGTAGGCTTCCTTCCGTTATACTATAGGTATAGCGCCTGCTTCGCTCCTTCGCTAAGGGATAGCTATAGTTAGTTAGTTCCGCTTAATATATATATATACTAGGGGTCTGGAGCTCTGGTCAGTATACAACAACTATGCGGCAGATAAGACCATCCTGAAGAGCCTCCTAGCCTATCGGGGCCTGGCCTACGCTACAATCCTAGCGGGAGACTTCAACCTCCAGAACCTGGTCTAGGACGAGTTCGGGCGATACAAGAGGAAGTCCAAAGAGCTCCTTGAGTTAGCTTACAAGTAGGACCTAAGCCTACAAACCCTGTAGGGCATAGTTACAAGAACCCCTATAGGAGAGCAAAGGGGCAAGACGTTAACGATCGACTATATCTAGGCCTTAATAGACCTAACGATAACGTATTTAGGGAAGAAGATCAGGGGAGGGTCGGACTACTACCCGCAGGTGCTTGAAGTAAAGCTTAACGGCCTATTCCTAAGAGGGAAGGCACTAGAAGGGTAGAACTAGAAGAAGGTCTTAGAGAAGCTAATAAAGGTAGAGGTAGCGTACTTGCCGCTAAGGATACGGCTCGATAACGGAGGACTAGAGGGGCTAAAGGTAAGGATCAAGACGAGAAAGGGGCTAGAGGAGGTGTTCGAAGAGCTAGCTACGGAGCTAATAGCTATCGCCTACGCGATAGCCCCTAGGAGGAAGGAATTAAAGGGGAGGAGCTTCCTATAGTAGATAGGCAAGGTAGAGGAGGTATCGAAGGTAGCGAAGGAGGCGGAGAGGGAGCTCCGGAGGACCCCTATATAGTTCTATAAGGAGAAGCTTAATAAGAAGTAAAGAGAGCTAGTAACGGAAATAGCGGAAGAAAAGAGGCGCTTCTAGAGGAAGACGATCGAAGAAGCTAAAGAGGAGACCCTATAGTAGCTCGAGCGTTAGGCAAGGCTTAGGAGCTTCCTCCCCCCTAAGCTACTAAAACTACCGGCCCTAAAGGGCTTAGATAGTAGCCTAGATCTAACGACGTACTAGAACAAGGCGGAGGTACTCGCGAAGAAGTTCTTCCTAAGCCTAGGGGCAGACCTTAGCGATATCTAGGACCCGGACCTTAAGGAGGAGTAGGAACAGGGGTTCAAGGTCTAGGAGCTCGTAAGCTTCCTAGCGATAGAAGCGGTATAGGATAAAGCGAGCCTATAGAAGGCCCTAGGGGAGGATATACTCCCGATAGGATTCCTGAAGGCGTACGGCCAACCGCTAAGCCAGATCCTCGCAGCCCTGACCACAAGGTACCTATAGCTAGTATAGTTCCTAGCCGCGTTTAAGAGAGCTAAGACAGTAGTCCTACGGAAGCTAGGAAAGATACCTAATATATACTATACCCTAGGAGGTTACCGCCCTATTGCGCTGCTCCTAACTATAGGGAAGGTGATTAAGGTAGTAGTAGCGAGAAGGATTATAGTAGCGGCAGAGGTCTATAGGCTACTCCCTACTAAGCAGATAGGTAACTAGGCAAGTAGATTGACTAAGCTAGTAGTCCGACTAGTTATAGCCTAGGTCTAGGAGGTATAGCGCTAAGGTACCTTAGTATCCCTCCTATAACTAGATATCGCTAGAGCCTTCGATATAGTTAACTACGTTAGACTACTAGCTATGCTCTAGGAGCTCGGCTACCTAAAGTAGATAGTACTCTAGGTACAGGAATAGCTAATAGATAGGGTTACGATCCTCTACTTTAATAGGAAGGCAATAGATAATATCCTAGTTATAGCAGGGGTGCCCTAGGGGTCCCCCTTATCGCCTATCCTATTTATCTTATATATTATATTACTATATAAGGACCTAAGGAGAGAGCACCTACACCTTAGTATAGCAGGCTTCGCCGACGATACGAACCTACTAGTGTTTAGAAAGTCGGCCGAGGTGAATATCCGCTAGCTCGAGCGAGCGTAGGGAACCTGCTTGAAGTAGGCAGGAACGTAGGGAATAGCGTTCGTAGCGTAGAAGTACAAACTAATCCACTTTAACAAGAACCGAAGGTAGTAGCTAGATCTAGCTAAGCTTGCCCTACCGGATAGAGGTAGGTATATAGATATTAGACTAGTTAAGTCCGCTAGGTTCCTTAGGGTCTAGCTAGACTAGAAGCTCTTATAGTAAGCGTACTATAGCGCGGTTAAGAAGAAGCTTACTACCTAGGAGTTCGCGCTAACGAGGATCGTAGCGAAGATATAGGGCCCGAGCCTCGCGAAGGCCTAGGAGGTATATACAAAGTATATAAGGAGCGTAGTAGTATATAGAGCAGCGAGCTACTATATCCTAACTACGGTCGGTAAGGGGAGCGAGCTAAAGGGGATAGCTAAGAAGCTAGCGAAGGACTAGAGTAGGGGCCTCCGTATAGTAGCAGGAGGCTATAGAACTACGCTAATTAGGTACCTAGAGACAGAGGCCTAGGTCCTACTAGTAAACCTTTACCTAAACAAGCGGCTAGCTAACTTCGAAGCTAGGATATACGAACTACTCCTCTAGTTAGAGGAGGGACTAGGGCGCCCCCTAGTTATAGTAGCGAGCTTAATCTAGGAGGCGTGTACTAAGCTATTTAGGAGGTTCTAAAAGAGGAGCGGGAGGATATAAGGGAGGAAGCCTAGGCCAGGCCTATAGGGGCTAATAGCAGTTAAGAGAGTAGTAGCTATAGCAAACAAGTAGGCTAAGTAAAAGTAGAAGGTAGGGAAGCTTAAGAACAAGACCCTCGATATAGATAGAGTAGTGGAACTCGCCTAGCAGGAGCGCGAGATAGTAGCCTAGGAAAGGCGCGCTACGCTTGTAACGAGAGTAAGAAGACCTACGTACCGCTTAGTAGACAAGGACCCCCTGATATAACTATTTATAGACCTTGCCCTTAAGAGACACGAAGGTCTAAGCAAGGCTTAGAGCTCCCTGCTTGCCTAGGTATATAGCGGGGACATCGGCCTCTAGGAGTACCTAAACAGGGTGAACGTCCTAGAGATTACTACGCTATACTATAAGTATAGCGAGGGCAAAGAAACGATCGAATACCTAGTAGTATAGTATAAAGATCTACCGAAGTATAGAACCTAGGAAGAGTTACAAATATAGTTACAACAGGATCTATAGCTCGTCTTACAACGAGCGGTATAGCTATATAGGAGCTTAGTAAAGGTGGTTATTAGCTAGTTAATAGATTCGAGGCGCCTAACGGAGTATAGTATAGCTTGTAGGCTATAACTAGAAGCTACAATAGCCGCGAAAGCGGCTAAGAGTAGCGGAGAGGGTGCGGGAAGTGCCGAATCGAGCCGCTAAGGGAGATAGGGGCTACCTTTTACATATAGTATAATGGATTCAAAGCGCTGAAGCAGAAGCGTAGGCAGGGGTTTTTACCCGGCCCTCTGTTCAGGGGGTACGGTTTCCTTTATATATAAACTAGTAGCAGGACCGGCGTGCTGTAAGGCATATCGGAGTACGAATAAATAAATATATATATATACTAATCAGGGTCTAGCTAGACTAGAAGCTCTTATAGCAAGCGCACCGCGGCGCGGTCAAGAAGAAGCTCGCCACCTATCACAGGTGGTAAATGCCCAATGTTAGGGTATATATATATTCGATATGGTTGTACAAGGAACTCAAGATTGTAGGTGTAGCCCGCTAGGGATATGCCCTACGGCGGGCTCCACATGCTACAGGCTCTACAGGCCCCACATCGCACAACCGCTCCACAATGGCTATACGGCCCGCAATGGCCATACGGCCATATGTCACGGCTAGACCCGTGACACTACCCTCCCTTAAAACAAGCCTCCTCTTTAAATCAAGCCTATAGTTCGAACGCTCGAATTGTAGCTTTAGTTCCTTCTTAGTACCTACGCTAGGGGCCCTAGCTTGTTTGGATTAGTATCGTAGAACTTCCAAATAGTATTATCGTAGCTACGTAGATCCGTTACTAGCTACTAAGTTAGCTAGGCGTAGCCCTCCTACTTAACTAGGTATTGCTACCTCCCGTTCTTTACTTTCCTAAAGTCTCGAATCTCTTTAAATCTCTATTTAACTACTTTAACGCCGTTGTCCTAGCGCCTTACTTCCCTACTATAGTTCGCCCTTATATCTCTCTATACATTAGCTTACCCTAGGATTCCCTACTCGCCCTGCTATAGCCGAACTAGTAATATATAGAACGTATCGAATATCTTTATATTCGCTAGAAGGCGTAGCGTTACTACGTATAACGCCGCTTTAGTAACTTCGAATAGTCCCTCCTAGTGTAGTTCGAGCTTCTTCGTCAGGCGCCCTATCTTATAATACCGTATATTAAGCATTACCTTATCGCCGATTCTATAGACTAGGGCGTCGCTACGTTTCGCGTTTGCGTTAATCTTGTAACGGTCCTACGCTTACCTCGCTAGTGCCTTCGCTATATCTAGCACTACTTTAAAGCGTATAGATATCTCTATCGCCTAGAAAAACTCCCTCTTCTAAGCTTCCGAGAGTTCTAGTAGGTATAGTCTACTTGGTTCTACGCCTATACGTAGGTAGAAACCGTAGTTCGCGAAGAAAGGTGACACTCCTATTGTCTCTAACGATATATTGTTCCCTATAAACTCTACAAGCGGTACCTAATCCGCCTAGTTATCCTATACCTAGTCGACAAAAAGGCGTAAATACTACTCTAACTCTATATTAATCCGTTTAGTCTAGCCGTTCGTTTGTAGGTAGAACGCTAATAATAGTTTTAGAGTTACCGCTAATCTCGACGATAGTATTCTCTAGAACGTTAAAACGAACTATATACCTCTATCTAATATAATTGTCTCGGGCAGGCTATATAGGCTATAGACCCGTTCTACAAAGCGGTCCGTTAACTCATCTACTTCTAAGGTCTCTATTAGGATAAAGTAGCGCATTTTCGTTAGTCGGTCTACTACTACTACGATATAGTTAAAGGTTTAGTTTCTCCTTATATATAGTAGCAGTAGTATAATATAATCTACCGATATATCCCGCTATAGCGAAAGTAGCACTAGTAGCGGCTTCAGACAGCCCGTTAGTAGCGCCCTTGGCGTTTTCGTCTTGTTATATAGCAAGCAGGCGTTATAGTAATCGCGAATAGTGCTAGTTATCCTAGTCTACTAGTATTTCCGATTCTCTAGGTCGATAGTCTTAGTTCTTCCTAGGTAGCCCCTAGGTCCTAATACGTAGGTTCGGTAAATCAGTTATAGTTATATCTCGTCGTTATCTAGGTTAATAAGCATTCTCCTATAGTAATATACCTTGCCTACGATAGTATAGTACTCCGTATATAGCACTTTAAGCCTCGTTTTAATATCCTTTAGCCAAGCTCTAGTTCTAGGGTCTGCCAGCGCCCTAAGCGTTACCTTTAGTAGATCCAAGCTCGTGTACATTTCGTTTAGTAGATCGTTAATATATCTTAAAAGGTCCAACTAGTTGACTATAATCGCCTCGTTATATAGTCTTAGTAGTTCAAATGTCTCTAGATCGAACTAGTTAGGGTTGATTAGTAGCCTCTTACGGTTCTGGAGTCGGTTATCCTCTACGCCCTATAGCATATGTTCTAGCTTGCGGCTTAGCGTATCTAGCATCGCGTTTGCCGATCCTAGCTAGTAGATAATATAGAAGTTAAATCGTAATAGGAATTCGGACTACCGTATATGCCTTAGGGACAGTTGCTTCGTCGTCGCGAAGGTCTAAAGGTTCTTATAGTCTATAATAATATCAAACTAGCCGTTTGCTCCCTCTAGTTCTAGTCGCCATTCCTCTAGTACCTTAATTACCGCTAATAGCTCCTTATTATAGATGTTATAATTGCATTCCTATACTAAGTGCTTCGCGCTAAAGTAGGCTACTAGGTACTAGTCGCTATTATCGTCTTACTATAGTAGCGTTCCGCCTACTAACTAGTCTAAAGCGTTAGTTTTAACAACTATAGGCTTATCCTAGTTATAGATCCTTAGCGCTAGTACTATTAAGAAGTACGTTTTTAGTTATTCGAAAGCTAGATAGTATAGTCTACTCTATTCCTAGCTTATTGTCTTCTTTGTAAGGTTATAAAGTAGCCGTGCTACTCCTAAGAAGTTCTTAATAAATCGTTAGTAGAAGTTCGCGAAGCCTAAGAACTATTATAGCTACTACCTTGTTATTAGCGGTTCCTAGGATACAATAGCTACTACCTTCTCTTTGTCTATATCGATACTACCTAGCGTAATAATCAGGCCTAGGTATTTCGTTCTTATAGTATAGAACTCGCACTTGTTAATATCAACCTAGAGCCTTGCCTAGTATAGTCTCTTTAGCACCTCCTTTACTTGCTTAATATAGTCTACTATATTCGAAGAGTAGATTAGTATATTGTCTAGGTACGCTATAGCGTATACGTCTAGCATATCGTATAGCGTGTTATTAATATAGTGCTAAAACGTAGCGGGCGCTCCCTATAGCCCGAACGGTATAACTAGCGATTCGTAGAGGCTAAATCGTGTTATAAACGCTATTAACTATTCGTAGCCTTCTACTACTTAGACTCTATTGAACGCCGCGATAACATCTAGCTTTGTAAAGATCCGCGCTCTATAGATAGAATCGAGTGTTTCCTTGATCAGTGGTATTAGATATCGACTCTTTATCGAAACGTTATTTAGACCTTAGAAGTTAGTATAAATCCGTACTCCGCCTCCTAGCTTCTAGGTAAGTAGTAGAGGCGCTCCTATACTCGATTTTAATAGTTAGATAAAGCCTTTCGTTAGGTAGTTATCTAGCTAGCGCTTAACTATATATAGCTCTATTAGTAAGAACGGTCTGTTCCTTAAGAACGGTAGCTTACTTCCTAGTATTAGCTCGATTTTATAGTTATATAATCTATATAGTAATAGCATATCCACCTCCTAGGGAAGAAAAGTCTCGAACGTATCGCGATACTCCGCTAGTAGGCGTTTTAAGATATCCGCTACTATTAGCTAGGGTTTATTGCTCTTCTCGAAGAATTTCTAAGCGTCCTCCTCTATAATCCTATAAATCGTCTTTATATTGCTCTAGAGGGCGTTTACGAACTTATAGTACCGTTCTAGAAGTGCTAAAGTATAGTCCTCTAGCAAGCCTTTGCGGTTTAATATCCGCTTATAAAAGTCGTCTAGTAGGGCGTAGAGCGCGGCCCTCTCCTTATCCTTCTTCTCGTTTAATATTGCTTATTCTAGTTAGTCGACCGTTACGTGTATTACCGTTACGCCCTTCTAGCGGTAGAAAAGTATAAAGTTTAGCGCGTTTAGTATCTTAATATTGTTCTTGTTAATTGCCTTGTTATATAGTAGTAGCTTCGGGAGTCGTTTCGGTAGTAGCGGCGCCTATAGGTACTTACGCCCGTTTACCTTTTTCGCTAGTTATAGCCTCCTTATAAGCTTATTTGGAATAACTACCGCTCTCGATCCTAGCGGGGATAAGGTCTACCGCGGTCCGTTCTCGTGCGCTCTTTAATAGCGTTACAACGGGGATAACCTTCTCTTCCTCTTCTTCTATAGGTTCTCTAGACCCTAGTTATACTCCCTATCCTCTAGTTCCCCTTTATCTAGGACTTCCTTAACCGATGCTTAGTATTTCGTAGTGTTTTTTATAGTTGTAGGTTCCGTAGTTATAGGTTCTATAGTTATAGGCTTCGCTTATAGTACTATTAGCTTAGTTATATATCCTAGTAAGTAACGTTGCTCTTAGTAACGCTCCCTAAACGTAAGCTTTAGGTCCGCCTAGTTAATTGTTAGGTTATATCTTCTTAGCTATAGGAGGCCTAGAATAATCGGATTGTCTTTCGCTAGTATAGTAATAAAGAACCGAAGCTTCTCCCTATACTAGCCGATCCTTAGTTCTAG
>MU853401.1:1596339-1627268 GCA_033297235.1 Trichocladium antarcticum
CGTCTTCGCGTAGAGGCTAGGCATTTCCCTAGTACTATTGTTACTGTTCTAGGTCTTCTATACTCTATTTAGGTTTGTAGCGCTTAGTATCGTCGTAATCGACTTCTCCTAGAACGTAGCCTTAGTCTATAAATCGCACGCGGTACGCGCCGCGGCCTCTGCCGTTGTTACCGAAGTTCTAGTTATTGTTATTCTGTCGATATAGGTATCCGCCGCCGCCGCAGCCTCCGCCGCCTCCGAATCTACTATTATTACCGAATCCGCCGTTGTTATTGTTAAATCCGCTGTTATAGTTGTTCTAGTTTAGGCTACTATTGTTGTTCTAGTTTAGGCTGCTACTATTATTGCCGAATCCGCCGTTATTGCCGAATCCGCCGTTATTGCTAAATCCGCTATTATTGCCGAACCCGCCGTAGTTACTACAGCTGCCCCGCTACCCTCTACCTCTAGCGCCTAGGTTGTTCTAGGCTTGCTTACCTTTCTCTATACATTTCGCTACGATATAGCCCCTTATACTATAGAGGAAGCAGAGACCTATAGCTATATACTACTCCCTCTTTAAGTTAGAGAGTTGTAAAATAGTCGCCTTATCCTTAGTAGTAGTTACCCGGTTAATGTCTATAGCGTTTAGGTCCTTACTTTCCTTCTTAGTATTGTAGCTATTATAGTAGTTTAGCTCGTTAGCCTTCTTTAAATATTCCTCTATTTTAAGGTTATTAGCCTAGGCTTAGGCTATAGTAATCTATCCTTAGAAGTTATCCTAGGCTAGGAGGTTCGTCTATAGTAGGATCAGGTCCTACATTAGCTTCGAAAGCTTCTCTCTTAGCGCGCGTACGCGGGTAGCGTTATCCTAGTTACTTAGGTTATAGAGGTTTAAGAACTCTATAATAAAGTCTGTAAACTTTATATACTTGTCCTTCTACGCTATTTTATATAGCTTATTCTCTACGTTAGCTACTAGATCTATCGTTACGTACTTCTTAGAAAGGAACTTAATAAACTTATTAGTAGTTGTCTATACCTAGGCTTACTTATCGCCTAGATTCGTAACAATAGTATCGATATAGTTGCTAATTCCTATAGCTACGATTCCCTCTAGTAGCAAAGCTACGTAGAGGATCTTCGCTTTCTTAGTTACGTATTCTAGCGGCCTTATAGCCTATCGCGCTGTAATTAGCGTCTTCTATATTCTAAATTATATAGTTCGTCTCGCTAAGTCCCGCTTGGAGCCCGAGAACACGGATATATACGGCATACTACCCTCTCTAGCACCGCCGCCGCCGCCGCCTAGCTTCCTGGACTCGATTAGCCTTGTTAAAACGTTATTCCCTGCTTATAGTACTATAGCCTTCTCGTTCGCCTTGTTCGCCCTAACTATCTATCTCTAGATTTCCTCGGTTACGCCCCTAAGGATATATTCGGCAAGGTTCGCTATTATCCTCTTTATTATATTATCCTTCCTAGCTCTCTTAAGCGCTTTAAGCAGGAGGTTGTTACCTATAAACGGCCTATAGTATCCTTCGAAATAGCCCTTTAGCTTCGGGTATATCTCTTCCTTTAGGGCTATAGTAGCCTCGTTATATATATCCTTAATAGGAATAGGCACTTAGGCTATAGAGCTTACGTTAACGTCTATAGTACTTATTATCTTCTTTGTTTAGGTTTCTTAGGTTCAGGGGTTCTTAGGTTCAGGGGTTCGGTTTCTTAGGTTCAGGTTCTTAGGACTGTTTTGTTGTTTTAGGACCAACTATCTTATTAGTTTCTTAGGTTTAGGGCGGTCGAATTGTAATTTCGGTTAGTTCGCGTAACGTAAATTCGTTATAATTAATCGACAAGGGTCTACGTACACAAATAGAAGGTATAACCAACTATCACAGGTAGTAAATGCCCAATGTTAGGGTACGTATATATTCGATATGGTTGTACGAGGAACTTAAGATCGTGGGTGTAGCCCGCCGGGGATATGCCCTGCGGCGGGCTCCACATGCTACAGGCTCTACAGGCCCCACATCGCATAACCGCTCCACAATGGCTATACGGCCCGCAATGGCCATACGGCCATATGTCACGGCTAGACCCGTGACACCACCTAGGAGTTCGCGCTAACGAGGATCGCGGCAAAGACGTAGGGCCCGAGCCTCGCGAAGGCCTAGGAGGTATATACAAAGTGTATAAGGAGCGTAGTAGTATACGGAGTAGCGAGCTACTACGTCCTGACTACGGTTAGCAAGGGGAGCGAGCTAAAGGGAATAGCTAAGAAGCTAGCGAAGGACTAGAGTAGGGGCCTCCACATAGTAGCAGGAGGCTATAGAACTACGCTAATTAAGTACCTAGAGACAAAGGCCTAGGTCCTACTAGTAGACCTCTACCTAAACAAGCGGCTAGCTAACTTCGAAGCTAGGATATATAAACTACTCCTCTAGTTAGGGGAGGGACTAGGGCGCCCTCTAGTTATAGTAGCGAGCTTAATCTAAGAGGTATATACTAAGCTTCTTAGGAGGTTCTAGAAAAGGAGTAGGAGGATATAAGGGAGAAAGCCTAGGCTAGGCCTATAGGGGCTAATAGTAGTCGAAAGAGCAGTAGCTATAGCAAACGAGTAGGCTAAGTAAAAGTAGAAGATAGGGAAGCTAAAGAATAAGACCTTCGATATAGATAGAGTAGTGGAACTTGCCTAGTAGGAGCGCGAGATAGCGGCCTAGGAAGGGCGCGCCGCGCTTGTAACGAGAGCAAGAAGACCTACGTACCGCTCGGCAGACAAGGACCCCCTAATATAACTATTTATAGACCTTACCCTTAAGAGATATAAGGGTCTAAGTAAGGCTTAGAGCTCCCTGCTTGCCTAGGTATATAGCAGGGACATTAGCCTCTAGGAGTACTTAAACAAGGTAAACGTCCTAGAGATTACTATACTATACTATAAGTATAGTAAGGGCAAAGAAACGATCGAACTCCTAGTAGTATAGTATAAAGATCTACTAAAGTATAGAACCTAGGAAGAGTTAGAAATATAGTTATAACAGGATCTATAGCTCGTCTTATAATAAGCTATATAGCCGTATAAGAGCTTAGTAAAGGTAGTTATTAGCTAGTTAATAGATTCGGGGCGCCTAACGGAGTATAGCGTAGCTCGTAGGCTATAACTAGAAGCTATAAAGGCTATAAAAGCGGCTAAGAGTAGCGGAGAGGGTGCGGGAAGTGCCGAACTAAGCTACTAAAGGAGACAGGGGCTATCTTTTATATATAGTATAATAGATTCAAAGCGCTAAAGCAGAAGCGTAAACAGGGGTTTTCACCTAGCCCCCTGTTCAGGGGGTATAGTTTCCTTTGTATATAAACCAGTAGTAGGACCGGCGCGCTATAAGGCATATCGGAGTACGAATAAATAATAATAATAATATATTGCTATTCTTCGCGAATTACAGCTTTAACCTAAGGATAGGTATAGAGCCTTTAAAGCTGTACCCCCTAAATATCTTAGAGTAGTAGAAGCAGGAGTTCTTCTAGGTATCTGGGCTTATAGACCGCTTTAGGGCGATCCTTAGGAAGGTTATAGCGCTAGTAAAGTAGTTATAGGATTGCTATAAGCAGAGCGCGAACTACTATAGAGAGGACGCGCTATAGTACCGCGTTAGTAATATAGCGATGCTTAATATATAGAATTATAAAACTAGTAGGCTAACTACGAAGCTTGTACTGTAGTAGGAAGGCCCGTTCGAGGTTACAAAGGCCTTGTTATATATAGTAACCCTAAAGCTCCTAGCGAATATAACGATCTTCCCTACGTTCTACGTCTTGAGAGTAAGGCGCTACCTAGGGTAGGGACTAGCTAGCTAAGAGAGGGTTAACAATAACGTAAGCGCTAACTATAGGCGCGTAGTTACACGGACCGACGAAGGCGAAGACGTAGTAGAATAGAGATTCGAGAAGATTGTAGGGTTTAGCAAGGTAGCGAACGGCTACTAGTAGTACTACGTTAAGTAGGAGGGTTATAACAACCTAACTTAGTAGCCTATAACGGATCTACGCGGCTACGACGATACTATCTAGAAGTTCTACAACGTATACCCTAAGCTTCTAGGCCCGCTATCGTAGGTGTAGAAAAGGCGTAGATAAGAGGCTATTTTTCTTATATAGGGGGGCTTGTTTAGAGAGAGAGGGTAGTGTCACAGGCATAGCCTATGTTATATGCTATATTATATGCTACGCTATGTAGTTAGCTAAGCACCCTGTAGCTAGAGGAGCGTAGCTCTACACTAGGTAGAGCTCGCCGCGCAGAGCCTTTAGCCCTCGCAAGCTCCTACGAAGGTTACACTATTGTGCAACCGTATTGTATATAACCGTTACAAGTATTATAAAGGTTAGACGCTATTATTGTAGGCTGCCTAGGAGGGTAGAGTGAACATTATAGAGTTGTTAATTCAACGAGGGGCAGACCTTAACAGGATCGATAGGAGGGGATATACACCTAAGGCAAGACATTTCGCCCTATCTTCGAGGACTATCTCTATAGCAACTGCTTTTTGTCTATCGAGTCTCTAAACATTAGCGCTATCCTCGATGCTATACTTAGCGCTACGCTCGATCAGCTACCGTATAATCTCGTCGTCTCCTCTATAAGAAGCTGCCTATAGCATAGTACCGAAGTGCCTGCTATACGCGTTAACGTCGGCACCGCGCTCGAGCAGCTACCGTATAATCTCGCTATCTCCTCTATAAGAAGCCGCCTATAGTATAGTACTATAGCGCTTACCTTACGCGTTAACGTCGGCGCTACGCTCGAGTAGCTACCGTACGATCTTACTATCTCCTCTAGCAGAAGCCGCCTATAGCGTAGTACCGAAGTCCCTGCCCTACGCGTTAACGTTAGCGCCGCGCTCAAGTAGCTGCTATACGATCTTGCCGTAGCCTTTAAAAGAAGCCGCCTGCAACGCGGTGCCCAGCTCCCCGCCCTGCGCGTTAACGTCGGCACCGCGCTCAAGCAGCTACCATACAATCTCGCTATCTCCTTTAATAGAAGCCGCCTATAGCGCGTTACCGTACTCCCCGCCCTACGCGTTAACGTCGGCGCCGCGCTCGAGTAGCTGCCGCACGATCTCGCCGCGTCCTCGATAAGAAGCCGCCTGTAGCGCGTTGCCGTAGTGCCCGCCCTGCGCGTTGACGTCGGCGGCCCCTTCTGCCAGAACAAGGGTGACCAGCTTCTGGTAACCAAGAAGCGATAACACGTAGAGGGGTCCTGCATCCATTTTATCCTTCAAGTATGAATGCTCGCCGTAGCTGTCAACAGTCGAGAGAAATGTCTTCCACCATCCAAACCAGTCGTTTCGTATTCGCAGCCATCGTACAATCTCCTGTTGCATTGCCCCTCCGGATAGCGCCTTCTCTGCGTGATCAAATATGTAGCTCGCTGCATACAGTAGAAATGGATAGTTGCCGCTCAACTGCCTCATATCCTGCGCGCTAGTTGATGCAGTGTCTAGTCGCTTGATATCGGACCAGCAGCGCTGCCACAACTGCCCGTGGCTAGCACTGATCTGGTCTGGCTCGAGCGTCTCATCCAGCGTCTGCAGCCTCTGATTTCGAAATAGGAAGTCGTTGACCGACAGGTGGATGAACTGCACCGACGCCGTATCTCCTGTTCGCGCCTCAATAAGGCCCTTGGACGACGCGGTGATGCGCCGTTGGATGATGTGGCCCGTGACCTTTGATCGGTCCCACGGCCCAGTGTACTTCGGAGTCGTTCCCGCCAGCACTGCGAAGAAGAGCTCTTTGGGCTTCAGCGGCCGCCGACTGAGCAGTACCCTCTGAAGCATGCGTACTGTCTCGGCCTTGTTCGGATCGTCTTGGCTCAAGAGCCTGTTGAACACCTCCTCAAGATCGGACGGCACCTCCTCCAGTGCTTCGCGCATGGCTTCCAATCGTCCGTCGTCGTAGGCTTTGTTGAGCAGAGACACCACAATGACGACCCACATGAAGATACCGCCTGCCTTCTCTCGGACCTTGGCCTTGATGTCGTCATCATGTCCCTCCAGCTTTTGTGCGATGTATGTAGCGATGTCTCTTCTGTGCTCTTCGCTCGCCTCCACGGTCAACTCCAAAGTCTTCCTCATGCTGACGTTGGGATAATGGCGGCTCGAGAGGCAGATCCTTAGCGTGACACCAGCTTGGACGGCATCCCTGCTCAAGGATTCAAGAAAGCCGACAACATCTCGAACGCCTCGATCGTCGCACTCGTCGAGCGCGTCGACGAGGAGGAGGAGGGGCTTCGACTGCCGCTTGTTGATGATCGAGCGTATGAAGTCCTCCAGTTGTGCTCGTGGCCACACCCACTCCCCTTCCTTATCATACATCCTCTGCTTCTCGTAGATGGGGCGGAATCGTTCGCACAACGTGTTGTCCTTGTCGAGCAGCTGGTATACGATTGACCGCAACATGCCCAGAGGCGTCTTCTCGAGAATCTCGCCCCGAGCGTTGAAGAAATACGCCACGATCAGGTGGTCGACGAAGACCTCCTCGCAATGTTGTAGAGCATGCTTCATGAGGGTCGACTTGCCCGCGCCCGGCTTGCCCTTGATCCAGAGCACGCCATTGTGGGCTGGTAGGTCGGCGCGGTCGCGCCACTTAACAGAGGAAAAGAGGCGCCCGTTTTTGGATCCCGAGACCCCCTGTTTTCTGACCCCTCCTACCCCAAAAGATAAGCTTTGCAAGGGCCAGACCAGTACTCAGGTGGTGGGTGACCACTGGGGAATCCCTGGTGTTGTATGTTTTTGCTTTCTTTTGTCATATTTTCCCTCGTATTAGTCTTCCAGCCGCTAGCAGCTGCCATGGATCCACCCAGTTCCCAACCTTTCGTTATCTTATCAGACCTGACCCCACTAAAAAGTTCCCTGCTGAGCCTGCCTCTTCCCAACTGTCCCGCCTCCAGACAGCACGAATGAATTGAGTACCTCCCCGTCGCTCCCCAACCATCACCATCACGAACTCTGTGCCCGAATCCACCCCGGAACTACCCCAAACCCGAACACAACCCAAATCAAAACAAACCGCTGCCATGCCCTCGGTCAAAAACCCCAACACCGTCTCCAAGAACCGCGCGGCCGACCGCGCCGGCAAGGCCCGCAAGGCCAGCAGGCAGGCCACCTCGCTCAGCAAGCTCAGCGCCCGCGGCGGCGTCCAGGCAAAGGCCGATGCCCGCCGCGGGGCGCGCCCGGGCCTGCTGCCCACGAGCGGGCCGCGCGCGCCCGTCAGCAAGAAGAAGCAGAGGAAGATGGAGCAGGCGCTGGGCCATGCGCTGAGGCGCAAGATGGAGGCGGAGGGGGAGGTGGTTATGAAGGGTATGTTTTTTTTTTCTTTTTTCTTTTTTTTTTCTCTCCGTCCGTAGGTGCGTCGGGGATATGTGCTAACGAGGGGTAGATGTGACGGGGACGAAGAAGGGGAAGAATGAGGGGGGGAAGGAGGAGGGGAAGGTTGCGGGGGATGGAGTGGAGGAGATGGATGTTGAGTGAGGGCGGGGCGGTTGATGTGTTGGGAAGGGAATCATCAGCAAGGGGCAGTCTGCGCGCAAAATATGGGAGCGGGTGGCGGCGGTGTGGAGGATCGGGTCCAGACACAAGCAGGGAGCGTGACATGCCTGGCCGCGGAGGAGGAAGGCCTTGGAGTAGCGGGCTAGCTCGGCTGAGCGACAAGTGGGCGCGCTGCCGGAGGGACTGTTTAGGTGCGGAGTTTGATCCTGGCCGCCGTCGAGGCGTGAAGGTCCGCGGCATGTCGATGCCAGGGGCAGACCACCTGTCGGTCGGGGCCATGCCATTATGGGATTGCAAACGCAAGTATGTAGAATGCGGAAAGTATAGGACTGGGTCACCAAAACACAACCCCTTTGGACCCCCCCCCCCAACCCCGCCACCAAATAATTGCCGCCAAAATTCACCCGTAACCAATCACCCTCTGCAAACACCAAAAATCCAAACCATGCGGCCCATGCGGCCCCCCAACCCGCGCCGTTGGGTGCCGACCCTAAATCAAAATCGACACGGCCGTCACCCCCGGATCCAGCACCATATACGGCACACTCCCAGCATCCATCGCCCTGCTGTTCCAGTAAAACCGCTTCTGCAGCGCGCGCAGCTCGCCATACAGGCGCTCACTCGCGTCGCGCACCACGGCATCGCCCTCCCCGGTCTTGTGGCGGTACACGTGCCACTCGCTGGCGGCATAGTTCAGCAGGCTGCGGTCGGGCTCGACCCGGAAGCTCAGCAGCCAGGGCACCTGGGCGGCGAGCAGCCACTGGCGCTGGCGGTGGATGGGCAGGGCGGCGACGAGGTCGGGCTCGGCGTACCGGCGCAGCTGGGCCAGGGTCGGCGGCGGCGCGCTGCAGAGGGCCGGCGGCTTGGCGATGACAAACACCTGGTAGAAGTTCTGCAGGTAGTTGACGGCGCTGTGGAAGGGCGACGCGATGTGGATGCACATGGTGACGGCGTCGGCGAGCGCGTCGACGGTCTGCAGGGCCGGGAAGGACGGCATGCCGGCGGCGGTCTGGACCTCGGCTGCCCAGGCCTGGACGGCGTCGTCTGCGACCACGCACGCGTCGGTGGGGAAGGGGACCTGGAGGATGGACTTGACGTAGGTCCGGAGGGCTGTCCAGAGGGCGAGGACGTTCTTGGCGTAGGGGTAGTTTTTGTAGCGCGGGTGGTTGAGGCCGTCCTGGGTCGGCGGGAAGCCGCGGCGGGAGAGGTCGTTGGGGACGTAGCTGCCGACGAAGTCGTACGTGTCGTAGGCGTCGCGCAGGAAGCTGTAACATTGGTCGGGGCTGATCCCCACGAGGTCGACCATGACTTGGGGGACGAGGGTTGCGCGCCCGGCGGCGTTGAGGGACAGTGTCTTGTACCAGTGGGGGTAGAGCAGCCGGTACACGGGGTGGTCCATCGGGATGGCGCGATTCGTCGCCACAATGATGGCCTCCTCGACGAAGTGCGAGAGCGTAAGATGGACGGCAAGCTCGTGGCGCATCCAGTCGGTCACTTGGGCGCACGTCTTTGCGTACCGCCACGGCCAGTCCGTCTTCTCGCCGCGGACCGAGTCGTTCGGCGTCAGCCGTCTGTTGAAGACGGTGACGGACTCGGCCATGGCACCCTTGTAGTCGATGCAGATGGCGATGGGGTGTAGCTTCCCGTCCTCATGCAACTGAAACAGACTCACGGCGCCAACCGTCCAGCAGTCCGCCGAGCCGGGCTGTTTGTGATGCAGCGTCGCCCGCGCATCCGACACGCCAACAGCCCGGCGGAAGTAGCTTCCATCTTGCACAAAGAGCGACTTTGCGTCAGCCTTGGCGAGCACGGCAGCCCATTGCCGGTAGTTGCCAGCCTTCGCTGCCTCGGCGAACTCGAGAATCCACCCCGGCGTCGCGTTTGTGATGGTGGTGGGGTTGGTGCCCGTGAACTGCTGGTCCGCAAACCGGCGGTCGCCGTACCAGTCGTCCAGCAAGCCGATGTTGCCGCCGCCGGTGATGTCGGTGCCGAACTTGCGGTGGTACTTGTTGTAGTCGACGACGTCCTGGATGGTGATGCCGCTCTCAGGGTCACCGCCAAAAGCAGCGGCCCGCGCTTTCTCCAGGAACCACTCCCTCGTACGGCCAAGAAAGCCGTCCTCATCCGGCGTAATCTTTTGCAGCAGCACTTGCATCTCGATCACGCCGATGGCGTTAAAGATTTTGAGAATATTGACGTCCTGGTCCTGTGGTACGTGCTGAAGATGTGGGGGGTAGTTGGCTGGTGTCCCGTCGGCGTTCGTCGGATACGCCGAATACTGATAGAGCTTCTTCTGCTCTTCGAGCCCGGCGTGTCTCGGCAACGTCGGCTCGATACCCAGGACATCGAACAGAGAGGCAAAGCTACAGCAAGCGTAAGTGGGGAAAGCATGTTCCACGCCGAACGGCGGTCTGGTGCAGGCGCACCGACACGCTGGAAACTCACGTCTGCTCAATTCGCGAATATGCCTGGGTCAGGGCCACCTGGGTGCCCATATAAGTGCCCTCCACAATGTCGCCTTCGGGGGCTCGGACAAGAGAAGGATTCCGGGGGTCGATGGTATAGTACAACCGCAGTTTCCGCATCTCATTGTCGAAAATGCCGGGGTCAAAGGATGGCAGGGGGGCATCGCGGACGGAGTGGGGGGCAATATCGGCCAAGTGCTCCTTCTCAGAGCGGTGTTTAAGAATGCTCCGCTGGCTGGGACGGCCGACAGCCACAGTCCGTGGAGGAGTAGGGAGGCTGGGGTCAAGAGGCCTCTGGAAGAAACTCCGGACGAAGGCCAGTGCCTTGTCGGGAAGCCATGACAGCGACTGCTCGAGGGGCATGATGGACAAGCTCTCGGAGGAAGCGTGATCGCAGTTGACGGGTTGCAGGGCTGAGTTGTCATCGAGCGGGAGCTGGGCCCAGCGGCGGCAACGCGATATTTGAGAGGCAGCAGAGGCTCCCAAAGCCGGGCCCTAATGTCCGGCCGGCGATGGGAATATGCAACTCCATTGGCCGCGTCAATCTCATGCCGGCTATCTGCGAAGTTCCCCGTACTCTGCGCCTGCTTCACCGGCCGCCAATTGATTGCCGTGTGATCATGTCGAGTCTCGCTTCAAGCATCGCACGTGTTTCGGTACTATATGCGCATGTGCCACTCCTTCGGCGTCGGAACATAGGACGGTTGGACGAGGTCCAAGACAGACCTCTATACCGGAAAGCGACTGGTCCCAGTAGAGTCGTTAGCGTGTGGTTCCTGCCTGACGGGAACTTGCCCTCCAGATGAGTTGAGGCATCGTAAGTAGGGTTCTCACTCAATCTGTCAGAAGAGGGGCAGGTGGCTTGTTGCGTTGCAGGGACGGAATAAGAATTGATAGAGTTTCAGGTCGGGGGTGAGCAACAACCAACAGGTATTATGTATCCGTATGTACGTTTGAGCCAGTCTGCGGCCCACACCCGTGACACCCCCGTAAACAGGTAAACAGGTCGTGGACAAGGGGTCAGTCCGCTATTGTCTCGGCGGCCGCAGTGTTTTTGGCTGTTTGTTTGGTTGACCTGCTGCTTGGACATCTCTGCCGACTTTTGTGCCCGTGCCAGCTGTTGAGCTTGCGGGATTTGCGGCACCTGGGACACCTATAATTAGCAGGCGAGACGGCAGGGTATCGACCCGGGCCCGAATACCGTCCTGCGCCGGTCTCCGGCGCGGAGGATAGGCGGGCGCGCTGGCGGCGTTGGGCGCGTCGTTGGGTCCAAGTAGTTAGTGGCCGTTCTTGGCGGGTCACCGTCCAGGACCCCATGTACATACATAGGTGGGTAGTGGGGTACTGCGGGTGCCTTAGCCGGGAGGTCACTCCACTGTGGGGCTCACCAAGACGCTTCCCCGCACGGCACATTTCCCCAACACGGCAGCAGCTTCCCCATCCTCGAGCCATCCTCCACACTTTCCGGCAAATTGCAATTGACCATGGTCACCTGGTCAGCACTTTATTGGCCTGCCGCGGCATTCATGGCTACCCCGCGAGCCCCGCAACAACAACATGGCTCAGACCGAGGCTCGGTGCCAGTCCCGGCTCTCGTACTTTACTGATGACATCTCGCTGCGCCGTCTCTGATCCCTCAGGAGAACCTCATCTCTAAACCCCAGTGAGGCTTTCATTGAAGGAACCAAGCCTCCAAGTCGCCATGAAGAACCCGGTATTCGTGCTCATCGGAGCACAAGTCGTCCTCTACCTGCTCTACATTGTGGGATCCGGGGTGTACCGCACCCTCACCGTGGTCGGAGCCCTGCGGCGGTATCCTGACGGGGCGTTCGCAAAGGACGAAGTCATTGCGATCCCAGACTCTATACATTGCGAGGACCTTCATTACCACCCCCAGAGTGGGACCATCTTCACTGCTTGCGAGGACAATAACGAGACACGATTCAAATGGTTCCCGCCACTGGCCAACCTTGACCACCCCGAGCTAGCCGCCCGAAGCCAGGGCTCCCTTCACGTCGTTGATCCCAAGGTAATTCCCCAGAGATTCGCACACACCCTGCTCCTTACTAACAGGCACGCCCTAGACTATGCTGTCGCAGCGGCTCGAATTTGAGAACTTCCAGGGCCCGTTTATCACACACGGCATTGACGTGATCCCAGACAGCGAACTCCCCGACGGCGAAGCCGTGTACATCTTCGCAGTCAACCATGTGCCCAACACGAAACTCTCTGATGGGAAAGGACCCCGCGCACGCTCTCAGCTCGAAGTGTTTCATCACATTATCGGATCTTCATCCGCCAAGCACCTGCGCTCCATCTGGCATCCCCTAATCAGGACGCCAAACGATATCTTTGCTGCCAGCGCCACCTCCGTATACATAACCAACGACCACTACTACTCGGAGCACGGACCGATGCGCGCCATCGAGGATTTCTACGGCGGCGCCAAGTGGACCGACGTTGTGCACATTCAGCTCGACTCTTTGGCGGCAGCAGAGCCCACCGCCGGCCTCACCGCTACTGTTGCGTTGGACAAGACGCACAACAACAACGGTCTCGGCCATGGCCGGTCCGAGCGCGAGATTCTCATCTCAGACTGCAGCGGCGGTGTGCTCCGTATCGGTCAGCTCCCAGCCGGCTCGGGAAGTGGGAACATCACCCTCGTCGACTCTGTGAAGGTCGATTCCATTGTCGACAATCCGAGCTACTTCGCGGACCCCTACGCCAGCAACCCCGCCGATGACCGCAGTGGCTTTGTCGTGGCAGGCCTGTCACGCGCGATCGACTTCAGCAAGACGATGCGGAATGCCACTGCCAAGGACCCCGTGATGGTCACGTACATCAAGCCTTCGCTCGGTTCGGATAATTGGGAGACGCGCGTTCTGTTCGAGGACGACGGTACCAAGCTCAGGACGGCCAGCGCGGCGGTCCTGGTGCCACTCGACCCGGCCGCCGATTCCGCAGACGGTGCTGCAGGAACAAGAAAAGCATGGCTGTTTGTGACGGGTTTCATGTCGACGAGCATTGTTGCTGTCAAGGTTGATCTCTAAACTTGCAGTATCATTCCCATCTTTTGTCTATCAATCCATCTCGTCTATCAGTCTATATCTTGCCCATCAGCCATGGTTTACCCCCGCCCCCTCACCATATATTTACAACGTTGCGAGCTTCCACAACTCTCTTGTATACCATTTCTAGCGAAGAATGTCAGCGGTGATTTGGGCAAGGCCAGGGGTGCGCAACTTACGGTGTCAATACCCGCCCCAACGGCTCCCAGCCCGAAGTACTTGATGATCCAGGGCATCTCGTTCTTCTTCCTGTACACCACGGCGTCTTGGTCTTTGATCTCCGGGTTGAACACGATGTTGTTAGGGATCGCAGGGTTGAGCACCGCCGGCCGTCCGAGGCCGACCATATCACAGTCGCCTCCGGCCACCGCGTTTTCCATCCCGAGCCTGGTCGTGAACCCACCGGTGACCATGAGTGGAACATCGGGGAACTCTTTCCGAATGACGCCGGCAAATTCGAGAAAGAAGGCCTCGCGATCCTTGGTCCGCTCAGACTTTTCCTGCTGGCCCACCATCTAGAACAGTCGTCAGCCACGGCATCCAGGCCGCCACAACGGAACCGCACAACATACCTTTGGATCCTCATAACTCCCACCGCTGATCTCGACAAAATCCACCCCCGCCTCCACGATCGCCCGCACCTGCTCCACGCACTCCCCCAACTCGCGACCATCCCCGGCCACGTCTACGCTGTTCAACTTGACGCCCACACAGAACCCCTCATACCCCTTCGTCGCCTCCCGCACCGCGCGCACAACCTCAACCACAATCCGCGCCCGCCCGCGCGCATCCCCGCCGTACCCATCCGTGCGCGCATTCCCCTTGGTCGACAGGAACTGCGACAGCAGATAGCCGTGCGCCGCATGCACCTCGACGCCGTCGAACCCGGCCTCGGCGCACACGCGCGCCGCGCGCCCGAACTGCGCCACCACCTCGCCGATCTCGGCCTCGGTCAGCGCCCGCGGCGTGCCGAACACCAGCGCACGCAGAATCGTCGCCACCCAGCCGGGGCCGATCGAGAGCGGGATCGCCGAGGGCGCCACTGCCGGGGAGAACAGGCCGCGCGAGCCGGCGCCACGCATCGATTGCCGGCCCGGGTGCGAGATCTGGACGACGGTGGGGGTTTTTCGTGTCGGGTTGGGGCCGTGCGAGGTGGTGGACCAGGCGGTGAAGGGGGTGATGGTGGAGGCTGGGGCGGGCCCGGTGGCGGGGGTGGTCGGGGGGATGGCGACGTCGAGGGGCTGGCCGAGGTGGGCGGCGGAGACTTGGACGTTGCCTGCGGGGGGGTTAGTCGGTGTGGGTTGGGGTTGGGGGGTGGGTATTAGGAGGTGAGGTAAAGGGGGGCCTACCGGTGATGACCATCCCCCAGCCGCCTTCGGACCAGGGTTTGTAGGCGTCTTGGAGGTTGGTGCTGGGGAGGTTCTTCTTATCGGAGAGCTGCTCAGCCATGGCGGCTTTGACGAGCCGGTTGGGGAGGGTAAGGCCGCATTTGAGAGTCAGGGGCTGGGCGATCTGGAGGTCGGAGAGGGCGCCCATTCTGGCGGTTGGTTGGGTTGGTTGCGTGCAAGGGGTGAGCGACGGGTTGGGGATGAGATGCAGTCGGGTACAGCTCCTGGGCAATGCGCCGACGATGAATGAAGAGGAAAACAATGAGCTTGTGGGTTTCAAGATTGGAAAACTGCCGGGTCTGTCGGTGTTTATACCTGTAACCCGCCAAGAACCAGCTTTTGCCTTCGTGCTGAACAATCACGCCCGCTTACCCCTGACCCGGCGCGCTTGACAGGCATTGTGGCCCCGCCGCAGCCCGCTTATCCGTACCTCGCACTCCACAATGAGCTGCCGAGGCTTCCGAAGCAAAACTGACGAGTCTCTATATAGCAGTCGCAGGCCCCACCACCTCTTTGGAGGTTTCCCTCCGCGTCCAGCCCCGGTGAAATTCCCTCCTCCGCTGCCATTCTCGACCCACCCGGCCCAATTTCAAAGCCGGCCCGGCGTGACTCGGCGACTTTCCAAGCGATTTGCGCGCTGCCCGGTGGTGCCCACATTCGCGATGAGCGCACAAAACTTCTTCTCAATCCGTCCCGCCGGTCGGGATCCTGAGCAAGACAGCCCTCCCGTCAGACATACATCTATCGCCAGGCCCCCGACGACGCATCCCTCGCACAGCCGGCCTGCGAAGTCGTGGGCCGGGTAGATGTTCCAAAAGCCTGGCACCACCCGCCCGCGAAAACCTGCGCGGAAGCGGAGCACGAAGCCCTGGACTATCACAACGACGAGCCTACGTTTGGGTTCCGGCAGCAAAGACCCCCCCGCCTGGTCTTCGCATGCCATGCTCCGGCGGACAGCAGCGCAGGCCGAGAACGGCCGGCGACATGGATCCCACCACCCGCTGGCAGCCGCGCTGACGGTGTGGCTGTTCTGGGCGAAGGAGGCACCATGGCCCAAGTCGGTCGTGGGCCTGTCTTGAGCGTATGCTGCTTTGGGTGCCGCCTCGCACATGAGCTGCGCTGTTTCCGTCTGCGTCGCCTAGCGCGGGCCGCATTGGTGAGACTGTGTCGGGTTTGTTAATGCGCTTTCAGAAGAGCTTGGCGGTCGGAAACGAAGGCCGGGCCAACAGACCTTAGTGGGCCTTGTTCGGGGGTGGGGGGCCGGGGTCGGGACGACGGATCCGTTCAAGCAGCGGCGGGCTTCGTCCAAGCTGAAGAGCAATGGACTCCTCGGAGCCTTGGGGCATGTGCTGTCAGCGCAGGCGGCCGGGATGGGGACTGCACTGGTCTGTCGGACGCCGGTCTTGGCGAACGGGGAAGTTGGGTCACGGAATGAGAGGTTCCATTCCGGGTTGGCGCGTGGTGTCTTTGGTGTTCGGGCGTTTCTTGAGTAGGGCCGAGAGACGGTGAATCATTGGTTAGGTTTGCCTATCTTGAGCTTGCCTGCTTGCGGCATTGGCAACGCGGGACAGCGGGGTACGGCAGGCCACCTGCCGAGCTGGATGTGTTGAACGGAACCGGTCGAAGGAGGCCTTGCCACCACCCTCGGCAGATTGTTTAAGTTATCTCTTAACCTTCCGTGGAGATCGGAACTCGCAGAATTAGTTGGCAGCCATCGTCTGACTTGCAACGTCCGAACAAGACGGCAAACGTAGCCAACCCCGCCATCCGGGACCACCGTCTCACTCCCGCACACTAGCAACCATGGGAACTCAATGGGAAAGGCTGATCGAAAGCCACATCGACACCCGGAAGGATAGCATCTCGTGGATCAACAAGGAGATACACGCCAATCCCGAGCTGGCCTACGAGGAACACAAAGCCCACGATGCCTTCGTCACCACCCTCACCGCCCTCGGCTTCGACGCGACCCCGCACGCATACGGCCTCGCGACCGCCTTCTCAGCCGAATCCGGCTCGGGTGGCCGCCTCATCATCTTCAACGCCGAGTACGACGCGCTCCCCGGCATCGGGCACGCGTGCGGGCACAACCTGATCGCCGCGTCCTCCTTCGCAGCCTTCCTCGGCGTCGCCGCCGCCCTCAAAGCCTCCTCGCACCCCGGCCGTGTGCGCCTGCTCGGCACCCCCGCCGAAGAAGGCGGCGGCGGCAAACTCAAGCTGATCGCCGCGGGCGCCTACGCCGACTGCGCCGCCTCCCTAATGGCACACCCGGGCCCCGGCCACCGGCTCCCGCGCCCCGCCCGCGGCATCGCCTGCGTGCGCATGCTGGCCAACGTCAAGATGCGCGTGCACTTTGCGGGCCGCGAGGCGCACGCGGCCATCGCACCCTGGGACGGCATCAACGCGCTCGACGCCGTGTGCCTGGGCTACAACGGCGTCAGCATGCTGCGGCAGCAGATCCGGCCGTACGAGCGCATCCACGGCGTCTTCCGCGCCGCCGGCGACCGCCCCAACGTCACGCCCGCCGACTGCACCGTCGAGTACTACGTGCGCAGCGCGACGCGCGCGGGCGCGCAGGCGCTGTGGGGCAGGGTGCTCAAGTGCTTCGAGGGGGCCGCGCTGGCGACGGGGTGCGGCGTGCGGGTGGAGCCGCTGAACGCGTATGCGGATGTGCGGCCGAGCAGGGCGCTCTGCGAGGCGTATGTGGATGCCATGCCGGCGGGGGCGGTGCTGCTGGATGATGCGGTGGGCTTTCTGGCGGGGAGCACGGACATGGGCGATGTGTGCTACGAGTGTCCGGGCTTTCACGGCGCGTTTGGCATTGGCACCAGGAAGGACGGCGAGGCGAATCACACCAAGGGGTTTGCTGCCGTGGCCGGGACGGACGAGGCGTTTGGGCTGGCCATGGAGTGCGGCAAGGGCATGGCGTTGGTGGGGTGGCGGGTCTTGGCTGACGATGCTTTTGCAGAGCGGGTGCAGAGGGAATGGGAGGAGGACATGAAGCTCGCCGCGCAGGGCAAGTAAATTGTCTTTTGATAGGGTTAGGGCCTGCCGTTGCTGCCTGCCTGTCTGTGTCGTTCGTAACTTCCTTCTTTGCTTCGATTGGTCCTCCGAGACCGGCACCCTGTTGGCCTGTTCTGTGACTCCTGCCCTATGACTCGTGTCCCCCAATCGCAATTTCCCTGCCGCTAATAACCGGCCTAGAAGCCATCCAATCCATAGATTGAGACGGACAAGCCATTGTCAAGTTGTGATAAATCTCTAAGTTGGTTATCTGTGTCCTAAATCGTCGAACGTCTGGAAAACCCAAGGTCGACATTGCCGGACAGTTGCCAAGTCCCCAGTTCACCAAATACTGATTATGCTGCATATCCGACACCCGAGGGGGCCAGTCATATCGCCCAATCTAGACACGCCGACACCGCCGCCTCCGCTCCGTACCGTAGGACGTGTGGAGGGGCCACAAGCCGAGAGCAAGCGGCCCACGAGGCATTTCCAGCCTTGGGGTTTCCAGAAGAAGGCCAGGCGAGGTGCTAGGACGGTTTCTCTCCTCTGCCTTCCCTGGTGTGTAGCGATCTCAGTGTCGAAGACGCCGGGTCGGACGGAGAGTGCGTACCTTGTTGAGCAGGTTCCCCTCCCGGCTGCAGGCTGTGCCGCCTTCCAAGATACCGTAACATGCATGGCCACATCATGATGTGGAGTTGGTCAGATTGCCTGTGTGTAATATATATGTTATATACGTGTGGGATGTGGGGGTACAGCAGCTATTTATACGGCCTCTTATTCCCGCCCGCCTTCCCCTCTTTCTTCCATCCTGCACCTACCACCCGCTCAACAACCACCCCAACAACAACACACGCAAGCATTGTACGATGTCCGGGCAAAAGCAATGGCGCCTGCCGCAGGGAACATATCTACACGATCAAGGTAACTTCAGTTAATGGAGCATCCGGGTGTTCGACAGCATGCTGTGGTCCCCCTCGCCCGCCGCCTCCGCGTCCAAGTCCGGCGCAGGCTCGGCTGAGGGTGTGGTCACAGCATGCTGTTGTTCTGAGAAATACCGGTCGAACTTGATCTGGATAATACCAGCGAAAGGACATGCTTCTTAGCCTCCCAAGCCCCCCAAGTGCCGCGACGGGCACACGTGAGTTGAATGCTGACTCCCTGTAGCTCGCGCTTTGATCTCTCAACATGTCGACTGACAAGATCACCTTCCTGACGAACTGGTACGCGTCGCCCTTCTTTCTTCTGTTCGGGTGGCGTTAATGCAGGCCCAGGCACGCTACGCCGTACCATGCGCCGCTGTACCTGGCCCAGGCCAAGGGCTTCTTCCAGGATGAAGGCGTCAAGGTTGCCCTGCTCGAGCCCAACGACCCCAGTGTAAGCCTGATTCACAAGTGGGTGGCCGAATGGCAATCTGACAATCGCGTCAGGATGTGACCGAGATCATCGGCTCTGGAAAGGTCGATCTTGGGTTCAAGGCCATGATCCACACCCTCGCGGTATGTGTAGCCACATGAGGCACTGTCCGGCTTCGGCCATGCTGACCCCTCGACCAGGCCAAAGCCCGCAACTTCCCGGTCCTGTCCATCGGCAGCCTCCTCGACGAGCCCTTCACCGGCGTGGTCTATCTCAAGGACTCGGGCATCACCACCGACTTCCGCACGCTCAAGGGCAAGCGCATCGGCTACGTCGGCGAGTTCGGCAAGATCCAGATCGACGAGCTGACGTCGCACTACGGCATGCTGCCGTCCGACTACACGGCCGTGCGCTGCGGCATGAACGTGTCCAAGGCCATCGTCCAGGGCAAGATCGACGCCGGCATCGGGCTCGAGAACGTGCAGATGGTCGAGCTCGAGGAGTGGCTCGTGGCCCAGGGCCGTCCCCGCACCGACGTGCAGATGCTGCGCATCGACGAGCTCGCCGAGCTCGGCTGCTGCTGCTTCTGCTCCATCCTGTACATTGGCAACGAGCGCTTCATCAGCGAGAACCCGGACAAGGTGCGCGCCTTCATGCGCGCCGTCAAGCGCGCCACCGACTTCGTCCTCGCGCAGCCCGAGCAGGCGTGGGCCGAATACGTCGACTTCAAGCCCGTCATGGGCACCGCGCTGAACCACAAGATCTTTGAGCGCAGCTTCGCCTACTTCTCCAGGGACCTCAAGAACGTGCAGCGCGACTGGGAGAAGGTCACCAAGTACGGAAAGCGCCTGTGTGTGTTGGACGAGGACTTTGAGCCCAACTACACCAATGAGTTTCTGGAGTGGGCGCTTGATGCCGATTCGTCAGACCCGACCGGCGACCAGAAGAGAATGGCGGCGCTGCAGAAGGATGTCGCCGAGACTGGCGGTTTCCAGCGCCTCGAGGCCCAGGTTGGCGCCTAGCGCAGGGGTCCACAGTCCACAGTCCACTCACACTGGTCCTGTAACTGCGCCTGTACCACACGTCTTGTTTGACATGCCAACTGTTGCCGTTCATTGGTCGAACAAATAAATTTATGATGGTATCAATTCCCCTTGCAATTGCGGCGAAACCTTGCAGTGTCAGCGACGCGCTTGTCCCAGTTCGCCGTGTGCCCGAGTTGACCATGGAGGGGCAGTTGCAAGTTCCAGAAGCTGCGGGTTGACAAGAGGGGCTTGCGGGGGCTTGCACCTCGAATTGAGCCCACCAATCTCCTCCCTGAAATTGCATTAGCGGGACGCATGCTGTACGTCATGAATCGCTGCCGACCGGCCGGCTTGGCGCTTGGCTTCCACGGCCGACATCCCTGTTCCGAGATGTCCGAACATCTTGTCGATCTTCTCCCCGCGGCATCCGCCCTTTAAAACCAGCATCGCGGCCAGCGTCGTGTGGAAAGCAACCCAACTGCGCTACCACCCGACGCGACTTGTCCTTCATCCGATCCCGCGCGAGCGCCTGGGCCGAGTTCTCTACACCCGCGCCCGCCAAGCCTCCAAGTTCCACAGGCCAGAGATACATCTCGCACCCCCGCCATGACGCGCGACATGGTGGGCCGGGGCAGCGACAAGACGTCGTTGCCGCGTCCCAGACTTCGAATCCCCTCCACAACGGCAGGCATTGTTCTCGCGGTCGCATTCGCACCGATGGCGCTGGCGCACGGAGGGCACGAGGAGAACAAGATCCCCGAAGGCCAAACCATCTCGCTAGACCCCCTTGTAAGGCGGACCGCGGCGTCTTGGATAGGGCGAGGGTCGGCAGGTCGCTGACAGGCCGGCAGGACACGACATTATGGATACACATCTTTGTCCAGACTCTCGCCTTTGGCGTGTTGTTCCCGCTGGGGATGGTATTAGGGGTGAGTGTGCTGGGTTCGTGCGGTCGGTCGGATGGTGCGACGATGCCTAACAGGGATTTGCGTGCGTCTAGATGATCAAAAGCCGCTGGCACGTCCCGCTGCAGGTGTTTGCCACGCTGCTCGCCCTTCTTGGCTACGTCCTCGGCCATCTGCACCGGGGCCGACAGTTCAACCCGAAGAACGTCCACGCCAAGGCCGCCACGCCCCTCCTCTTCCTCATGCTCGCCCAGGTCGTGCTGGGCATCTACCTGAAGCTGCACCTCGAAAGAGGCATCCATCGCCGCATACGGCCTGTCGCCCGTCTCGTTCATAGCGTCAACGGCAAGGCCTTCCCGGTCTATGCCTGGGTGCAAATGGTCTTCGGCGGCATCACGGCGCTGGGTTTCTGCCAGGGGGATCATCTGGGGCAATGCTTGGCCCACTTCATCATGGGGGGCGCCTTTATTGCGTACGCGATCCTGCTGACCATCCTGTTGCTGGTTGGACAGCTTTGGGTCCGTCGGACCGGACGCAGCCAGGAGTTCTTCGACAGCGCCGTCATCGCCGCCTGGGGCTGCGTCAACACCTTCACCGAGCACCGCTGGGGCACCGCGTGGGTCAGGAACGACTGGCAGCACACCACCATGGGCGTGATCTGGTGGTGCGCGGGCCTCGTGGGCATCTGGCTCAGCAAGGCGCGAGACGGCAGCCCGACGCGCAACTTCATCCCCGGCTTCGTCCTCTTCATCACCGGCTGGGCCATGTCGGCGCATCCGCAGGAGCTGATGATCAGCGCCATGACCCACCAAATGTTCGGCTACACCCTCATGGCAGCGGGCTTGACGCGCATCATCGAGGTTTCCTTCGTCCTCAGAGACAAGCCCGGCGTCTCGGAGGACGGCATGCAGGTCAACAGCTTCCAATACGTCCCCGTCTTTGTAAGCCTTCCCACACATGCCTGCCTCCGCCAGATGGCCCCTAACACCCCACCCAGTTTCTCTACGCCTCCGGCTTTCTCTTCATGGGCGCCACCGAAGAGCAGATGCTGCTCATGGCGGGCTCGGGGATCGACCACGTTGCGTACATCCTGATTCTCTACAGCCTGGCCTCGCTGCTCTTCCTGTTCACCATGGTGCTCATCCACGTCTATGATCGTGGCGCGAACCCGCCGGCGAAGCTGGCCGCCAACAGAAACGGGCATGTTTCCCGCGGGGATAATGACGACACCCAGCTCCGTGACGCCAACGAATTTGAGCTGGATGGGCTCGCGAGCGACGATGAGGACGAGGAGCGTGCGGCGAGGAGAAAGTTGCTGAAGCATGATGGGTCGGGGGAGGATGCCGGACTTGCGAGCCCGAGCACGCTTGGGGGAAACAGTGATCGGGTGGTCTAAAAGGGGGCTTTGGGGGAAGGGGCAGCGTCATCGGCATTGGGTTGGCTTATTGGAGTTGGCGGCTGGTTTGAAGGGGTGATGATTGTCGAGACCGGCATATGATTACAGGACAATGATACAGTATCTGCTCAGCAAGGGTAGGAGCTGGGGATGAAGGATATTACGCGGGTTATTGAACTGGTATTCCTTCTGGAAGGCTCAGAGGTGACGTCGGTGGAGGGCAGAGTGCAGGATCGGCATCATGGATTGGAGAGGCACCTGCCTAATTCGGTCAAGAAACAGGCCCGGCATGCAAAGCCGAGAGTACATGCAGTGTACCGAATCAAACACCTTCAAGCACCAACCTGTCCCGCCATCCGCGCCACCCCCGCACATTCCCGGTATCCTGCCGCCAGCCTGCGAGCTCAACCTTAATCCAACCGTAGGCCCAACACCATTCCGCGTTCTCCAGGGCCGACTCGATCTCAACACAGAAAAACATAAAAACACTACATTTTACCTCGCTCACAGTACCGCGCCGCAAACCCGCAGAAAACCCACACTACCCGTAACCCAAGCAGCATTCAGACAAACCACCACCACCCCCCCACACACAACCAACATGCCAACCCTCCAAGCCCAATGCCTCTGCACCGCCCGCACCTTCACCGCCCCGCTCCCCGCCCAACTCCCCCTGCCCGCCGCCTCCTGCCACTGCACCTCGTGCCGCCGCGTCACGGGCGCCCTGCGCGCGAGCGGCACGCCCTGGCCGGGCGACGGCGCGGCCATTGCCGCGGCGGCAGCGGCGCCACACTCGACGCTGCGGCGGTACCGGCGCTCGGGACGCGTGACGGTGCTGTTTTGTGGGGAGTGTGGGGTGGGGTTGAAGGGGGCGGAGGGGCCGGCGGGGGAGGTGCCGGTTCGCTGCCACTGCGGCGGCGTCGACTTTGTGCTGCGCGCCGGCGAGGCGCAGCGGGAGTATGCCGAGTGGCAGCGCAGGGGCCGGGAGCTGCCGTGGTTTGTTGACCCCGTCACGCACAAGGCGCTGGGCCTGGTGGATAGCTGCGATACGTGCCGGGTTTGGAGCGGGGCGGAGCTGTTCCACTGGACCTTTTCCGCTCTCAGGCACGTTTCCTTTGCTGGAGGTGACGGCGGCGGATTCCCGCAGAGCGCCGTGGACCTGGGGGCGGCTGTCGAGGCTGGGGATGGCGGGACCCGGGATCCTAGATTCGGCACGCTCGCGCTCTATGCTAGCTTACCGGACGTGTAGCGATACCTTTGTGGGCGGTGCTCGGCATGTGTGTTCTATGCTTGCGACGACCGGCCGGGGGTGGTGGATGTAGCGGTTGGCTTGTTGGACGCTCCCGACGGCGCAAGGGCCGAAAGCGTCATCTCATGGGCCCTGGGAGGGCAGCTCGCTTGGAGGCAGGACATGGCGGGCACTTGGAGAGAGGAGTTGCTCATCGCTGCGGAGACGGAGTCGGAGCAATGGAGAATCGCAAGGGGATATCCCAAGAGCTGGATCAGGGTTGCAAAGGAGAGAGCTGCCGAGGAAACGCGAGGGGGGTGAAGGTGACCGGTTGCTGGCGGACTCGGGCCAAGTCTCAGGCCGCAGAAAGAGAGGCTATCCGCAGCGACCCACAACATCCACAACAGCGTCAGTGGTTTAGTGGTAAAATCCATCGTTGCCATCGATGGGCCCCGCGTTCGATTCGCGGCTGACGCAGCACATTCCTTTTGCCATCTCGCATGTCATTTTTTGGCAAGTTTCCTCGAGTTGCAAAAATAGGGGTTATGAAGAGCATCCTAGACTTGGCTGGGATTATGCCTGTAGTTGCAGTGTACTGTTTGAGCTATGTCAAAAGCGAAGCGAGCATGAACTTTGAGACGGGGTGATCCATGGAAAGGAGAAGTCCAGACCTGTACATATTGATCTTGGCAGATCTTCTAGCTAAGGGGTAGAAACCCGCAGATGATAGTTGGATAAACGGCAGGCATCTTGTCAAGATTGTTTGCATTCTTGTTTTCGCGCTTGGAGATGGGGGATGCCAGACACATACCACTGTGCTATGCGATGCGCATGCGAAAAAAAGGGGTGGGTGAGGGCTACGTAAGCAAAAGAAACGTCACCTGCAGGATTCGAACCTACGCTCCCGAGGGAACTGCCTAAGCTTGGAATTAGCAGGGCAGCGCGTTAACCACTCCGCCAAAGTGACTTCGATGTTAAAATCGGGAGTTGTTTCGTCCTACCAATGGCAGGGGCAGAAAGATGTGCAAGTACAATTCCCAACCGCTGCGCCTACTACACCTTATATTTCTTGTTGTTGTTGATTTCTGAATTCTGCTTGGGAACGTTTGCTGATAGCAGACATGAGGGCCTCAGTGTTGTGGGTTGCAAACTAGAGGTGCGGGATGTGTCTAGGAAGAGGGACTAAGGGAGATGAGCATCTCGCAAGTATTGGGACAATAGGGTGTATACTAACAACTCTCGTTCTGAGTCACAGAGCGTTACATAACCGTGATAGAAGAGAACCCCCATTCCGTCTTGTTGCTCCTCGGTGGTTGTGGTAACTATCCTTGGGTAGGTACCATTTGTATTCCCGAGAGGCCAATATCCGGCGAACAGCAACAACAGCAACAACAAAGTCTTTGCGTTGGGCGCTACTCAGAATTGCTCAGGTAGGCTGCGGTCTGAAAGCCAGTGGAGTCGATCAATGTGGAATGTGGAAATGACAACTCTTCGCCATGTGGCAGGGGCTCAACATTTGGTTCCCGAGGATCATAGAACCAGGAGCTACCTAAAGCTTACCAGAGCGCTAGTGTGCAACCGAAAGTCCGCCGTTGCCCTTAAGCTTTTGGTCTCCCAACCATGCTTTGTACCCTGGAGGGATCGGCAACGTACCGAGGTTCCGGTACTTTGTGGCTGGCAACGCTACCGGACAGTTCCCTGTTTACTGTACTACAATCTTGCGGACGGCATCCAAGTTGGGTAGGCAGAGTGGCGGCAACGAGGGGAGTCTGGAAGACCAAAATACAAACCCAATGCCACGTTCCAGGCCCTGGAAGTAACCTACACACACACATTGTCACAAAGTCAGGTGCGGATTGCCGATCCGACTCCCCACTCATCCATCTTGGAGTTCCATCACCTGCCGCAACACCATGACCATCCATGCCCGACTCCCCTGGGACGTCTGTGGCACAGGAGCAGGGTCCCGGCGCCGGTCTAGTCCGAGGCTAGTTGCCGTGTCAACTGGGGCGCATTTCGCTTAGTCTGTTGCTGGGTTCTGAACCTGTTTCGGAAACGGCCACAAAGTCTCGGCGGGTCTTGTATCGCCACGGCAGCATGCACGGCAGCATACATATCTTGTGTCCACCTGATTTCCAAGTCGATCGATGCCTTCTTCTCGCCTAGATTAGGTATGTCTGTTCGCGGTATTGATAGTGATGGCCGAGTATTGTATGTCGCAAGAGCTGTTTCTGAGGTAGTGGTGATCGGTATCGTGGTCGCGATCCTGCAGCTGCCTGGCCACCGTTTGGGGGGAGTTGGAGCCATTGTCCCGAGTGTGTTGAGAATTCGGCGCCGAGCGTGTCCAATGTAGACTGGGTTGGGTGTTACGATGCAGACCTGAATAAAACAAGGTGAGATCGACAATTCACCTCCTTTTTCCCCATGATTCGCTAATGCGATGGTTTGGGGACCGATCTCGGCCTTCGGCTAGTATTGTACTGGGCGTCGATGGCAAATTGGGTATCGTGGGGGTTGGCGAGAGTGCAGTTGTAGAAGAAGCTGGAAGCCAGAAAGACGGTGTCGCGTGGGCGCCGAGGTGAATTCCGCCGTCGCACTTTTTGGACTCGACCCAGCTGGTCGTGTTGCGACCGCGTGGTTGGGTTGGCGACGATGATGCTTCCTGCAGGTCGTGTTGTGATGATGGTTGGTGCCAAGACGGTCAAAAACAGGGAGGCAGGGACTGGAGTCAGGACATTGGCGACCCTCGGCCACCAATCCGGGGGCCGCAATCAAGTGTTCTGCTTTCTAGCGCGCCTCTTCCTCCGACCCCTGGATGCTTGGCGAGACAATTCACCACATGGTGCAGATTCTAGGCTCGCTAGGCTTCTTACCCCTGGGCCTTCACCCCGCATCCCCGCAATGTTTAGCTCGGGACGCCCGCGTGTGATTGCTGGAGAGACCTGCGATCAATGCGGGCAGGGGGGCAGGGGGACAGGGCTGGATGCGTGCTGGGACCAATCAAGCCGGCCTGCTCTGCTCACGGCCCCCAGGCAACAGAGCAGAATCATACGCCGTTGAGCCTGATCATTGAACCATGTCATCACTCACGCCGTCGCTGCAGCACTTGCGCAGCTTGGGCCGCTTATCATCACCGATCGGCTGCACTCGCCTTTCTTGCCTCTTTCCAGGTCTCTGTTCCGTCCTTTCCGTTGCCGCGCATTTCCTCCCGGGCGAGCTGGCGGGCGCCGTGGACCAAACTGGGGCTGCGGGCCGTCCGCATCGCGTCTTGTCGGACTCTCGATGGATCATTGTCGACTACTGGCCTGAGCGATGCTGTGCAGGCGAGATGGGATTCGTGGACGAGGGATTGCGGCGCGGGTTCCCCTTGGCCGAAACCGCATGGTGCTCCCATGTGGGCAGAGCTGGTCGAAATGAGGGCAGCTGTGGCCGGATGCATGGGTGGATCTGGCGGTCCTTTAATAGGCGTTGGAAACTGGGGGCGGCCTGCACCCCGCCTGAGCGTGCGTGCGCGCCAAGGTAGGTAGGTCGTACATGTACCAAGGAGGCGACCGGCTCCATGTGGCGCTGCCAGGCCTGGGCCGACGCCCGAAGTCGTGCCGTCCGTGCCGACCTGCAGCATGTGCTTTCTGGCTCGTGGCCGCAAAAAACTGCCCCTGGCTGCTTCCTCGAGGGCGGCCCCTCGTCCCATCTCTTCTCCCGATGTCAACGATCGAGTCGGCGCACAGACTGCAGCAGCAGGGGCTACCCCAGAGTCTCTGCTGTCGATAGTCTGCCACTAGCTTGCCACAACTTGTGCGCGGCGTTTGATAGGTTGCGCATTTCAATTTAAGATGCATGTCCCGCACGCCATTGCCGCGCCGTCCATGATAAGGCCGCCGCGACCGCACCCCGCCCGGCCTCTCCTGTAGAGTCTCCTGTGTCCCGTACTCCGTACTCGGTAACCGACACGACACCACACCTTCCCCTGCCCAACATGAGAGCGATCTTTGGGCTCGCCGTCGCGCTGATGGCGGCCGTGGTGCCGCTGGCATCGGCCCTGAAGCTCGATCCCGCATCAGATGTCGTACTCCGGGAGCTGCCCGTCTGTGCGGTATGTCCACCGCCAGTGTTCGCTGTTGCGCTCGTGAAAAAAGACCAAGGGCACTAATGTTTCGGATTCCTGCTGGGTAGGCCGCTTGCCTGGATATTGTGATTCCGAGGTCGACCTGTGCGACGAACTCGACGCCGGCCTGTCTCTGCGCCAATATGGACCTCCAGAACGACATGACGCGCTGTGTCATGGGCAAGTGCAGCATCAGGGAGGGGCTCGGTATGTTTCTCGGAGCCGGCGCCTGCTCTGCTCGTTTGCCGCCCGGGCGACCAACTGACTTGCCACTTGCCTAGTGACCAAAAACATGACGGTCCACACGCTGTGCGGCATGCCGATCCACAACCAGGGCCCGACGTACGACACCGTATCGATCGTGCTGGGCGTCATCTCGTGCAGCATCGTGGTGCTGCGGCTGGGCTTCAAGATCTCGGTGACGCGCAGCCTGGCGGCCGACGACTACGTCGTCTTGGTGCTCATTCTGATCGGCATCCCCAGCATCGCCATCACGCACTACGGCACGACAACCAACGGCGTGGGGCGCGACATCTGGACGCTGACGCCGCAGATGATCGACACCTTCCTGTTCTACTTCTTCGTCGTGGTCCTGATCTACTTCAGCCAGGTCGTGCTGATCAAGCTGGCCTTGCTGCTCTTCTACCTGCGCATCTTCCCGAGCCGGGGCGTGCGCCGCCTGCTCTGGGGCACCTTCGGCCTGAACGTCTTGTACGGCGTCATCTTCCTCATCCTCGCCGTCTTCCAGTGCAAGCCCATCAGCCACTACTGGCAGGGCTGGGACGGTGAGCACGACGGCACATGCCTGGATAAGCGATCCATTGCCTGGGCCCACGCCGCCATCAGCATCGCGCTCGACGTGTGGATGCTGGCCATACCGCTCTTCCAGATCAACACGCTGAACCTGCACTGGAAGAAGAAGATTGGCGTCGGCTTCATGTTTGTCGTCGGAACCTTGTATGTGGCCCGTCGCCCCGCCCCGAACCCGAATCTGCCCTGGCTAACCCCCGCCGCCCGCCGACAGCGTCACCATCGTGTCCATCATCCGTCTCCAGGCGCTCGTCACCTTTGCCAAGTCGAGCAACGCCACGTCCGACAACTTCCCCGTCTCGCTGTGGTCCACCGTCGAGATCAACGTCGGCATCATCTGCACCTGCATGCCGACCCTGCGGCTGCTGCTGGTCCGCGTGTTCCCCGCGCTCGGCTCCGGCAGCAGCTACGCCACGGGCAAGGCGTACAACTACAACACGGGCGGCCAGATGCCCTCGAGCCGCATGCACGCCAGCCAGCGCCGCGGCATGGGCAACTTCGCGACCACGTCGAACCACGTCAGCGCCGAGGCGAGCAGCAGCGTCGAGACGGTCCCGGCCAAGGAGCGCGGCATCATCCGCCACCAGACCTTTGCGGTGCAGTACGACGACGACGAGACCAGTCTGGTGCAGATGCGCGCCATGGGCCGCGCGGGGGGGAGCCAGATAAGCGATGATTTGCCATAGCGGGGACTTGGGAATTTCAATATGTTTAACACCAGTGTTCGGTCCTTGGAGTTGTCCACCTTCTCGATTCTCGCCCGTGTGTGTTGTGTACGAGGTAGGTCGCTCGCGTGTGTACCTACGCCGAAAACCCGCCGGGCCAGTCACGATCGGTGTCTTCGCCGTAAAATACGACCATGGCCGGCGATGCAAAGGGCTTGACACGAGCAACAAAACTTGGAACCCTGAAACTTGGAAGCCTGGGCCGCCCTGGAGGTGCATCCTTCAACACACCACCTGCACGCCACGCTCCTTCATGTTCCATGTTCCATGCTCCAACTTCCAGCAGCTCGCCAGGCCATCTCTCCAACACCTATGTCCTGTTTCGTCCAACACTGGCAGGATTCTGGATTCCCTCACGTCGCCATAACAAACGTCAGCCAGCGGGACCAGGCCGGTTACGCGAGGGTCCGCGACGTTCCGCGGCATGCCGAGAGGGTAGAGGCCCGCACCGAGCAGTGGCAGGCGCGGCATGCCGAGCGCGAGAGGGTCTACGACGAGACCGAAACAGCCCGGATGGAGCGACGCGACCGGACCGACCCCGACATCCAACGCCGTAAGTACCACCCACCCACCTGCCCGGACCCCAGCCGCGACCTCGCCCGACGCTGACCCCCCGCCCACACAGTCCGCAACGCCAAGAACCGCGAGGAGGCCGCGGCCCGCCGGGTGGTGCATGCCCAGCGCGACTATGTCGCCGCCGGCGGCAGCGACCGCGCCAACGAAACCATCAACAGAACGCAGCGCAACATGGTCCCGGTGATGTACGTTGCCCCCCCCCCCCCCCCTTTTTACCTCCCCCCCCCCCCCCCTCCCCCAAATGCACGCGCACTGCACTCACTGACTAACTAACCCCTGCCATCGACAGCGCCAACAACAGGCTGCCGACCGAGATGGTCGACGAGATTGACCGCCGCGCGCGCTACCCCCCGACCAGAACCGAGCCGCCCACCCGGCGCGAATACGCCCGGCGGAGATAGTGGTCCGGCTGTCGTGGTGTGGCGTCTGGCTCCCTGGTGTGCCGCGATCCGCGGAGCGCCCTGGTGGTCTCTGCAGTGCTGGTTACGTCGTGGTAGGGGGGGGTTTAGGTCGCGTTTGAATTGGCGGGTGGGTGCGGTGAGGCCATTCATGGCAGTCACCATGGAACAAATTCATTCTGTGCCAAAAAAAAAACCCCCGCGGCGCTAAAAAGCTGTGTCTCAGTGCTCAGACTAGAAGTACATACACAGCAAAAGCAATGCCCAATAACAGGATTGAACTGTTGACCTTCGCATACCATATACAGGGGGAACCGGTATTAGTACGACGCTCTAACCAGCTGAGCTAATCGGGCTTGTTGATTGGTTGGAGGCTCCATATCCGGTCCTAACATCTGGTCCAGACAAGGGAAGGAACTACACCCCCTCGTTCCTCCCTCACTCCCGACACCCAGGTTCTCCTCGGTTGTTCGCTAGAAATTATCAGCACTTTCCCTAGAATCTCACCAGAACAAACCCCGAACTTGGTTAAAGTGCCGAAACGTCTTGGAGGAGAATTGGTACTAAAGCCCAATGACTGGATCCGGGGGTCGGATTGCAGACACCATCAGCTTCAGCTTCATGGATGCCCGGCTAGGATTTTCAATATGCAAAACTCGAGGTCTCTTTATTTTACTCGTGTGGATTAGGTACCTACCTTGGAAGGGCATGTTCGCCGCAGAACTCTTCATCCAAAAGGAGAAATCACCCATACCTAGGCACACCCGGGTCCTGCCGCACATCGATACCAACCCTCCGCTTTCTCCAAGTATGGTTCAGGCTCCCCCATGGATCAGCAAGACATCAAGTCAATTTACCACCAGTGCACCCGAACTAAAACAAACAGAAACAACGCCAGCGAGCCACTGACGCCAAGCAATGCACCCCATCCCACAAACTCAGCCCTCCCCCTCCCAGCCCC
>MU853401.1:1634780-1743232 GCA_033297235.1 Trichocladium antarcticum
GGGGTCGGTACTGACGAGGAAGCCGGCTGGGGAGGTCGGGGCCATGTTGAGGTTGACGGCCCAGTCGCTGAAGGTGGCGGTGCCGCGGATGGCGAAGACGATGGTGTTCACGTCGTCCATGGGCACCGATTTGATGACCATGGCCTTGGTGCCCATCCGCCAGTCGGCGTTGACGTGGGCATCTCGCTCGACGCCGGTGGGTGGCTCGTAGACTCGCTCCGAGTACTGCGCGGCGAGGCAGAGGAGCGGGTAGGTGGGGATGTACCTGGGGTCATGTTGGTGACATGCAAATGGATAGAAAGAGGAGGACGGGGCATACAGTCTGAGAGGCGGCAAGTTCATGGGCAGCCTTGAGTTCGCATAGAGGTCCACCTTGGCAAAGAAGCCCCCCGAGCCAGCCACGGCCGCAGCTATCGGCTGCCCCTTGGGGTGGTCCGATGTGTGATGCTCTGGGCTTCTCCTTGGCTGGTACCTGTCGCTCATCCGCGCTGCTAGTGGCGGCGGCGTCTGCGTCTGGGCTGGTTGCCAGGCAAACATGTCATGTTCTTTCCTGATGTCGCAACCTTGGTCGATCATGGTCAGGACATGGTCAAGGTGGATGGATATCTGGTTAACGAGGGCGTTGTTTTGATTGGCCAGTTGCTTCCCACGACCATGCCATGATGGCAGCGCATCGTCCAAGAGCTGTGGGATGCTCGTCCCTTGGTATATCTCCTTTGCCAAATCTACCGCAGACCCAAGATTCAGTTTACTCAGGGGTGTGCTGGCCGTGCGGGGCGGTCCGGAAGCTTGAGGGTATGGCGAAGCGCCGAGATAGTAATGGTGCTGATGCACGACGAGGGGGGAATATGGTCCGAATTGCTGGTATGGATTTTGGTGTTGTGGGCCCGCATTCCATCCAGGGGGTGCAGGAAGGGGACCGGCGGCCTGAAACGCGGCAGGTTGTTGATACACACCACCGGAATGCCACTGTGAGACCTGAGTTGAGGGTGGCGGCGGTGGTTGGTATTGCGGTGGTGTGCCGCCGCAGTCTTGGGAGGGGGTTGTTGGTGAGTTCTTCCTCACTTTTTTGGATCTGACAAAGAAGCCCATGTTGAAGCTGTACGACTTGGGAGCTTCCCCAATCGGAGTCATCAAATGCTGTCGCAAGTGGGCTGCTACGGCCTGTGAACACAACCGTTTATGGGACGCTGATGGATCATGTCGAGGCTTGGTGAGGGGGACCACCGGGGAGCCGGGCCCCGGGGCAAACGGCCTTCATCAAGGCCCGCGGTGGGGGTGCCTTGCTGGGGTGCTGCATCCAAGGCGTGCTGACGTGCAGGCAAATGCCGTCTCTGCGCTCCCATTCGCTGGCCTGGCACTGCTCCGCCTCAAATGGCAATCCGCGGTGGCGGCTTCACATGTTCTTCTTGCATGCAAGCGGTGTCTGGTAGCCGCCCTGTCAGTGGCCCAAAGGGGATTCGATCCAAGGTCACCAAACGGACCAAGACCGGTAGTACAGAATCGCCGAGTTGAACATCCGGGACTGGAGTTCGTTTTAGGGCTGAGGGGCTCTTGGAAATGAAAACTTGGACTCATCAGTCACCAGTGATCACATACACCTGGCAAAATCCAGACATAAGCCCGGCCCCCAGAACCCGAGGCCCTGCCATAGCACTCAAGGTTTGAAGAAACTCCTGCCCCCTTACACGCTGGTGTGAGAGAGAATAGCCAGGCATTTCCCCGGCGTCACGCGCCCAGATCCCAGAACTTGTTGGTGATTAGGTACTCTGGACGGTGCGCGAAGGTATCACAAGTCGAGCCGGGAAAAGGAAACGCCTGCGAGGAGAGAAAAAAGAGAGCAAGAGTAAAAATGCAGGCGATCCAAAGAACAGAGAAGGCGAGGCGAAAAAGCCAAACATGCACCCGGCCCTACCTCCACCTCCACCGTACGTACGCAGCCCCTATTCCCACCGCCCACCACCTCCAACGCTAACACAGCCATCTCCAGTACAGTCCCAAGAACACACTGACAGGTGGTGGACGTGCGGCGAGTAGATTGCCAGGGATGCGATACTAATGGCTTGTATGAGTGACAAATCAGAAAGGAGGCTGGGGTAACGTGATGGTCATCCTGGCGATGCTTCCCGCGGGGTTCGGCGGGGAGGGGAGAGACTGGGGTATGCCGATACCCGTCGGGCGCTTGATGAAGCCGGGCCGCCACTTGGTATCTCGCTTGTTGCTCGTTTCCTTCTCCTTTCTTTTGTCTGCTCTTCTCCCAATCTTCTTCCCAGAATACTCCGAGGCATGGACACCTTTCAATGGACTTGCTTCGGAATTGAAACCAAAAAGCTCAGATACGATCAGCAATGCCTCGGCCATCGTGGGATTCATGTTCCCGTTCTCGCCTGGCAGGCTCAATCAGCTCTCGCAAGGCTTCTGACACCTTCTCTCTTCCGGATATCCGTTGGCCACCTGCAACTGACCGTCGTGGGCGTGATGCGGGGGTGTCTTTGCATCACAGGGGTCGAGACATGCCCCCGTTGCCTTCGTAAGGCCATGCGTTCAACGCCAGCGCTTCCAGTCTGCCAATGTTCTGTTGCCGGCTCATTCACTCTCTTTGTCTTGTTACTCGTGTAGTGTAACCACAATGGCTTAGACTCCTACTGCAGGCCTCCGAAGCAGGGGCGACTTATCACGCTCGGGCCGTCGGGCGCCTCGCCAAACATCGCTTCGGATTGGCTTCTGCTTCCCTAGATCTAACCAACGACAGGACGACCGATTCCTCCCCATTCCACAATGCAATGAGAGCTCAACGTTTGCTCCATACACGTATTGGTTGGCTCCCTATTTCTTGTCAGACCTCGCTCACCAGTGAGCATGAGATCCGGAAAATCGGCACGGTCAAGACTCGAGATCACTCACCGCGTGGTTGGATAAGTAGTCGGCTGCATACATGGGCGCACCCGCGCCGAAGCCCGCTCAGCAATTCCACGTCGAGCGGCCTCTCATCTCAGGATCCAGTTCCCGGCCCTGGTTCAAGAATAAACCACGTTACCAACCGGGGACTGGCCACCAGTCTTCGATTTGACCGTGTCACGTCGAGTGCCACATCACTTTCCGTCTAACCACCATGCTCCAGGAACAGACAAGGCTCACCGGGTACGAGGTAGAAAGACTAAAGTTAATGCCGGCGGTGCCGACTGTCAGGCAATCCTTCCTTTCAGGCCTAGACGAGATTGAAGTCATTCAAGACAGAAAATTTGTACCAAAGGACCACATCCCGGATCTCGCCATTGTAGTGACCCCAAATCGAGTCCTAACTCCGGTGTCAATGGTGCGGCGGCTATTAATATTCCGCCTCCTCGACAAGGCCCGGTAACCGGTTCGGGAGGGATCCGATAGTCGACGATCGGCCCGCCCCCTGCTGTTAATCTCTTCATTTAAACGCGATCCACGGGATGGGCCGAGTCCGTACCCAACCCATCTCTTCTGGACAAGGGTCTCAAAAGGAGAACTTAGAGCGGCCGTAGGAGGTGGGTGAACGGCGAGACACGTGTGTACACAGTGACACCCAGCCGGGCGCATCCAGCCCGATCCAGTTCGCAAGAGGACCGATGAGGCGCCGCGGCTGTCGCGGAATTTGTAGATCGGGAAGCGCCATCTCGGCCCGCTGGCAACCGAGATAAGGACCCAGCTGCCGAGGGAAAGACAATGGATAATAGGGTCCCCTGTTGAGGGCCTCACCCAGACATGGAATCCAGCCGTAGGTCGTTTTGGCCATGAAATGAATTTGGATGTTTCCTAACTTGAAGCATTAAAGGTCGATTGGACGGAGGGAGACAGGGGTGAATTAGATAATATCGGAAGAGGAATGTGCGAACCAGTTGTCTGGGAGGTACACACCAGCGATCAGTGGCTTCAGCTCGCCAGATCTGGTGTACAGTGTGACCGATCCTGCGGTTCCCAGTCTCTCAAAACGAGCAACTGTGTCGTGTGTGCGGTGACTGGCCTGCGCTACCCGGCGAATGTGACGGCCTTGGTCACCGGGAATGTCATCTATATGTATCCGCAAGGAGAGGGCCATCAAAAGTTTGCTGTCCCTGCGTCGATCATGCCCCGCGGGCCTCGGAGGTCTTTGCAGCTCGATTGCTTTTTTCTTTTTTTTAGATTGAGGACTGCGGGGTGAGACCGGGCTTGAGCTGGATGGCTGCATAGATGATAGTTCGCGCCACCGCTCGAGGGCAGCCAATGGGACAGGGCGTTGCTTAACCCGATTGCGAAGTGAATACCGAAACACCTGGCCTCCCTGGTCCCAAAGATCTGCCCGGGGCGATCCGCCGGAACCTTTTCCGCCGAATCTACACTTTGCCAGTGTGACTTGCGGCAAGTCCACTCCGCCGGCCCAGCAAAGCAGAGAAGGCGCGTTGCACTACCTGTACCTGGGTCCAACCACTGCCCTCACAGTGCGAAGGAAATCAGTACGACCGATATTCAAGGCACAAGCTCACAACCGTGTACCCTGAGGTGTCCCGGGACAGCCCAGGCATTGCGTGATGTGTGGTGGTGACCACACGTCCACTCCTTGATCTGATACTGAAAAAAAACGATTGGGAATCAGGGGGCTCAGGGCTGGCGCGCGATCGACATTTTCATCAGATTTGTCAAGGGACCCGCCGTCGCCATTGCTGATCCGGACTCGGGAACCCGTTACCCGGCGAGATTCAGCCAATAATCACTAGTCCCAGCACAGGGCCGGGACCCAGTTGGGTGGTGGTGGTTCAGGTGAGTCGGGATCTCAGGTCCCGGCCTTTGTGGCGCGAATGCACGCGGTCCGAAAGTCTCCAACCCAACGGGCTGGTCGATGGCAACTTGAAGCAGCCGTATAAATAGGCAGTACGGCACCGGCTGCCGCTGGTGTGCTGGGCAAACACGACATCGCCCGGACGCCACAGCGTACAAGTTATTCCAGACGAAGAAACACTTTGCGGATTCCCACACGACACCCGCGCTGTCCTGCCTAGCACAGCTTTCGACTTTCCCAAATCCCCAAACCCTCATCCGGAGTTCCGTCCACTGGAGCCGCCATGTGTCACGGACATCCCCGAGTGCATTCCTGCGGCCATCAGTCTGTGATATGGCACTACTGCCCGACTGCGGTCATTGACTTGGAGACGGGGTATCAGACGACATGTGATTTCGTCAGCTTTGCCGGGTCGTTACCATCAACCGCCAACTGCCCTCTAAAACACTGCGATTTCCACAATGCGGGAAACGGCAAGTGGACCTGTTGCAACTGTGGAGCGCGAAACAGCACCGGCTGGTGCACCAGCATGTCGCCCAACCCGCGGTGGGAGCAGAACACGATCTCGGACGAGTCGGAGGGGGTTAATAAGTGCGACCATGGGTGTTGCCGGAACTGTACCAAAGACGGTGAGTCCCGCTCCGTCTCCGCCGCGAATTCGAATCGCGGGTTTCTAATACTTCTCTAGCTCTGCCTGCCAAATCCAAGAAGAAGAAGAAGGCCTCCCAGATGGACCAACAGGATTCACGAGACGCGGCCTCGGTCGCTCCGGCCGACGATCCGCAGGCGTCAGACAACATCACGCTGGACTACAGCGGAAAGGACGACGAATAAAGTTCGCCAAATAGGAAGAATGGGCAGAAGAGCCGCAAGAGCTTAATCGCCCCGAGAGGGGAGGACGCTGGCGGTGCTGGCTGCTGGAAGTCTGGAACCTGAAGGCGGTGATTGGGATGTGAGATCCGGCAGGGCTGGGACCGCCGGAGAGGGTTCTGGGTGTTTTCCTTTGTCCTCTCATATTGTCAACAATTCAAAATCAAAGCATTCGGCTGGGAAGAATGGATGGGAAGAATGGAAAGACTTGCAAAGGTCGGCAGGGGAAATGAATGCATCTCCTTGGTTGTGGGCAGGAAACCCGCTGCTGGATCTGCTGGTTTACTGCTCAGTGTATACTATAAAGTCAGACCTGGCTTGATTCTTCGGGTGCCTTTTCTTTTCTTTTCTTTTTTAATGATGGAATATCAATTGTTGGTTGTTGGGGGCAAGTTAGGCGCGGGAATGGAACAGAGGGATGGCCTAGAAACGTTGAGCAGATTGAAAACATCATCAAAACCCACTTCTGTCTATTGGTTCCTATCCTATTGGAGCGTGGAGAGGCGGTACCTTGTTCGTATCTATATAGGCACCTACCGTGAGAGACAGTAACAGTGGCCGAGAGCGAGGAGGAAGGTCATTTTGACTACCGGCGACCATAACCTCGAGGTGACTGGGGTATACAAATGGCGCTTGAGAGAGCTACTTATCATGCATACCGGTTGCAGCTCCTCCGTCTGGCCAATTGTAACTGTCACATTGCCAGGCCCGACTTGTGCTTGGCAGCAACAGCTAAGTCTATTTCGCCGGAAACCCGACATACAGCCTGGAGGCTTTGAAAGCTGAGAACAGAGTTTGAGACCCGTCGAATGGAACACAGCATGACCAATTCCAAGTCGTGTAGGCACTGATTCCGGGGTATGCCGTGTGACTCGTGTCGTGCAAGATGTGGAATTTCCTAGGAGGTACCTTGTCTGATAAATACAAGGATCTGGAAACACCCTCCATGGCCGTCGATAGAGCCGACACCGGGAAGGCCAATGCGACTCTGGACCTTTCGCATCATTGCGTCGCCGGCCCACAAGCTCGCGAACTCGCATCAGGGCGAAAAGTGGCAGCATGGTACGATGCGGAATGGTGTAAAAATCGTGGTCTATGTAGGTCTTAGGTCACAGTCGTCACCTGAGAATCGGCCCTGGCCCGATACAATGCCACGTGCCTTGCCTTCCCTACTCCCAGGTAGGGTGCAGGGTCAACGGTGGATCGATATGGAACGGCATGCTGCGGATGGGGTTTGACCTCCATGTATGATAAAAAACGAACGGGCAAAGGGAATGTGCCGGTGAGGTGGGGCTCTGTCGCCAACGTCGCCTGATTTTTATTAATCCACTTGGTCGTCCATGGGTGAGGGGCGATGAAGGCAGCGGGCAGCCTGGAAGCCTCGGAAGCGCAAACACAAGGTCGGCCTGGATATGCGAGGATACATAGTTTCGCCGAGAATGAGCGTTGGAGCGACAAAGAAAAGGGCAATATATAGGTTATTTGCCGTCGCCTTCTGATGCGATTTTCCTGGTTTCCTACCATCATCCACGGAGCGTCCTTCCTTTTTCGGGAGATGAATGGTGACTCCCCGCTGTGAATGGCTGGCCGGCGCAAAAGCTTCGTGAGCCCCTGAGACCCACTCGAGCCACTCTACGGCAAAATGGCAACGGCTCGTTGGACGTATGTATGCTGGTGGGGCCGGCCACGAACCTGCAGCGATCCCACATGGGCAGCCGCTGCATCCATGCCCCGGTCCCTCCCGTCCCACTGTCGACACTCCCATTTCCTGCGAGTTCCGCCTCCTTGTCAATCGCCTGCCATCCCTCCTACCGTCCTGTTCACTTTCATCTCGAGGTGACGTACGCGACAATTTTCCTCACAGAGCTGCCAAACGGGTCGCGCGACAACCGATCCCTGCGGTGTTGGAAGATCCAAAACCGAGCTAGGTACATCGCGATTTCCGTTCCTGGACCGGCGCCGCTCTGTCGTTTCAGTTGCGATAGCGCATCCACCGGGCTATCATCATAAATCATAAAACGAAAAAGCAGAGAGCGAACAAGAAAACGCACGCTCGAGCCACCAAAATGCCGGCCTCTCTGGACTCTTCCTGCCCAATGATGAGCCCCTCCGTAAGCTTACCTTTCCCATGACATCAACCCACATCCCACAACAAACATCGCGCCACCATCCCAACTCGTGCCTCTCGACTGACAACCTCCATTTCTGCCACTTTCCAGGCCCGCGCCTCTGTCCGGTACAGCACATTCAGCATGACGGCCCCCTCCATCTCCCCAACCGTGGTCAGCACCGACAGCATGGTGACGGCCGAGATCCGGCCCATCGTCGACGGGCTCGAACGCATGAAGAACCCGCAGCTCTCCAGCCAGCGCGTGTTCCTGAACGAGGAGAAGATGAACAACTTTGCCCAGCTGGCGCTGGGCGCCAAGCTGGAGCGCGCCCTCGGCCGGCGGATGACGAGTCAAGACGCCGTCATGCGGCCGCGGAAGTCGTCGGTGGTCCAAGCCGTCAGCGAGAAGGAGAAGGCATGAAGGAGGCCGGGGCAACAAGCACGAGGATGTATTCAGCGACGGGACGGAAATGGCGGCATGGCTACGGCGGACACTGCTCTTTGGACGGAGAATCATGCTGGAATACACGCCCCGCTGGACGCTGCGCTATGGGCCAAGGAATGACGAGTCGGCCTGGCGTTCAGTAAGCCGTCGGTGGAGAACCATTGGGAAGGAGTGGGGCGGCATCACCAGCATGTTCGGGTTTTTTATGTTTTTCTTATATCCTTGTTTTGTTTGGGCATCATAGTATCGGGCATCGTGTGTTACGGAGGTGCTGAGTTTCGGGTTCGACGGGAATCTGCACAAGGGTCGGGTTTCAGACAGGAAAGGAAATCGAGACGATTGCGCGTTTGATAGACGACTACAGCAACCGCCTGCCAGTATTAGGTCTTGCGTTGGTTGCAGCACGACAGCCGAGAATGCAAGGTCGCGATTTCGAACATGGGCACCACACTTGTACTTTAAATTGCCTTGACCAACCGTGACGGCTTATTGTCTCAACTCCCAAACGCCCAACCCCGAGTTGAAGGATACCAACGTGGCTTGAAACAACCAAATACACTCGCTCTGCGCGTCCCCATTCCCACTCCCTCCATCACCCAACCCACCTCCCCCCATCCCCCCTCCCATCACCGCCTCAAGCATCCCTCGTCACCTTCTCCTGTTCCAACCGCGCGTCCACCTCCCGCAGCAGCTCGCTCAGCTCCTTCTCCTCGCCCTCAAACTCCAGCCCCCTCGCCACCCACTCGCGCGCCTCGGCGAGCCGGCCCATCTCCACCAGACACCTCCCGCGGCGGAACCAGGCCTTGGCGTTCCCCTGGCGCTTGGCCTCGACGCTGGCCTCGGCGTCGGCGCTCGCCTCGGGCCACTGCGCCAGCTGCATGTGCGCCTGCGCGCGGTTGCTGTACAGCTGGTGGGCCTCCTCGCGCACGAGCTGCGACGGCTCCCACGCCGGCCGCGTCAGCGCCATCTGCAGCCCCAGCGTGTACAGCTTGATGGCCTCGGCGTGGCGCTGCTTGCGGTACTCGGCGTTGCCCGACTCGCGCAGCTTGTGCAGGTTGGCGCTGCGCTTCGGGTTGACCGGCACCGGCGGCGGCGGGACCGTGTGCGGCGCGTCGAGCCCGTGCAGCGCGCGGTGGAGCGTGTTGAGGGCGGCGAGCTCGGCCTCGAGCGCCTTGTTTGTCGGGTGCGGGGAGGAGATGGCTTTGGACTTGGGGTCGATCTGGAGGGGGAGCAGGGTGAATGTTTCGAGGTCGGACATGGTGGGCGGTGGGTTGTGGTTGTGGTTGTGGTTGTGGTTGTGGTTGTGGTTGTGGTTGTGGTGGGTGGTGGGTGGGCGTGTGCGATGGATGATGCCGGTGCTCGCCAGGAAGGCCGAGGCAGCAATTCGGGTCGGAACACGGCCGTCGAAAGGAAGGTTTGATAGCGTCTTGGATTGTGTCTACTATCGCTGCGAATGTCCAAGTCGGGGTGTTGTGGCGGCGGCAATGCTGGGTATCTGAGGTATCGAACAATGGCGGGCACAAGTCCAGGAAAGGACAGCTGTGCTGGCCAACGCCGTCCCTTGAAATCCTTATCTTATTATCCGTTGTTCATGCATGGATGACTAACCCATTCAAGAACGGCTGCCCCATATTTTCCCCTGATGTTGACCCCTTTTCCAAACAAACACAAGGAATTCGAGTTGCCGACTAGTTTAAACTTTGAACCATAAGATATTCCAGGTCAGAAGCATGAACACAAAGCAGGGCAATGGCAGGCCTGCTGGTAGCCTCTCAGGATTTGACAAATTACACCCCACTTATACTCAACAACGTACTGCATCTTTACAAATCCCATCTGAACCAGCACTGCAGTTGCTCCTCGCGGTGAGCTAGCGCAGGCAGTCACGAAATCGGCAAGCAGTGGTCGGTGTGACAGACTACTGCAACTGTGCATGGGCTGTGCCTGGGCTGTGCCTGCCCTTGTCAACGCCACTTTCAAGCAAGTCTCATTTAAAGGCCTGGACCTGCCAGATTGGAATTCACACTAGGCGTGATAAGATGGAGACCAAATACATGCAAACCATCAGTTCACGAGAACCAGTTCCAGCTCGACAATCCGATTGCTGCCATCTCTAACTCCCCAACCCGCCCGCGCCGACTCACGCAAGCCCGGGGGCCTTATGCATTGTCTTTTTTTTTCCCCATCTCAAACGGCCGACAAACTGGTCACCCTTGCCAACCCCCCACCCCGCCCGTTCTGCGCAGCCGGCGACCCCGGCTTGAGCGTGGCACAGAACCAGCTCGCGGCGCGGATCTTCTCGCCGTACGCGATGAAGCCGAACGGCACCAGGGCCAGCGCCGCGCTGATGCCCGCCATCAGGGTGCACGACCACGCAATGCCCAGCACGGCGAGCATGTCCTCAACAGCCAAGGGGATCACGGGCCAACGCCCTAGCTCCGGCCGTCGTTTCCCATCCTCGACAGATAGAAACCCTTCCTCCTGCGGTGCTTGCCAGCCGGGCAAACCAAGTGAATGCTAGTATGGAATTGGGAATCCCCTGCCGACCGACAGCCATCCTTTTGAGTCGGCCAGAAATGACATAAGAATACCCCCCCTCTCGGCCTCTCATCCATCCCCGCTCTATCAACAGATACCGCTTCTGAAAGACAACGACGGGCTGGGCAGGAGGTCCGGGTATCGCCGCCAGAATGTGCCAGTGCCAGCAGCCCCTCGAGGGCCGGAAGCTCGCGTCGTTGTGCGTGTGACACACAATCCCGCTGCCGCCCGCATTATTACGTCACCATTATCCACGGCCAACACGAGGGCAGCCGCGCCGGGAAGTCTTGAGATGATCCGCGTCCTGTCGCGGTCAACAGATACGGTACTGGGGACTGCGCGACTACGACATCGGCCCACCGCAGTCGCCCAACTGCCGCCGACATTTCCCGCGGCTCTGTTTTCTTCATGTCTTCTGCCATCCATTCGGTCATGGCGCAGTGCAAGCTCTGTGGAAGATATCGAGGGCTACGGGCACTTCCGAATCAGAAGCGCGAGCTCGGAATCCTGCTCGGGCTGTGGTGATTCGCCAGGTCCGGATGGTAAGGCAGGTTTGGATGATGAGTCAGAGTCGCCTTGTTGAGGCGAGGCAGATGGCAGTCTCTTCAATGGAGCCGGCAAGGATGTCGCATGACGCTAACGAGAATATCCTGGGACTTCAAAACGCAAGCATGTGGGCGCAATGAGGCTGTAGCCTGCTGCTGAAGAGAAACAAAGAACAGCGGGCCCGGGATGGCTGGGGGTCCGCTATCTGCTATCTACAGAGTGTCCCTCCCCACAGACAGTGGTGGGGGGCTTGGCCCTGCAGTGGGGCAGACGGGCGGCACACTGCCTGACTGCCAGCAGATTAGTGCGGCTCTAGGCCGCATACGGTTGACCCCCAGGGGTTTTCTGTAATATGCAAGATGTCCGGATCGGTGTTGACGACTTCTGGTTCGTGGGCTGAGGCGGGCAAGGTAAAAGAAGGAAGATCTGCGGGTTTTTGCTCCACTCGGAGTTGTGGGAATACCTGGAAAAAAGCTCAGACCAACGGGTCTCGAGCGGGTACAGCTTTCGGAAGTGCATCGGGGCACGGGTATCACGCCATCCACGATCGTATGTAAGTCCCGGGGTTGCATTGGCAGCCGAGAATGGCAAGGCATAGGGCTGGTCTGGCCCTTGCCAGGAACCCTTGTCCCTGGGGATCGCGCAAAGACGAGACCTGGTTGGGTCGTGGACGCCGTTGTAACGTCTTTATTAATCATCCCAGCATGCTTAAGGCTGCTTGAGGCCGTTCTTTGCATCGCCATTCGACGGCGGCGCACAAGAAATATCACGCCTGCGTCCTATCACACGGGGCTTCTGGGTGTGCGGAGCCGCCGGCCTCCCGGATACATCGCCGCGCAGCTAGTATCGATGTGTACCTCAGACATATCGGAGCAGAAACACGAGGGGGGGGCCGAAACCACCCAAGAAGCGCAGGAATACATATATCGTCAGAATCAGCCTATACTGAAGCGCCATATCTCGTATGTACAGATCAATGGCAGCCTCTTGTTTCCCACCAACGACCCGGGCCCCTCTGGCTCTTTGCCGCGAAGATTTCTGCTCCCATATAGGTCTGCTCCAGCACGAACGCCCACCGACCAGTCGCCAACTACCTAGCACTACCGGCCCCTGCCACTGACTGCGAGTGTGCGACTCTCGCGAGCCCACGCAACACCCCCAGCCTCACAGGGCCTGCCATGGCCACGTATCAGAACGCCGACGAATGGCAGCCGGCCTGCCACACCACGACACACGGAGGAGGCCGAGGCCAGACGGCAGCGGCAACCCCCTTTCTCGCAGGCTTGGACGAACCGCCTCGCGGCCCTTTCCAGGGGCCTGGCGGCAGGTGTGACGCGCCACACGGAAGAGCCAATGCCACCCTGCTGCTTTCGCCGCAAGGGGGTATCGAGTGGCCAGGCGGCATGGCCTATACGAATGGCGCGTGGTCCTGGCCCGTATCGTTCTTGCCCGAAACGCCCTACGAAAGTTACCAGGCTGCACCGCCGGGGAACTTGGAGCTTGGCGCGGCGGTAGGGGCGGGCTCGCCGGCGCCATCCGAGCTGGGCATATACTGGGGTCTCAACCAGCCGGGTGCCGCGACACAGCCATCCTCATATACCATAGACGCTGTCCAATCAAGTCCGAGTCATCGTGTTCCTGTGTTTCCATATAGCGATGCAGGCGGTGCCGTCCCCTACTACCACGACTACCATCGCCGGGGAGAATGCATTGTATGGGACCCCGCGGGCGGCGTCGGTGGCACCCGCGCCCTGGCCCCTGCCCAGGGAACGGTGGATCAGCCGATACATGTACATCCCATTCCAGGGACGTGTGCACCGGGCCCGGCGACAAGCGGCCCCGTGGTCGAGAAGGAGCGGCGGAAGCGGGGACGGCCCCGGCTCTACCTAGAGGATGGAACACGCGTGGCTAGCGCGGGATCGTCGAAGCAGAGCGCAGCCAGGACCAGCCCGGCCGACAAGAAGCCGCTAGCCAACCCACCCCTGCTGGACCCGGCCGCCGCCGATAGAACTGCCGCAGGCGACAGCAGCGGAGGGACACCGTCCCCCCCCGCCGCCGCCGCCAGCCAACCCGGCCCCCGGGTGGCGGACCACGACAAGGCCGCGCGCACGCGGGCCCGCAACAAGGCCGCGGCGACTCGGTACCGCAGCAAGACACAGACCAACATCGCGAGAGCCGAGGAAGAGGAACGCGAGGCCGCGCTCCAGCACGACGCCCACCTGGCCCACGTCTGCCAGCTGCGCGAGGAGGTCTTCCAGCTCAAGAGCGAGCTGCTGGCCCAGGCCGGGTGCGGCTGCCCGCTGATCCAGGCCTACCTGTCGGATGTGACGCGTGAGCTGGCTTCGGGCAGCAGCCGCCGAGACTCCGGGAGCTGCTGCGCGCACACCGGAACCACCTCGAGTGCTGCGACAACGCCGGGGGGCGGCTATGGGCTCTGGTGGGGGGGAAGTTCCGGAGACGCTGGGATTTGCTAGTAAGGGAGGAAAGGGGGGGGGGGGGGGGGGGGGGGGGGGGGGGGGGGGGGGGGGGGCGCGCTCGGGGATCCGGCCCTGCGTGAGGTTGGGATAGAGAGTAGATTTCTTTTTAGAACTAGAACTAGGGGGCCCGGAGCCCACTGCATCGATGCTAGGTATATATTAATAGGAGTTGTGATTGGAGCCGCCCTTTTAACGTGCTGCCGCCAAGAACGAAAGACCATCTCCACAACACCCCTTTTCCCCAAAGGCTACTGATCGTGAATAGGATCCCCGACATGCCCGGGCTGAATCAATACACGCCTCTGAATATGGCTGGGAAGATCTGTGATTACCAGCCTGGAGCATTGTCTTTCTCCATGGCGTCGAAGGTTGGGTTGACGAGGGAAGCCTGCGGTTGAATGTGTTTCATGTAGTTTGTTTGAATACCAAGGGATGCCGAACCCAGGATATGGATGGGCGATGATGAGGCCTTGCTACCGGTCCGGGCAGGGACACAGCGCCCTCTTTTATTCCCATTCTCAGCCCACGATCCCTCCATCGTTTGATACCCTTGATCATTCCTGCCGTAAAGTAGAAGCGTCCAGACCGCGCTTCAGGCTGCACAGGGAGGCAAATGCCCATTGGCAAGTGCCGGTGAGCACGAGGTATGCAGAAATTCGGAGCATGCATCCCATTGCAGCGCCTGTCCTCGCGTCTGTGAAGCATCTCGATGTCTAGCCCTGTGGTAACTGCCCATCAAAACAATCTGCCGTCCGATGACGGGCCTCGATGGCGTCTTGGAGGTTCCGATGGCTCTCCGACGGCTTCGGGCCAGGGGCCCAGGTCCAGTACAGCAGGGTGATATCCCTGGGGCGCTGTCGATCTCGATCCAGGCGAGACGGGTGCCGTACCCCGAGTACTAGGATGTGAAGGTGTGAGTGAGTACGGTAGGGAAAGAGACAGCAGTATGAATCCTTAACCCACAGCTCTGGCATTCTGTACAGACACCTTTCTCAGGGCCCCATCGTCACAAATCGAACCCGGCATGATCTCAACGGCGAGCGAGCGGCCAGCATCGGCGCTGTGCCAACGGAACCCGTCTTGGCGATGGGCGCATAAATGCTCGCTCGCGGTTTAGTGTGTAGCACCTCTCCAAGATGTGCTGTGTGAGTGTAAAACGTGTTTCCAAAGGCTGCCAAAAAAAACAATACAGGCCCAACGTTCCCCGATTTCCATGATCCATCCAACCCGTTCCGCTGATCGTAACGCCCGCCGCCAACCAAGGTATCGAATGCAACCCCTGTGATTTCTGCCCGACTCAATCTAACACAAGCTCTCCAACCTCGACTGCCAAAGCCAAAGCCAAAGCCAAAGCCAAAGCCAAAGCCTACTGTCCGTTCCCGTCCCGTTCATGGAGCATAAAGCCCCGTTTCATCATAAATGCATGAGCCAGTGGAGACGTGAGTACATCAAACAAGGGTATCTTGCTCCCAAAACACTCGGGATCTCACGAGACGACCGAAAGAAACCGGTTCCACACCTTGAGGGCGAGGTTGACCATCAAGCCGAAGGCGCCGAGGACAGTAAAAATCTGGAGAAACTCGAACGGATACCGGGTTCGCACCTCGGTCTCGAGAAACGCCTCCTGGCCCTTGGTCAGGACCTCGGCGGGGCTCGGCGGGAACCGGCCGGTGGTGATGTATTGCTCCATGAGGGCATCCTTTTCGTACCACCGCTCCCGGAGCCAGACGTCGAACTCGTCCAGGTTGCTCAGCGGGATATCGTCGAGACGGAATCGGCGCCAGTAGAAGTTGACGGACTTTGGTGGCTGTCCTCGGATGTACGTGCCTCCAAGAGTGAAGATGACTTCGCCAAATTTGCCCCGGCTGTCAAAAGACGTCAGTGGGCGGCAACACACGGACGGCGGGCGGGACGAGAACCTACGCAACCCCTTCGTACGCAACGGTGCAGTCGTAGACATAGTCGACCGTGCCCTTGAGCTCGTTGAGGCAGAAGTAGCATCCGGTGCTCCGCGGAAGCAGCATATGGTCCGGGTTCTTGACCCCAATCTTCTCGGCCCATTTGGCGGACCGGTTTTTGCCATTCTGCGACGCGTTCGTCCCCTCGGGGAACAGGAGCAGCCACATGGGGTCCAGGTACTTCCTCCCCTCGGGCGCCGTATGCTGCTTCTTGAGCTTGCCCAGACGATAGGCCAGCCGCGGCTGGTCGACGGCCATTTTCCGGGACATGAAGATGAAGCCGTAGAACATCATGCCGGGCCCGACGATGGGTATGTACTTGAGCGACTCCTTCAAGATGATGTACAGCGAGCCGTGCATCTTGGGGCTGTTCGCATAGCCTACCCACCAGAGGTATAGCCAGTCGGTGTAGATCTACATGGGGGGTCAGCAGGGGAAGCTCGTGGCCCGGCACTGCCGCATACCTGGTGGTTCGCAATCATGACCATGCGCTCGGGAAACGAGAACTCCACGAGCCCGTCCTCCGTCTTCCTCATCTCGTCGGCCACCGAGGCATCGCCGCTGATGCGGATTGTGGTGGGCCCCCACCAGTGGGTCATGGTCGTGATCAAGAGCCCGAACGACTGCTTGGTGAGCGACATGTAGCCGTAGAAGAGCTCGCGGTTGATCCAGTAGAGGGGCGCGCCGATGAGCTGGGTCGCGTGGATGCTGGCACGGCACGCATCGCTTGGTTAGCCGGGTCCTGGGTGGAAAAGACGGTGGGTGGGCGCATACGCAGTCGCGCAGGTCACGAAGTAGACGGCGACGGAGACGCCCCGCAGTATCTGCACCAGCCGGCCATGCTTCTCCCGGCCGGAGGGGTGGGCGGTCGGAGCTGGGCCCGCATCCGGAGAGCTGGCTTCGACCGGCCGCAGGCTCGGCACGCGTTGCCGCAGGTCGGCCGTCATGGTGCCAAGAGTTCTTCTCGGTCGAAGCCAAGAGATCGATCGGTGTGCCAGAGGACGGCAGCGTACGGGCAGTCGGAGCAGGAAAATTAGGAAAATCAAATGATAAACGGCCCAAGGTGCGAGGGAGACGGCGAGTCTGCAACGGAGATAGCGAGCTGGACGAAGCTGAGTCAGGTGTGCGCAAGGTGCTGTGTCGTAGGTTGACCGCAAGGCGGGCGGCAGCTGCCACAAGTCACAAGCGGGCTGGATCGATCCGCGAATCCCGGCGGAATCAACCTGTCACAGCGGAGGGCTTGTGCGCGCCGCATCTGTCAATGGCCTCGCGGTTGCCAGCCTGGCCCGGATAACGAGCCTGGGCTGTGCTGCAGGCAGCAGATCAGATGGGCATATGCATTCGGCGTTCTTGCTATCGTCGGAGACTGCATGCGGGATCCATCCGTCACAGCCATGACGGGAGTTCGGATGCAGCCTGAGCCACCCCACCACAGCCCGGGGACCCGAAACCCGCCTGGCAAGGCGCTGGAAGATCAGGAAAGCCCGGTTCCGATATAGGCCTTTGCCCTGAGCTGTGACCGCTGGGCCCGCCCGGCCGGCGGAGAGCTGTGTGCAGGGGTGGCACGGTGGATACTGTGCCTTCAGCTTTTCTGTATTACAGAGCAGAGCAGTCCAAGAACAACTCCACTGCTCATCTTGGAGCTCAAAGTTTATCCACAGCAACGGTAACTGGACCCTTGAGCTTCGAATTGAGTCATTGCAAAGCACACAGGAAGCGCCCCATCTTATTGGACTCCCCAAAGACCAAGCGCCCGGCGACACTGACCGACCATGTTCGCATGTCGGGATCATCATTTCCGGCTCGAAATCGCCACATCCGTCCTTCTCTTGCTGCCCGCATGGCCTTGAGATCTTCCAGCATGGCGGCCCCGCTGGGACGGAGCTGTCCGAGACCCGGGGGAAGTTATCGAGGAAAATGGGCAGGAGCAGGCGCGGGAGCTTGCCGGGCCTTCTCTGTGTCGGCCACGCGTCGACAAATCCTCGACGTCGCATCCCTCCCAGACCGAACAGTCCCCCATTATCAGCAGAACAAGATATCGTCGCTGCTCTCGCTACATTGGCCGGCGCCGCCTCGCAACATCCTGCTGATGCCCAAGCTGCACGCGCCCCACGTCACCGTCAAGGCAATCGAATTTTCCAAGCACATCTACACTAATTACCCCGGCCTGAATCTCATCTTTGAGAGCCACGTCGCACAGGACATCCACGAGACGCTGCCGTTCCCGATCTACACAACCGCCCCGTCCGACGCCGCCGCCTTGTTCTCCCAGAAGATCGATCTCGTCACCACTATGGGCGGCGATGGCACGATCCTACGCGCCGCCAGCCTCTTCTCGATGCACAACATTGTACCGCCAATCCTGTCCTTCAGCATGGGCACGCTCGGCTTTCTCGGCGAGTGGAAGTTCGGCGAGTACAAGCGCGCATGGAGGGAGTGCTACATGAGCGGCTGCTCCGTCGCAATGGAGGACCTCGTCGAGCCGCACACCAGCGCCGCCGTCGCCAACCCCCAACCGGGCGTCGCACCCCCGCTCTCCAACTGGGACAGCGTCCGCGGCAACGGCAAGTGCATGGGCCCGGGGCGCACCTCCAAGATCCTCCTCCGCAACCGCCTCCGCGTCGGCATCTACGACGCCCAAGGCCGCAACATCAACGAGCAGCTCCTCCCCACCACAGCCGCCGAGCCCGACCTCGGGCCCCCCACCCGGCACCGAAACCCCAACAACCACGCCTCCCCCCCGTCCCTCCACGCCATCAACGAAGTCTCCATCGACCGCGGCGCGCACCCGCACCTGGCCATCATCGACATCTACATCAACTCGCACTTCCTGACCGAGGCCGTCGCCGACGGCATCCTCGTCTCCACCCCGACGGGCTCCACCGCCTACTCGCTCTCCGCCGGCGGCTCCATCGTCCACCCGCTCGTCAAGTCGCTGCTCCTGACGCCCATCTCGCCGCGCAGCCTCAGCTTCCGGCCGCTGGTCCTGCCGCTGCACACCAAGGTCGTGCTGCGGCTGAGCAGGCGCAACCGCGGCCGCGAGCTGCCCGTCAGCATCGACGGGAAGCGCCGCGTCGGCGTCGGCAGCGGCATGGAGGTGCGCGTCGAGGGCGAGCGGCTGGAGCGGACCGCCGACGGGTGGCGCGGCGGCGTGCCGTGCGTGATCCGCGGCGGGTCCGGGGCGGGGCCCGCCGATGGCGGCGCCGAGGAGGATGACTCGTGGGTGGGCGGGCTGAATGGGCTGTTGAAGTTTAATTATCCGTTTGGGGAGCCCCCCGAGGAGCCGTGAGTGGTGCTTGCTTGGGTGGGACGGAGGAGGGGTTGCCGCTATATGATAGGTGGGCGGCTGGGCTCACGCTGGGCTGGATTTCTCGCGTGTATTCTGACGAGAGATTGGATGGACTGTCAATGATACCCTGCAATATTTGTTGCTTCTATAAGCAGGCTTTGGAAATCTTGCGGCCTTGCCGTTTCACAGGTTTCCAATTTCCAAGGGGGGAGGGAGAGGATTTACCCGCTCTGTCGTGGACTTGGCTCACATGTTGGGGCTCAGGGGCTCAGGGGGAGAGCAGGGCCCGCATATGCGCGAGTGCAGATCAACATGTCGGAGTTGGCTGTCTGGACGTAATGGATCGGGCGCAAACTGCGACCTGCAGCTGACTCGAACGGGCTCCGCGTCGCTCGCGGCGTTGTTGTGCAGCCGGCCGGTCCGGCTTTCAACGACTCTCGGAGGCTACCCGCGTCAGGATTGTGGACGGGTAAGAAACAGTCACCAAGGGTAGGAAATGTCGAGAAAGTCTTGAACATTACACATATTAGGTCCGCATCACGATGTGCGGCAATCGAAGGGCTAAAGTACAAGAGCTTTCTCTCAGATCATCCCATCCCCCATCAACTTCATATCCCGTCTCAACCCTTGAATCGGCACAGGGTATCGACATTCATCTCTCACTAATAACCCATAACCATCACACATCACCAACCATCCAACTCCCCTTGGGCGAAGCCATCGCAACTGCTTAGAAGGCAGCCAGAGCGCCGAGGGCGAGCATGGCGAGCGAGCCGATATAGGTGACGCCGGCGGCAGCGCCGGGGTGGACGGTCTCGGTGGGGGGGTTGCCAGCCGTGGTGGTGGCGTTGCTGGCGGGCGGGGTGGTGGGGATGGAGCTCGGGGCCGTGGAGGCGGTCTCCTCCTCGTCATCCTCCTCCTCCTCGCCATCGTCCGTCTGGGTGGGCTCGGGAGTCTCCTCGGTGGTGGCGGGAGCCTCGGTCTCGGTGGTGGCGGGAGCCTCGGTCTTGGTGGTGGGCGGGGGGGTCATAGACTCCTCGAAGGGGGGGTCGCTTGAGCTCGAGCTGCTGTCGCCGCCACCGCCGCCGCCGGCCGCAACGGCCTCGCAGAACGTCTTGGTGCCGGGGACAACCTCGTCTGTGGAAGGGTGGGTTGGTTAGTCAGGGGTGGGGGGGGGCAGGGAGCTGGATGGGGGTTGGTGAAGACGTACTGATGGCGACATCAATGCCACAGTTCTCGATCACGCAGCCGGTGGCGGCACCGGTGAGGGCGGCCATGTTCTCGCAGACGCAGGCGAAGTCGGTCGCCTCGCACTTGGTGGTATCGGCGACGGCCTTCTGGATGCAGGGCACGGAGCACTTGGGTAGCATGTCGAGGCTCTGGGCCGAAGCGACGGCCACGAGGGCGGGGAGGATGGCAGCGGAGAACTTCATGGTGAAAGTCGGGGGGTGGGTGTTGATGTTTGGGATGTATTTGGGTGAGGAACTGGAAAGTCAAGACAACGAGTGTATGTCTGTCTATATTCACTTAACGAGCGTGATGTGGAGGGAGAAACAGAAGAGGGTTCGAGAGACTCTGGGCCGGGCCGTCCTTTATAGAGCACTTGCCACATGAGCAGCACCACAGGTAGCCTTCGCCCATCGGGTGGGGCGTCGGCCTGGCCATTCTGGCCGTTGTGGTCTGGGAATTATTAATTGGCTGGGAGTGGGTGCAGACGCGCAGTCATTGGTGGGCCTGGACATTAAACAGTGCTACACAATTATTCCCCTGACATTCCCTGTTCTTGTTGCAGTCATTTGCCCCCGAAGGAACGCCACAGGTAATTGCCAGAATGGCAGGAGCAAATCCGGGGAAGTGGGACGTTGCATATGATCGTGGAGAGGGAAGGAGCCTCGGCCACAACAACCTGTTTGGGTCGACCACTTTCCCCGAAACAGGCTCCTCCATTTCGGCGTCAAGCTCGGTCCTTGAATAGAACAAAGGTGCCATTGTCCATGGCAGCGCATAGGTGTATTCGTCGATCAGGCCAAGCTAGCCGTTGCGCGAAGCATTGTAGATCCTATTTCTGGTGGGACACAAGTCGCATGATTGGGAATGAACTCTCGGAGACGAACCTGTAATACAACTTGATAGGTGCGGGACGGGGCGGTGAAACCATGCACGACTGGTCGAGTCAACCAACTCCAATTCCCCAGACACTGCCACTGCTTCCGTCTCACCGTTGCCCTTGGGCTACGCTGTAGATTGGATCCTGATGCTGCCCGGCATAGGTGAGCGCCGTTGAGTGGCGGCCCGTCTCTAGCTGACGTCAGGGCAGAGACTCTCTCAGACGGTCATCATTAATAACTTCATGTGTGAGGGTGTGGAGCGAGGGGTGGTGGTAGGCCAGCTCCCGTTCCCCTGCATCCTGACGGGCCGTGATCCCTGCATCGGGCCTAGCGCCATCCCACTCGAGCAGGGGGGCAATCTGATATTGCGGGGGAGCGAGCCTTGTTCCGGGTTCCCTGCCTGTTCGCGCCACCCGCATCACACGCGATGCTCCCCCACACCTTGTTTGTGGTGTCACGGGCAGATTCTCTGACCAACTAGATCGCGATGCCGAGGCGTCAGGACATGCCAAGGAGCATATGATCCGTTTCTCGCATTCGCTCCATCATCGTCGGGAAGTCGGGACCTATTTCCGGCCGCTTCGTTGATGTTGATTTTGTGCGGGCAAGAGAGCAAATTGTTTCTTCTACACGCAAGAACTAACCGTTGACGAGATACTCTCTACTAACATTCTGTTCTTTGATTGTGTTGAATATCGCGCCGCGCAACAATGTACAAGTCTCTGCATACGGTTGCAACATATATACATGTGATGGCAACATGTACAGAGTACTTTGCATGTGACCGCAAGGTTGTAGACAGGGAAGAAAATGAAAGACATTTACCAAAAGATTGAAGCGCGAGGAGTTCTGGAAAGGGAGGTTTGTACATGCGTACTGTAAATCGCCATGCTTTCCCATCAAATGGTCAGTCCGTCTCTTTCGACGCCGCTCTCCAGCGATCGATCAGCTTTCTCGTTTACAGTCTTCTTTTCCAGTCCCGCTTTTTGATTTTGCCGGTCTAGACCAGGGTTTGGTTGAGCTTTATTCAGTTAGGGATTCTTCCCAAGACCATGGTTCCATCTAATGATTGCTCCTGGCCCCACGTGGCCATTGGCATCACTTGGATATGTACTCCGTACCTATGCACCCCCCACTCACTGCCAGAGGGGGCCAGGAGTTCTGCACATTTGAAACGGATGACTCTGTCTGGGCGTGAACTGGTAGCCGAGCGTTTGAAGCCAGAGAGAGGTGAGAGTGTGTCACAACAGCGAACTGCCGCTTCAGGCAACGAACATCCACTGGTCTGGATTGTCCAAAAGCCCGCCTCTTCACTGCTCCTATTCCAGCACTAAGACAAGGCACCTACCCGTGGAACTAACTTGACTCTTGCGATGCCAGTCAAGTGCCTAGCTAAGTGGTAGACATTGGATCTGCTTAAAGCGAGCGACGTCTGTAGACGTTGAGAGTTAGAAGTAGCATACCACTTTGGAGTTGGACCGGATTGCCTACCTACCTAGTCCACAGAGCTGGCTATTATAACGGATGCTATTTCGTAGCCCCGTTGAGACGCTAATTGTACGCAACAACAACAACAGTAACTACTAGGTAGATATAGATCCTGATCTTGCCGACGAATGGAGACACCCTAGCAGGCAGAGCGAAGAGGAATGGACGAGGCGAGGAGAGAATTTAAGCGGGTATTGAGTGGCTCCAAACGGAGAGGAACGAGTTGGGGTCGAATTGGAATCGAGTTAAAAGGTTCAATTGCCAGACAAATGTACGGTAAAAGAACTGCAAGCTAAAGAACAATCGCCGCGCGGGGCCAAGGCGTGCGGTTAGGGAACGCCAAACAGGGCAAGGACAAGGCGTCCCAGCCTGGCGAAACGGCCTCTCTATGTATGCGTGCGAGGACAACTTCCGGAATGCAAGAACAAGAACCGCAAACATCCAGAAAACTCACACTGGTCAGAGCAAAAGCAGCAGTCACGAAAGGCAAGCCAACAACTTTTAGCATTGACCAACGCTACATCCAATCCGCCTATGCTGTGGATCGCGACGTAAAAAAGAGGAAAAAAGAACACGCTTCTCAGCAGTCCAATGCCGCGCCAACACGCAGGACCCAGCCCAGTCCAGCCTCAGCCGGCCAAACGGCAGTGCAGTCAGTAGGATCACACAGCCCAGCCCAGCCCAGCCCAGACCAAACCAAACCAAACCAAACCAAGCCATGCCCTCAGCCCCCAGGCACACATCCGCCACACACACACACACACACACACCCAATGCACCCACCAGCCCACGTCCCATCTCACGCCGGACTCGCCCCACCGCCCAGCCCAGCCCCCCCTCCCAAACTCGCACCACTCCCGCTCCCCGACCGGACACTAGATCCAGATCCAGACGCAGAAACCGACCCCCTAGAATGGCGCGCGGTGGGCTGGCGGGAATGGGAATTAGAAGTCGAGTTAGAATGGGGGAGATAGGGGCGGAATCCCGGCGGGGGACCCCTCATCAGCAGCGTCGACGCCGGCGGCGGCGGAGCCACGGCGGCGGCGGCCGCGGTAGTGCCCGAGTGGCCACGGAGGTGGCTGCCGGGGGCGCCAAAGGCGCTGGCGCCGTTGGGGTGGTAATGGTGGTGGTGGATGTCGGTGTCGTCTTCGTCGGAGGAGGACAGGCCGAAGCCCGAGAGGTTGCCGAGCATGGGGGAGGAGCGGCCGCGGGCGCGGCGGTGCTCGGAGGGCGTGTGTATCGTGGTGGAGGGGTGGAGGGGCCCAGAGAACGGTGGGAGTTGGGTGGAGGACGCGAGGAGGGAGGCGGTCTGGGACGGCATGGAGACGACCGGCGCCCAGACGGGCTGGGAGGTGTACTGGTTGGCGGGCGGCGGGGGCCACGGGGCGGACGAGGGGGGGTAGTGGCTGGTGGGCTGCGAGGTGACGTCGTATGCGGACAGGTCGTCGTTTTGGAAGCTGGAGAGGTAGGTCTGCATCCGGCTCGCCATCTCGTGGATCTGCGACTGCTTGGCGAGGTTGCTGGCTCGCAGAGTCTGGAGCTTGTCGTGGAGGTTCTGCGCGGCCCTACCGAGTTCGGCCTCGAGATTGACACGCTCCTGCCGGCGGCGCTCAGCCTCGTCCAAGCCCCGCGCATTCGCATCCGTGATGCGAGCATGCTCGTCGTCGACCTTGGCGATGCGGGTGGCAATCTTGTTCCGCTTTGCCTGCAGGCTGGCCTTCTCCTCCTCGAGCGACTTGATCTCCTTGTCGATGGATGACTTGAAGCTCTTGAAAGCGGCGCGGGCCTTGTCAAACTTGGCCTTCTCCGTGGTCCAGGCACTGTGCTTGGCGCGGTACTCGCTCAGAAGATCCTCCGGGACCGCCTCTAACCCCTTGAGCTCGGCCTCAAGCTCGGCGATGGATTCCTCGGCGCGCTTCTCCTGGATCTTGTTCTGTGCGATTTTCTGCCTCAATTTCTCGTCATCCCCCCCGGCTGATTGGACTGCTGATGAGAGCTTCTCGATCTCTTTCCGCGTCGCGTTCAGCTTGCGATTGTTGTCCTTCCGGAAAGCCTTGAGACGCGCTTTCTCGTCGGCCAACTTTACCTCGGCTGCCGCGATCGATGCTCGCAGTGTCGTCGCCGGGGATTCATGGCGCGTGTGCGAGCGCGGTTTGCTAGCGGGTTTGGGTGCGGCCTCGGGGTCTTTGCTCTTGGCCTGGACAGTCCTCACACTAGTCGAGAATATCACTTCGCCCGTGCGCGTGCTGACGAACTCGCACTCGTAGTTGGACAACGGTGTAAGCCCGTAGATGTCGCCCGTCCACCGCGTTCCTTGACCGTCCTCCTGTTCGCCGTTTTCGAGTGGGATGATGCGCGTCGGCTGCCAAATGGCATTGTTGACCCGGACATGGAACGGCTTGGAAACATCATAACCCGGGTTGCCGTTCTCCCGAGAGGCGTCCTCTTCCACAGAATCTGGAAAGTGGCTGGTGTTGAAGCAGACCTCATCACAGCCGACATAACAGATCCAGATTTGCTCTGGTTGCGTGTTGAATGGCGCACTGCCAAGATTGTGGATGTCTGTAGCGTTTGACCCGGCCGACTCGTTTGTCGCGTGTGACAGTTCGTATTCCTTTACCATGACGATCTTGGTGCTGGCAAGGGCTGCCCAAAGAGGCTGCCTTATCCTGACTTGGGCGCTCTGCTTCCGCTTTTTCTTGCCGGGAAGATGGGCTGCGCTGGTCTGCAGGTGAGCGTCGCTGTCGGCTGCCATGAGCGCAGCGTCGGAGCAACCTTCGGCTGCGAATGACACTGACTTCCCCGCTTCGGGGTCTGGCTGGCTTTGCGACTGCAAGTCACGGCGCTCCCTGCGCAGGTACCATTCCCGGATACATCGGACAATCCCCTGCGTGAGAACGTGGATCGCCAAGACGCTCCTAACCCATCCGTACGGACCCTTCTTCTCGAACGCGCGTAAAGTCGACCCGGTGCCGGAAGAGATGAAACGATTCGAGCCAAAGACCGTGGTCAGGCGAGACAGTCCGGTCCATTTTACATATTCGGTCCAGTGGGTGGCTCCAATCATGGCAACACAGAGCAGGATGTTGCTGGTCGTTCCCTGCCTTGACGTGCCGCCGCCACCTCCCAGGGTCAACGATATGACGACCTGGGCCAGATCCAGGATGAACTGCTGCACCGGCGCCCAGAGGAAGAGCCAAATGCCCAACATGATGACATCCATACAGACCAGCGTTGTCAGGGACGGCGTCCCTTGGCTGCCGTCGAAGATTTCGGCGATGCTGAGGCCAGAGCTGGTGGTGACCGGCGGAACGACGGTGAGCAGGGTAAAAAGCATATAGATGGTGGCCAGCACGGCGGGCGACACCTGCATGAGGATGATCAGGATGGCGATGGTGTCGTGGAGAGGGCAAGATCGGAGCACGGTGATGGCAAACTCCAGGGGGCCCGTGTCGCGGTGCACATTGGTATTCTTGGCGTCGTTGACATCGATTCGGCGGTGGGTCTCTTCGGCGGGGGCGGGGACGTGGGCGGAAGCGGCGGGGAGCGAATCGACCGAGGAGGACTCGAAGTAGGTGCCTAGCGATGCCCTGCGCACCAGCTCGGCGGCCTTGCGCTCAGCGGGCGGCATGTCGTTCGGATAGGTCGGGAAACCGTTGGCAGTCGAGGGGAGAGGGGGCACGGGCGGCGCAGAAGCACCGTCGACGGCGGGCTTGAGCCCGCCATCGAGCTGGCCCTGGCTCTTTTGCTTCCTGACGCGCCTGCCAGGGCCTACAAGGCCATTCTCATGTCGGGTGTCGCGCTGGCTGTTTGGTCCCTGGTTTCGCTTGGTCGTACTTGCGGCGCGAGGCATGCGCATCCGCTGACCCAGAAGCTTGTTCTGGACCAGCCCAGGGCGCGATGGCGGCAGAGTCCGCAGCGGCTTGGCCTTCTTTCCGTCCCCGACGAGCGGCGTCTCGCAAGTCGCAAGTCGCAGGTCGCAAGTCGCACGGGCTAGGCGGGCAGACCAAGGGCCGGTCCCAGATGGCGCCCAACGAAAACTCGGGGAATGGGGGGCGGCGTCATGAACCGTGGTCCCAGCGGTGGACTTGAACTCGAGGAGGTGTCGTAGAAAATGCCGTGTAAATACTGAGGAATCGGAGTCGAGACGAAACAGGTCGGGTTGTGGTGTTAAAAGGAGAAAAGCGGGTTTGGGATTCGGCTGAGGATTTTAGGCGGGAGCACAGTGCCAGCTCAACTACGCAAGAAATTGGTATTTTTCAAGTAGCTCCAGCACTGTGGCGACTGGAAATCCGCTTATTTAGCATTCCAGCGCCAGGCACGGTAGGTACCTACCTAGGTAGCCAGTTTAATGAGTCAGTCCACACAAAGGAGGTAATCGTGTCAACTTTCCTCGCGGATAGGTGCAGGCCATTTCATGATCCCCGCCCGCACCAAGCTGCCGTTGGTGTGTTGGTCATGCTGGACCCGTCTGGTTGGACTTTGCCGTCAAGAAGCGGCTCCACTGATGCAGCTCTCGGCGCTTCCAGGCTCTCTCGATGTCCGCCATGCCAGGGGAGACTTTACCTCCCGGAGCGTAACGACACGGCTGTGGCAGCTCGTCGAGATGCATCTGAGGGTATTGCCGCGGGCACATCAGCGAATCCACCTCGGCACCATCATGCCTAGACATGCATGCGCTACTACTGTTTTTCCGAGTCGAAGCCTGCCGCCACCATCTCACACGTTGTCGTCCAAAGCGGGCACCGCTGCGGCACCAGGCTTGCAACGAACTGGACGGCGCGTCTCCAGTCTCCACTGCAGAGAAGACCCTTCGGCAGAGACTTCCACAGTTTCTCCAGGGTGATCCTCGCCGCGTCTGATTATCCATTGGGGCCTTATCACTTCTCTCGCTGATAACGGCTTCGACGGGGAGGATTGGAGAGAGGCGCTCGTTGGCGTGCCCCTCCCCCACAACCCCTCAATCAAGCCGGTCCAGCCGTGGCAGGAATCAAGCATCTGGGGGGCTGACCGCCGTTGATCTCCATGTCGGCACTTGCATGCCAAACGACGACTCGGATTGGCCAGGTGTTCATGGTGCGGCCCACCAGTACGGAGTATCGGTACCGTCTCCCCCTCTTCTCCTTCCCTCTCGCACGAGAAGAAACGATGAGGACGACGAGCTAGCAATCACACACATCGCCGACCCCGCCTCCGTCCGCCAATCTCCCCAGCCCAAAGGAGCCCCCGTGGACAGCAGAAACAATCTCCGCAAATCCCGCAGCACAGCATCCCGCCCTGTCCGCACAGGACGCCGCTTGGCAGCCGATCTCTTGGCCAAGTCATGCCGCATGCAACGACCCATGCTCGGGCCGTGCAACGCTGCCCCGACTGTTCTTCTCATTTGCCTGCCGTGATTGGGCCTGGTCGTTTGCATGTGGAGTTGTATGTGAGCCTCGACGCAGGACAGGGTTTTCGTAGCCGCGAGACGCCGAGCTGCCCTGTCTGCCTGTCCCCGTCTGCCGGGCCGACGAATTGACGGCTTCGAGTGCCAATCGGCAGGACATCGACATCGGTGCATCACAGCCAGCGTACTAACGGCACAGCACCCACCGGACAGCAAAGCATGGCATGCTTGGGCTTGCGTTGACGAAGCTATCATGCCCGACTCTTCGCACCCCGCACGTCCTCTACCGCATCCGATCTATCCCACGTCTCCTTCTCCAGCCTCTCGACGGCTTCTATCAGGCCCCAGATGCGCGTCCTCGCACCAAGCGTCACCCGCTCCTGCATCTCCCAAGTCTGCTGAAACAAGTCCACCATGTACCCCGGCATGCTGGTCTTGCCAGCAGCCTTGTAATCGTACAAGACAATATCCTCCTCCAGCCGGGCAGAGATCCGTCTGTGTTGGTGTGACAGCACGATGCAGTCGAGGTTGAAGAAGCTCGGCGCCGGATCCCCTTGGGGCCTGCGCCGCAGCTTGTGATAGACCGAGATCTTGTCGGGGTAGGTCATGGGCTGTTCCCGGGTTAGCCATCACAAGACATCTCCTGCGGCTGAGACCACCGGGGCCACGTACGAATTTGAAGTCGGCCTTGAGACTGCGCATAATCAACCCGGTCGACTGCGGAGTCATCAACTCGCCCCTATCCACGTCAGGAACACCATTCCCCGTTCCGGCGGTCCGGGGGCGGTTCGGGGACAAACCGAGAACAATACTCACCACTGCTGACGATGTTTCGGATCAACATGCACCGCAAAGTTCGTAATCCAGTTCACCCTCGCCGACTCGGCAAACCGGTAATAGTTGACATTGTTGACGTGGCCCTGCACACATGCCCACCTGTCAGCCATCCCAATCGATCTCCACCGCCATCACCACCGCCGGCATAGCAACTCACGAAGCTGTCCATCTCCCCCCACGCGATCTCCCTCCGATCCAGGCCCCTCCGGCCCCCCGTCAGGAACCCCTCGCTCCCCGCCAGCAGCTCCCGCCACTCGGTTGCCAGCGCGCGCAGCACGACCGCGGCCTGCGAGATCTGCGCCGGCGAGCACCCGAACGTGACGCACTTGCCGATGCGGGCGCGCAGGTCGGCGATCCATGGGGACGGCGGGAGGGGTGGCAGTTTTGGCTTGTCTGCAGCTGCGGCGGCTGGGGATTGGGCGGTGGTGGACAGGGAGAATAACCGGCGCGGTTGCTGTTGCCGTAATACACCGGACGGGGTGGGCGCGGCGCCGCGGCGGCATATAGTCCCGGCAATGCGCGTGCGCGCCGCCGCCGGTGGGAGGAGGAGGGCGGGCATTGTTGTTGGCGGTCAGGTCTGATGTCGCGGGTCAATCGGACTAGCAGATGCACAGGGGCGGTTGTTTACTGGAAACAGTAGAGTTGTGTTGGGGTAGTTGTTGCCCATCCAGCCTCCCAGGTCGGTCCGGGGCTGTCGCCGGCTCTCGGCAGGGTAGGGAGGGAGGAAGAAGTGGGGGTTTTCCCCAGACCGACGCCAGCCGGGTCATGACAACCGAGGCCTGTCTGCGGCATTGGGGCTGTCTGTGTACCAGCAAGGCAATACAGAGGCATTTTACTAGAACTCAAGACGAGCTTTGCTTGGATATACTAGATATTTGCAACCCAGCCAGCCATTGAATACCAAAGAGGAAGGGCTGTCAGGAGTAGGACTCTCGGGGACCGGGGGCTGTGGACAGTAAGACCAGCTGTCATCCGCACTGTCATTTCCGATAAGATAGGTTGGTCGCAAGGATGTCGTCACCACCCGGCCGGCCGTGTTTCACTCCCAGGATCACAGGCACGTCAACACCAACCATGAGTACAATATAGCCAACTAGACAAGACATTCCCCACCAACCCAGGCACAATGCCGCCGGCCCCAAACCCGGAGCTGCGGCAGCAAGTCATTGCCATTTACAAACGCAAGTCACCGTCGGAGCATCCCCTGACATCTGATGACGAGACGTCTGTCTTACGCCTGCCCACAGAACTCTTGTTCCTAGGCCGCGACTACCCCCAGGGTTACGACTACTTCCGGCCCCGGCTACATCGAGCCTTCATGGGGAAAGCCCACCTCACCGACGAGGCGGAGATCAAGCAGGGGATTGCACAGGCCGAGTTTGTGAGGAAAGGTACAGACCCACTGAGATGTCCTTCTTCTATGGATACTGACTGACCCTCGACTTATCAACGACACAATAGAGATTGAGGCACTGTAAGCAACACATCTCTCACTCCCTACTCCCCTAGCATGAATCCCAACAAACTTGAACCACACCGCCCGGCTGCCCCAGACACATTCCAATGCAAACTTGGCTTGAATCTTGCCGGTGTCTACAAGCCCTGAGGGAAACCAGCCTCAATCTGTCAACCCAAACTACTATCGCCTAGCCAGGCAGCAAAAAGAGATACAAGAACAGCTCCCATACATATGTACACCCATCCGCATAGACATCATGCGGCAGGACCCCCCCCCTCATGCTCCAGTTTTGGCTTCAATACTTCAATCCGGCCCACTGACCATACCATGCCCCCAGGTACTATCTCAAACGCTATCGGACCCTGAGGAAGAGATACGACGGAGCATAGCATAGCATGGCATGGTGTAAACCCACAGCATGACAGTGGCGGCGGGGAATGGCGGCCGGAGGGGGATGAAATGAGCAAACCAATACCGTTGCGCGCATCCATTGCAGAGTAGACCCGACGCGCCCGCCTCGCTCCCTCAGTGCTCCCCTCCCCCGCGCCTCTTGGCCCACCACGCGCCAACCTCCAAGCACTCCCCCCAGCTCGTCCCGTTCTCCCTCACCAAATCATTCAGCATCTTGCCCATCCACGTGTCCCACTCGTCCTGGCTCTTGCCACTGACCTCCCTCAAGATGGGCTCCAAGCTCTGAATCTGCCCCACCACAATCATCAGCGCCGTCCTCCGCAGCGCCGCCGCCGCCGGCGACAAGCCCCCTCCCCCGCTGCTGCCGCCGCCGGGCCCATCCCCTCCATCTCCCCCCCCACCACCACCCCCACACAGCCGGCCCCCCGCCAGCTTGCCCGTCTCGATATAGCTCTTCCCGTCCTTGGTGACCACGCCGCCGACGCCCTCGCGCTCCCACCGGATCTCCGACAGCGGCACGGCCAGGCGCCGCGAGCCGATGCCCGTCAGCGCCTCGGCCTCCTGCATGAGCAGCGGGCGGATCAGCGTGCACGGCACGGCGGGGAGCACGCGCGCCTCGAGCGCGCGCTGGATCCACCCGTTGTACTCGACCAGGAAGTTGTTGAGCGGCGTCGAGAGCGGGGTGTTGGGGGTCATGAGGTAGGCGCCGAGGTCGGCGGGGTTGTCGGGGGCCGTGGTGGTGGTGGTGTTGGTGTTGGGGGTGGGTTCGTCGTCTTCGTCGGGGGCGTTTTCGACCGAGGCGGGGTGGGGCCCGGTGGTGGCTGCGGCGGCGGAGGGGCCGGCGGGTTGGGGCTCGGGCACGTGCGGCCGCAGCATGCGCAGGACGTGGTCGGTTTCCCAGATCTCGAGCGTGCCGCCGGGCGAGAGCACGCGGATGTACTCCTCGAGGACGCCCTGCTGCATGGTCATGGTGGTGGCGAAGCCCATCTCCTTGACCATGACGAAGTCGAAGCTGCTGTCGGGGAATGGGAGGGAGAGCTTGCGGAGGTCGTGCTGCACGAACCGCCAGTCCATGCCCGCGTCTGGCCGCGTGTCCTCGGGCGACGCCTCGGTGGAGGAGGTGGAGGAGGAGGATGCCCCGCCCGCCGGCCCCGAGGATGGCGAGAGTGGCACAATGTCGATTCCGGTAAACGACATGTTTGCATGCTGCCCCCGCGCTTCGTAGTGCTTGTAGCACATCAGGCTCCAGAACCCTGTTGCGCAGCCGACTTCCAGTATCCGCGGCGGTGGTCTGTCGGCGAAGTCGGGCGCGCAGATGGGGCGGCCGTACAGCTGCATGAGGAGCATCGTCTTCAGGTTCTGGTGGTGTATCTCTTCGAGGTCGACGGGCAGTGGGTATGGCAGGGTCGGGTCGGAGATGTAGGTTCGGCCGTGGCGGACGACAAAGGGTCGGGAATGGTACGCCGTCGCTTCCGAGCTGGACTGCTGCTCGCTCGAGAACACGGTGCGATTGCTGGTCGTCGTGGCCCCCGAGACGCTGGAGATGCTCTCGGCCCTGGGGAAGCCGACGCCCCCGACCTTGGCGCCCAGGCCGAGGGCCGCATCCGAATGCATGGCGTGCTGCGGCATGCGACGGTCGGCGAGAGCGGTCGCGGATGTCGGTGTGCGCGCCGAAGCGGGCTCCGAGATGGTTACGCCGAGGAGCTTGGTGACGGCGTCTTGGGTGTTGAGACGGGGTGTCGCCGGCAGCTGCTTATCCTGGTGGTAATTGGCGGGCGCAGTCATCCGGTCCCGGTCCCGGTCCCTGTCCCGGTGGGATTTGCGGCGCAGAATGCCGGCCGTGGGTGTTGATGTCGCGGGCGCGGGCGCAGCGTCGACAGCTGCTCCGCTGGGTTCGGCACCAGCCGGCGGGTGCTGCGGCCACCCAGCGCTGTGCGCGTTGTGCGCGTTGTGCGCGCTGTGCGCGTTGTGCGGCGGTGCCTGGTTCTCGGCGTGGCCGCCGCCGCCGCTGCTGGTGGTGCTCGTGCTGTTTGTCCTGGCGCGGCCGTGGATGCGCGATCGCTTCTTGATTTTTGCCTGCGACGTCGAATTGGAGCGGGTTGGCCCGAGAGGCGGTTCGACCACGGAGGACGAGAAAGGGGCCCTGGACATGACATAGCCCGCCATATATTCCATGACGGCCAGGCCTGAGTTTTTTCCCTCTCAGTCAGCAAGGGGCGTTCTGGGCCAGCCTGAGCCAGGGGATGGGGCGTGGCCGGGGCTGTCTCCCGCTGCAGCTGCAGTGGGCTCGGCTGCTAGCTCGGCCGTTGGGGTTCCTGTTTCGGGCCCTCGCTTCCCCTCTGGTCAAGGGGGCATGCGGTAAATTGGACTTGGAGCTCAAAGCCAATGCCACTCAGCAGGCATAACCAACTGTCCCACCTTCGGGCCTCCCGATCCGATTGACGGGAATATCGGGGATGCCGAACCGACACGGCCCCTTTCTGCTAGAGAAAGCCGGCTGCCTCCTCGGTCGGAGTCGGCGACACGCCCTTGTCGACCTGACCTGCGGCAGACCCGCGCTCCGCTGTGACGATTCTCTTTGTTCCTCAGCCCTGGTGCGCCGATGACACGCTCCGGTAAAGATGATAGGTATGTCGCCCCAAGTCGGTGAGCGACCGGTCAAGGATGGAGTGACTGAGGGCGGGGGCCGCTCCGCTGGCATTCGCTTGCTGGCTGCAGCGTGGGGTGTTCGCTCGTCCGACTTCCCGGAGTTGGAGTTTCGGGGCATGTATAAGTGCTTCGACTGCGGGACGTCCAATGCTCTGGGTCAATTCGGCAAACAGCAGAAATGCCGCAACGCGCCAACTCGCATGGCGCAAGCCGATATGTGGCCAGAGTCTATCGATGTGATGCGCGCGCGACGGAGACTGAACGCCCGCAGACCTGTTCCGGCTCGCGCTCGGCGGGACTTGTCGACGCGCGAACGGAGGGGCAATCGATCGACTGGTATGGCGTGCTTACTCTGGTGCCCTTCCAGGCGGGACTCGACGGCCGCGACGGACCGAAATAAGAGGGCCCACGATACGCGACGGAGGTGTTCTAGAGTCAAAATACAATACAAACAACAAAAGGACCGCAGCCTGGCTGGCTGGCTGGCAGTCTTTGTGGGTGGTAGGCAGCTCCAAGGTCTGGGGCACCGGTTGACAGATTGATGCGAGGTACGGATCCAGCACACGAGACGCAGACACCGGTTGCATGGCCTTCGATTCTTTTATTCCATGTCCATGGCCGACGATAGTCTCCCAGCTTCGCCGGTTCTGGCTACCAGCTTCACCTACCTCCCCTCCAGCGCAAGTGGTGTGGAGCTGGGCTGCTGGGTTGATTCCTTCCCCGCACTGCAATTCCGGTCGTGGATTGGCTGTTTTGGACGACAGCGGTCCGCTACGGAGTGCTCCCCTGCCACGTATGTAGACAGTAGCGCTGGTCTGAGACGCTGAACTGGATGCCGTCTAGGGTCCTATTGGCCTTACATAGCTGTTGGCCGTATACATGCTACCGGGGGGACGACGCCGTTGTTGCGTGGGCGTTTAGCTGAGCCGCTTGGTGGCTACGATGGTTCACAACTTGTTTCAGCGGCAACTCTGGTTGAACAAGGGCAGTACGGAACACAATCAGAGCGCCGGGAACCCGAGAGGCCCACCAAAGACAATAGAATAATGAAATAGATCCATAGACAATAAGCGCCCTGTAGGTTTCATCCTTTCCAGGTTCGCTGCCTGCCCCATGCATCGCACCTAGTGTTGGGTTGCTGCGCCGTCTGATGCGTATCCTGTTTCCCAAATCAAGAAGTGTCAAGCGCTGAGGTCAGAAAGCTTATCCGTATTTTGTCCCAAGCTCTGAAACGGCCTAGGCTCAAGTAGAAGAAAGAAAACGAGGTTGTTCGCTGTGAAGGACGCAGCGTAACGTAGTGTTGAGTCTCGCTGACTGCAGTGCCGCTGACAGGGTAGAGACAAGGCTGAAATCCCCACGTGACAGTCTAGCCAGATAAGCAGCAGCCAACCAACAGCGCCATCTCAACTCCATCCAAGCGGGCCACAACAGGAGGTGCCAGAGTCGAGACAGATCCGGAACTATCGCGACCATCCATCGACGGCGCCCCATTCCACCCATATTCTTCTCTTGAGTATCCATTGGCCAGCTCCGCAGTATTGCCATGCAAAGGTTGTGCACATTCTTTAATTTTCCCAGAGGTGAGACCGCCATGCGCGCTGCCTGTCGCATTCTGCGGCCGAAACTGCGTGTCGCGCTGCGTTAGCCATCCAACGCCGCCGCCGCCGCACCGTTGTCGCCCTTATCCACATCCACATCCACTCTCCTCTCGTCCCACCTCCCACCACCCACCACCCACCACCCAACAACGCACTCCCAATCTCCAAGCTCGCGGCGCTGACTCACTGCCGTACTTTCCCAAGACGTCTAGGCTGGCGAGCAGAAAACAAAGGACACGAAACGGATAGGAAATCTCCCCCCCAGCATCCGGCATCCAGCATCCGTTCTCCCCCAACGGCCCAACGAACCAACGAACCAGCGAGTGCGCGCGCATCTCACAGCGCCGCCCGGCTCGAGCGAACACCCGGCAGAGGCTCTCTTTACCACTCACCCGCCCCGGCCCGCTGGTGAATGGCCTTCTGAGCAGTCCCCCACCTCGTCACCCGCCACGCCGAGAGTCTCCGACTGCACCCATGCCCGACGAAGATCTTGCCGTGCCCCATGCGAACCTTGCTGCCTCGAGCTCTAAATACACTACACCCCCCTACCGTCGCCCTGCGAGCCGTTCCAACGCCCGCCGCAATTTCGCCGCGCTACTCGTAGATGGCAGATGGTCACCGCCATCTGTCGCACGGCTTTCCGAATCCGCTTCTTCCTCCGAACGGCATCTCTAGCGACCAGATTGCCAACGGGCTCTTTCTGAACTCGGTCCTCACCCGCCTCGTCGCCGCCCAGCCGCCGTCTCTCCCAAAGAACCCCGCTCACGGCTCCACGAGCCAGAACCCACGCGGCATGTACGGTCAGAACCACCAGCAGGGGCACAACTCCCGCATGAATGGCGCGCCCGGCCGTCAGCAAGCCATGCCGATGCTGTACAACTACCAGCAGCAGTCGGCGGCACACCCGCACCAAGCGCATGCCCAGCACCACCAGGGCATGCAGCCGGACCATGGCGGCCATGGCTCGGGCGCCGGCATCATGGGCCACTCGACCTTCTCAAGCGGCGTTATGCAGAACTCGAGTCCCTTCTCGGGCGCCAATATGCAAAACGGCCACGGGGCCACGACAAGAGGTGGCCAGGCCCTGCAGATCACCGAGCACTGGGCAGAACAGCTGCGCTTGCACAAGGACTCGGAACGCGCCCATGCCACCATGACAGACCAGCACCAGCCCCACTACTACGCGAGGCTCAAAGCGCCCGAGAACCGGGGCATCGGCGGCGCGCCCCTGGGCAGCGGCGGTTCGGGATCCGCAGTCGACAGCGAGGAGGATAGGCGAAGACCCTGGAGCCTAGACAAGTCCAAGAAGCGCCAGGATTGGTACAATCTCGACATGAGCGGCCAGGGACTGCGCGTTCTTGCTCCCGCGCTGTTCGGCTACGAGTTCTTGCAGGAGCTCTATATTGCCTCCAACCGGCTGACTTACCTCCCCGCCGAGATTGGTAGGCTCCGCCATCTGCGCCTGCTCGAGGCATCCAACAATCTCATTTCCGAGCTCCCGCCAGAGATCGGCATGTGCACCAACCTCAAATCACTCCTGCTTTTCGACAACCAAATCCGCGACCTGCCGTTCGAACTCGGCTCGCTGTACCTGCTGGACATGCTTGGTATCAACGGAAACCCCCTGAACCCATCCTTCAAGGAGGAGGTCATGGAACGTGGCACCAAGAGCCTAGTCAACACGCTCCTTGAGCAAGCTCCAGGTTCGTACCGCTGTTCCTCTTGATCAGAACACTATTCCGCAAATCTGGCCCTAACATGACAACCCACAGTGCCGATGCCGCCTACGCCGAGAAGGCCGATTGTCGTCCAAGAGGATGTGTCGCCGAACCTCGAACGGGTCAAGATACTGACCTGGAACATCCTCTGCGACAAGTTCGCGACGAGCACCCTGTATGGCTACACCCCGACCGGGGCGCTTTCCTGGGAATACCGGAAAGAGAGAATCATCCAGGAGCTGCGCGATCGGGATGCCGACATCTTGTGCCTGCAGGAGATCGCCACGGATGTCTTCCGCGAGTTCTTCAGCCCGGAGCTGGCCCAGGAAGGCTACAAGGGGGTGCACTGGCCGCGGCCCAAGGCGAAGACCATGTCGGAGCGGGACGCCGCGTCGGTGGACGGCTGCGCGGTCTTCTACAAGTCCAGCAAGTGGATCCTGCTCGACAAGCAGCTCCTCGACTATGCAAACATTGCCATTAACCGGCCAGACATGAAGAACCAGCACGACATCTTCAACCGCGTCATGCCCAAGGACAACATCGGCCTGATCTGCTTCTTCGAGAGCCGGCAGACGGGAGCGCGCATGATTGTCGCAAACACCCATCTGGCCTGGGAACCCACACTGGCCGATGTCAAGCTGGTACAGACGGCCATTCTGATGGAGAACATCACGCGGCTGGCCGAGAAGTACGCGAGGTGGCCGGCGCTCAAGGACAAGAAGATGATCCAGCTGCCGCTCGAGGAAGGGGAGCAGCGCGTGGAAGTGCCCGAGCCCGGGCCGTCGCAGGAGTACAGGAACAACACCGACATCCCGCTGATGGTGTGCGGCGACTACAACTCGATCTACGGCAGCAGCGTCTACGAGCTGCTGTCGATGGGCCGCGTCGCCCCGAACCACAGCGACTTTGGCACCCATCAGTACGGCAGCTTCACGCGCGACGGCATCGAGCACCCCTTCAGCATGCGCTCCGCCTACGTCCACCTCAACGGCACCCCCGACGAGCTCACCTTTACCAACTACGTGCCCGGCTTTGCCGAGGTCATCGACTACATCTGGTACTCGACCAACACGCTCGAGGTGGTGGAGCTCCTGGGGCCGCCGGACCGCCATCACCTGAAGCGCGTGCCGGGCTTTCCGAACTACCACTTCCCGGCCGACCATATCCAGATCATGGCCGAGGTGGTGATCAAGGCGAGGAAGGATAAGAAGATGGTGGTGGAGCCGGACTTTGGCGGCGGCAGCGATCGGAGGGGCTAGCGCAACAACACCACAATGGGGTGTTTCTGGATTCGAGATGGGCTATGCGGGGGGGGGGGGGGGTTCGTCTGGTTTGGTTTGGTTTGGTTTCCGGGGGCTGGCGGAGAGGTGGGAGAGGTTGGTTCTTGGACCGGCAAATGGGAGGAAGGGAATGTGGCTGTGGGCTTTGAGGAATCATGTAGGAATATATGCCGTTGTCTTCTGTCGTTGTTGCGCTTGGGTGTGCTGAGGAAGGGTTGAGCGGTGCATGGTTCGTTAAGTTGTTATTGATGCTTTAGAAGCGGGTGTCTCCCGGGGGGCAGTATCCGTACATTGTCCTCAAACACATACACAGCCTACAACAGGACGGCCCCACCCACCGCCTAGGTCTGCGCTGCCTCCGCCTGCTCCAGCGCCGCCGCCATCTTCCGCTTGAAGATCTTGGCAATCACCTCCGGGTTGGGCCCGAACGCTCCCGCCGCGAAGACATCCCTCTTCTGCACTTTGACTACATGGAACTTCCTCCCCGTCTCTTTCCCCTTGGCCCCCTGCCCCTGCCCCGGCCCATCCCCATCCTCACACGCCGTCTCCTCTTCCTCCTCCTCGTCCTCCTCCTCTCCATCCTGCCCCTTCCCCTTCCCCCTCCCCTTCCCCTGCGTCTCAGCCTCAGCCTCAGCCTCCGCCATCGCACGATCCACGGCCGCAACAACGCCCGCGACCTCGCCGTCGCCGAAGCCGCCGCCGCCGACGAACAGCGCCCGCGGCACGCGCCGCGCAACCGCCGGGTCGGTGTGTGTGCCGAGGCGCGAGGCGGGCGCGGGCGCGAGCGCGAGCTGGCCGGCGAAGAGGGGCGGCAGCTCGCGCAGGGCGGAGGGGTGGTCGAGGCAGACGTGGAGTACTGTGTGTTTTGTTTGTTTGTTTGTGAGTGAGTTGGGTGGGTGAGTTGGGTGGGTGGGTGGATCGGAGAGGAAGGGAGAGCGTACCTTCGTAGTCGGGGAGCAGCTTCTCGCAGACTGCGGCGGCGACCTTGCGGTTTGTGCCGTAGGTGGCTACGGGGATGGGGGTGGTTTTGTCCATGGCAGACAGCGTCGCCGGGGGATCTATGTACTTGTCGGGTACACACACACACACAAACACACACGGCAACCAAAGGCTGGCCGGGAAACGACACTTGGCCTTCTTTTTTGTTGGGTTGTGGTGCTGGGATGGGGGGTTTCAATGAGAGCGCAACATCCCCTAGCTGAACGATGGTGGAGAACAGACAATGCCGTGTCCCAGCCGGTCTGGACGGTACTTATACCCCGTTTCGCAGTCCGCTCGGTGCCTTCAGCACCGCGAGCAGGTACATTGCATTAGGAGCTTGCGCGCCCCCAAGCACGCACGTCTCGCACCGACAAACCCCACAGCCCCATTGCCTGCTCTGTGTCTATCCAGCTGTCGGTCAGCCAATCTGCGCGCGACCGGCGGCGGCAGCATGCACGTTGGGATGGACAAGGTCCTTGGAGTCGTGGCCGAGCCCATCTCCCCATGTACATACCTCCCCCGGCGAGCCCGGGTATTGAGTTTAATTCCAGCGTCAATGCACCCGAGGGCGAACCGGCGAATGCTTGGTGACTTCCGCCCAGCAGAAATGGCCGCAGCGACGCGTGTGTGACCCGGAGCTTGCCGTGCTTTGACGTGTCAGCCGTTGTGTCTCTGATGCGGTTGACAGCCCGATGTCCGCCCGGCGGGGGGGTAACGTAACCTTGTACCGGCGACTGGACGGTAGCATGGTCTGATGCAGCTACACACGGTAGACAGTCAGACAGTGGAACTTGACAAGTCCAGTTCCCCCCTTGCTTGAAGACGAAAGAGACTCACCAAAGTTGTGCCCATTCTAATGCCCCCGCTGCGCCCACACCTCTGGTCGGCCCAGACGAAGCACTGCACCAAGCCAACCGAAACCACGGTACCAAAAACTCGGCGTATATTGTTACAACCAGCCGCAGCTGGACTCGTCGACATGTGCTAAAAACACAGGAAAGGGTGCCACGATGATTAACCCGCACCCCACCAACACACCGCTTGCAACACGTTCGCACTGTCAAGCAAAACATTGCGCAACTCGCGCCGATGCTCCCATGCATCCGCCACCCCACGCGCCCAAACCAACCGCCGCGCGATCCCCAGACCAAGTATGATATCCAAGACAGCCCAACGCAAGTCCAATATATGAACAGCCCAGTAGCCAGGGGACAAAAGAAACTATCTGTGCCGCCGTGTGATTAAGCCCAATCTGGTGCTGTTTCCGTCCTCCAAAAGTCCGTCGTCAATCATGCGCCAAGTAAAACAGGAAGGGTGAAGAGAGATCCAAAGCCAAGGTACTCCGTAAACAGATGCTGGATGCTTGTAGACAACCCCTTTTGTAATAAAAAAAAGAAAAAAGAAAAATACAAGGAACCCAAGGAAAAGCAGTGCCCCCCCATCGCTACCTTGTCGGTAACGAGTTGAAGCCCAACTCTGGCCCCATCGAGTCCATCCCCAGCGGGCCCATGTTGATATCTGCAGGGGTTCGTTGGAGTGACTGGAAATCGCCCACGGTGTGTATTTGCGGGCGCATGGCAAACGTGTTTGCCCGTTGCGGCGTTGGCCTCGTCATCATACTATTGTTGCCGATCCCCTGGCTGAGGTGCATTTGTTGCCCAATATTAGGAACGTGAGGGTTGGACGTCGGGAACGGAGACATGGGCGAGTGCTGAGAATGTTGTGGCTGCTGAGGGTTCATCCCCCGGGGTATGCCCAAAGATGGCGGTGGCGCATGGCGTATGGGGCTCATGACCATGTCGGGCATGGAAGTGAAGTCGGTTTGTAAACTATGGGGTATGCTTTCCAAGCCGCCCGGGGACATGATACCCGGGGAACTCGCAAACGGCGAGTTCATGTCGTTGCTGCTCGGGGCCCCGTTGGGGCTGTTGGAGTCGGAGCTCATATCGTCGAGGCGGGCAATGCCGTACTTGTTGTCGTAGTCGCCGCCATAGACCGGTGGCTGTGCCATGCCGGCGTTGCCGAACCCGTCAAATATGTCCATGTTGTTGTTGTTGCAGGCCGCGTTCTCGGGGGCGTTCTGCAGCATCGGGCTGGCCAGTTTCGGAAGAGCCGCGTGAACCTTGCTCAGCAACAGCGGCAGGAAGCGATGTTCCCCGTTGCGAATCACAGTGACAATGTTCAGGATCTTGCGGAGCTGGTCAAGAGGCCTCGGGGTGAAGGGGGTTCTGGGCGCCGGGAGCACGGCAAGTATGTCGGTCAGGGAGTAGGTGACGTTGAGCAGGTGCTCAAAGAGACCGAGGCCGTGCAAGCCCAGGTTTCCTGGGAAGTACGACACCATCGGGAGAAGCTCGTGGATGGTAGCCATGTAGGGATGTCCCGCGTCAGTCCCGTTGCCGTTCGCCATGCTCAGCTCCCAGGCCTTGTGCTTGAGCCACTGCTGGTTCATTTGCATTTCGGCCAGCTGGGCCGGTGTGTCGTTGAGATAGGCTGGCAGAATCTCCTGCACTTGCTTCTCCAAGGCTGCGAGGTACGAGTCGGAGCATTCGGTCTTGGTCTTCATCCACAGCGGGACAAGAACCTCGTCGAACCCACGGAACAAGCCGATGAGGCGCAGGAAGCTCGTACCGTTGTGCAGAAACGGGTCGGCGGGGTGGTCGTGCGGAGGCGGCGGCGTGATGGTGGCCTGGAGCGTCAACGGACGACGGTGTTGCAGAGCATAGGCGCTGATTTCACACAATTGTCAGCTTTCAACAAACGTTGCGGAATGTGCCAGGGGCCCTGCGACAGACCGTTCGGTGACAAAGAGCAGCCAGTACAGGCGCCTGCGCCGGGATGCATCGGTGTTGTCGCTGCTGTCGTACTGCAGGTGCGCCTGCTCCTCGTTCATCCTGACCATGAGGGCCAAAGTCGTCGCCTCGCGCAGATGGAACCAGGCCTTGTCGTGCATTTCCAGACCGTGGTGGACGGCAAACAGAAAGTAGCTGGTGCAGAGGCTATTGACGGTCGGCGAGGCCACGTAGTCGTAGCCCTTGCGGACGCGTATTGTCTCCTCCATCAAGAGCGTGCTGGTGACGATGTTTCCGCCAAACATCATGTCGGGGTTGAAGGGGTCCATTCCCATGCCGGGCATCACCATGCCGGGCTGGAGGCAGATGAAGGCGCACAGCGATGTCAGGAGGCAGTAGGTGTCGAGGTTCTGGTCCATGTACATGGCGTCCTGCTCGAGGCGCTGGCGGTCGAGAATCGGCATCGTCGGATACATGTGGGCGAAGAAGAATTCGAGACAGGCCTTGAGGGTGTCGTTGCTCAGAAGCCTCGGGGTCGGGGCCAGGGTTTGGCTCGACGCGGCGCCGTTCAGGCCGTGGTGCAGCTTGGCCGAGATGGTGGTTTGGCGCTGCGTCTCCTTCAGCTCGTTGATGACCTTGGCCCGGGAGCCCTTGGGGCCCTTCTTCTGCGGGATGGCATTGTAAGTGCACCCAAGCTGCGAGGCCGAGCAATTCCGGCAGGGGTTGATTCCGTCGCATTTGACCTTGCGGCGATGGCAGGCGTCACACGCCCGCTTCACGGCCGTCGTCATGTTGTCGGAGCGCGCGGTGCGCGCGACGGGCGCAGTGTGACCCGTGGACCCCTTCAAATACGGAGATGCGACAGCAGCGGGAAGCCCGTGTCACAGGGTCGGCATCCACAGCCTTATCTTTCAGACGAAATCCGATGTGTTGGGACGGGCTGGGGGGATGGTGCGCAATCGTGGAGACTCCAGACTCTTGCTAGGCGATTCTGGGGTTGAATCGGCCCGGTGGCCTGGTCGAGATACGGATTCCTGGGGCCCCGCGCGCGGCGGATCGTTGGCTGAACACTAGCTTGAAAATAACGGCGGCCCGTCGCAATATCCCCGATTGTAGTGGCGGGTTTGACAGTTTGGAGTTGAGACTGGAGGGTCGATGTTGTGATGTTCTGTTTCCACGGAGCCACGGTCGAGATGGCGAGAGACAACCGAAGAGCTGCAGATGGGGAGGGAGGATCTGGAAATGAGCTGAAAGAAATGGGACGGAAGCCAGGGCGACAACCCCAAGGGGGAATGGCTTCCGAGCAGAGCAGGGGCTGTGGGCCCCGCTGTTTCTTGCTCGGGTGGTCAGTGCCACTTCCCGCAACCCTGCAAGAATGGGGCGTCGCTCCACAAAACGGAGCTTCTCGCCTTGCAAAGCAAGACGCATGAGGACTTCATTTTGATGTTTCCGAGCCGTTATTGCGCCGACGAAGGCTGCGTAGGTTCTACCGAGGCTTCGCTTGCCGTTCTTCGTGGGCCACGTTCTCGAGGACGAGTCGAGGTCTGAACTTGTCTGAGGTAAAGGCCAATGCATGTATCCCGCTCCAACGGCCGAACGAATCCCTGGGCCGCCGGGCGACCGGGGGCTGGGTGACGCGATTCAGGAACCAGCCCGGCACCACGATTTACCAGTGGCGCAAGGTCTCTTGGCGACAATGACGACACTCCATCCATCTGCTTGGTCGCGGGCGTGGTCGTGTCAGGGACATGAATTCATCTTCAAGGCTGGCCCATCTCACGCATTCCGACGAGGGCATTCCAACAATCACCTCCGACGGGGACGGACCAAAACGGCGCCAATGGTATCAATCATGAATAATCTATATCACAGGCCGCATCAGCCAATCAACCATTCCCTCCACCACGGCCACCAAGATCACGCGTATTAGAACTCTCAATGTCGGCATTTGGTTCGCACGAAATATGATCTCCTGTCGCCGACACCCCTAGCAAGCCTGCGTGCCATCTTAGTCAGGGAGGGTTGGGAGACACACTAGAGTTCCACATCATTCATGCTTCGGACATCACGCAGCTCTCTGTCGGCTTACGCTCACGCTCCGCCGCTGCCGAGCAAAATCAACGCCGTTTTGACCCCGCTCTGCATCTGCCGAGCCCTCCACCCATCCATGCTCCATCTGGCGGTGGAATCCCCGGAGTTCAAAAACTGCCAGCAATCGTATGCCTGCAATATGCATCAGCAACTGATCACCATCACTTGTCAGACGAGGGCGACGCGCACAGCCTGATCCAAAACCGCGGGCCAGGGCCGGGACCCACAAGGGCACCGACACTGCGGTACGGAATCCGTCGATCCAGTCGCGGCGATGAGGTGTGCGTCGCACGGTGCACGTCCCAGCCATCACCTAGTTCCTGGTTGCAGAGTCGTGAAGTTGACAAATACCTCTCACGACTCGATCAACCGTTTTTCTTCGAGGCACGGCGGGAAGCGAGAGACCAAAAACGGGGTCGACGTCGCATGCAGGTGCGGGAAAAAGCTGGGGATGAGACATATGTAATCGGTCCGACGAGGCTGTCGGCTTTGTTCCTCGCTTTCGTCTTGCCGCCAGTCCGGGAGCTCCCTCCCTCAACCACAACTCGAAGCCTCATTCCTTGGCCTTCAGGATGGTGCCAGCTGAGGTGCGACACCGGTTGCTCAGATCCCCGCTCGCCCAAGAATGCATCGAAATGGGACCCGTCCGTCTGTCGATTCAGTCCGCACGGCTGAGCAGACCCAATGACCCAAGCAATGCAGCCTTGCCCGCTTTTGATGACAGCCGAGGGCTTGGCGAGCTAGCCTCGCTCCAGGAGTCCAGGTTTCCAGACTTGCGCGTGTGGTGGGGTGGGGTCATGGAACTCGCGAACGACGCAGGCGTTTTCCGGGCACGAGCCCCGTTTCTTGGACTCTCTGTAGGATCTATGTACCGTACAATCTCGCGGCATCCGATTTTACCTATGGCTAGTTGGGTTTAGCGGTTGGCTATACTGAGTATAGTTGGGTGCTCATTTTGGCCAAGATCAGTGGGTTGCAGTGGGGGGCCAAGTCTGACGCTCACCAATTGAAGCCATCACTAAGACAGGATGTTGTTAATGTGAGGCTTTGTATGGCTGGTGGGCAGGTTTGGATTTGGGGTCTCGTCAAGGTGTGATCTTGGCGACCCACCACAGTCCACTGATCTTGGCCAAGATGGGCGTATGCTAGACTAAGTTCGGTGGGCACTAAACTCAGTCTGGCCATAGTTAAAATCGGATGCCGCGAGATTGTACGGTACCAGCAGCCCACCTCCTCCAGACACCACAACCGCCCACCCTAACTAAGATTTCCAGCCTTTCTCCAGATCGAGAGGGGGCGGGCGCGGGGTCGTCATGCAAAGCACTCTACGACAACATCAAGCGGCGGCTTGTCAGTAAGGCAAGGCCGAAGTAGGCGACAATGATGCTACTTTATCTCGCCCACCTCTTCGCCCACCGCAACTCGGCCCTGACGAGTGCCTGTCCGCCGGCCTTTCCTCCTCCCCACGCTAACATGTTTGTGAGCTGCGGAACTAGGGTTCGGACCGATGCTGAGCTTTTCCCAACGTTCCTCCTTGCATCTTGATGCAACTCCGCCATGCAGTCAGTCTGCAACGATCAAGACGTCCCTATCGACATGGCATGGCGTCGCGGAGCTTGGCCGTAGCCTACGGCTGACTGCCGGGCCCGTGGGCTCGGAGGCTGGCCTCGCTTACTCATATATCGAGAGGAGGATGCACGCCGGCGGGCGGCCCCGTCCGTACCTGACCTCCGCGCCAGTCGGTTCCTGGGAATGTTCAAACTCCAAGATTTATCCCCATCCGAGTACAGATGGACCCCCCAACACATCAACACACAACAAATCACTGCCCCGACACCCTCCCCCAAGCCATAGAGCGCACAACGACTTACAAACGCTCCCTTAGTCGACGGTATGCGGCGTCCCTTGTCTCACTATTGCCGGGGATAGGAACGGGGATGTGCGGGTAGTTGCCTTTTGCAGGGGATGGATGTCAAGCAGGTTATTTTGGATGGGGAAGCAGCAGGGGAGGGTGGGGGGAGGGAGGACGAAGCGTGACAAAACTTGGCGACTGGCATTACTGCATTACAACTACTTTAAATGTGCTTCCCCATGCTACCCCCATCCATGAACTTTTCCTATTCAATGAACCATCCTCCCATGCAACACCCGTACCCACGATCCCCCTCACAGGCCGCACTTGTCCAGACCAACCTGCGTGACCTGAGCCTCGACGCGGCCCAGCTCGACGGCCCGTCCGTTGGTCAGGGCCTGCATGGCGTTCAAGCCAATGTTCAGGCCCGACCCGGCATGGTCGATAGCCAGCACGTGGATCGTCTTGCCGCCCCATGACGTCTCCCAGCAGGTGCCGCAGTTGGGAGAGTTCCAGCCGCCGATCGCCGCCGAGCCGCCGATGAAGGGGAAGTTCTTGATGTCGCCCTGGACGTTCCAGTTGTACTTCCACATGACGCCGTTGACGCCATCCGAGCACGCCACATCCGTGAGCGGGCGGGCGGCGTTATCATAACCCTGGTCGTATGAGACTGTGAGAGTAGTGTTAGAGTTTTGAAGCCAGGCAGCAGAGAGGGCACCTCGCTCATGCTGGGTTAGGACATACCCGAGGTTGCCGACGCAGCAGCGACGAGCGCAGCGATGCCGAAGATGCTGGAGAAGTGCATGGTGATGGATGGATCCGAGTGGCGACGGCTTGCGTAAAATGGGTTGAAAGCTGTTGATCGGCGGTAAATGAAGCTGTGGTGATGATGAGCCAAGAAAGCGAGTTGGTAGTTTGTGCTGTTGAAGTCTGAAGACGAAGGAAGCCAGGTCGAGTCTGGCGTCGACGACTCTTATATATCCCTCTCTGTACCCTCTCACCTTCCTTCCTCTCCCCCCAAGACTGAACGTTGTTTCCGAGGTCCACTTGCCGAGTGTCCTCGGGCAAGTACAACGCAGTGCAACTCCTGCACCTCGCCCGTTAAGCCGCGTGGTTCCGGATTCAGTTGCCGTCAATACGATGGCTCCTTCCATTCTTGTCATCACCGCCTGGCGAGCATCGGCATCTGGCATCGTCCTCGATCCCGGCAGCCACTGGCAGCCGCCTGCAAGCTGCATCCGGCTACCGATGCTCGATATGGAAGCATCGCGACTGCCACGCGGTTGCACGCTGATGCGAGGAGCCGCTGCAGCTGCCGGTTCCACGATGTGGTCAGGCGCACTTTGTTCGTATCCTAAACGACAGTGAAGTAATGATCGGCGCGCAACCACCTCGTATTCCAGCGCTCCAACGGCCAATTCGCCCATTGTGCCACTTGCGCTGGAGCACACAGCTGCTCCGCTGCGAGTCTGGCACCACTCGGCCTGCAGCATTGCGTCGGCTATGGGGGCCGGCGATGCGGCGGGCCCGATCCTGCCGGACGCGACAAACTTCGGCGACAGCGTCCTACTCGGATCCCTTGCTGGCCTGAGGACCGCCACTGTGCCAACACTCGTGTTGTTGCTGAATGCGCGATATAAGTACAAGGCTGTGGCCGGCTCTGCAGGAAGTGGTCGCGATTCTCCCAATGGAACGTAAACACAAGAGTCGGGTTGGCCATGACGGTGCCGCTGCTTCCGACCACGACCGACGATGCATGCATTGGTCGTCTGAGCAGTGCAGGGCTAAGGCCTGCGGTGGACCATCAACCCCAAGCAGGTCAAGCAAGTTCTCCGAAATCCACGCTCGATGTACGGGCCGGTGGGCATGCATCTTTACACACAAAAATCCTGTCTCTGCATCGGTGACTTCAGAGTCCAAACACGTTGCTCGAAATTTGGGTGAGCTGAGCAGACGGACATCGAGACCATCGTTGGAAAGCCCAGCCAGCCCATCAGCGTGGCTGTCACCGTGCGTTTACAACGGGAGAACAAGGACGCGGGAGCCGAGGGTATTTGCTCGTGTATACATACATGATCTTCGTGACGATGCTCATTCCATCTTCATCTAACACTACCCGTCCAACACTACCCCTTCCCATAACCTCTAGTATGGCCGCGCAACACGAATCTGGGGATACTGCGGGGACAAGGCTCAGACAACACCGGACCATCAAACGGCCTCCCAGTCCATGGCATCCACCATAAACTCCCACTGATCCTCGTCCCCAGGCGCGGCCCAATCGATCTTCTGCCCATCCTCGCCGAGCATCTCGGTATCATCCTCTGCCCAAGACCCATCACCACACACGAACCGCTCCGCAACCTTGAAGGCGTCCTCCAGCCCCTCGAAAATGACCTCGAGCATCTTCTCCAAGTTGTACGTCTCCAGCGGCGCCGCCATCTTCTTCGTATGCCATCTTCCACCGGTTCCTCAGATCCTTCGCCCTCCCCAGCTGCCGCCGCACCTCCCCGACCCCCAGCACCCAGCGCAGCGGATTCCCGTCCCGGTCCAGCGCCGCGAGCACATTCGCGTGGTACCGGTGCCGGCCCGCGCGCCACGCGCTCCCCGCCAGCCCCGTCTCCACACCAACCCGAGACCCCCCCGGCACCGCGGGAGGCACCACCACCGCCCCGGCCGCCGGCCCCGCCGCGCCCGACCGGCCCCGCGGCACGTCCACGCCAAACACGCCCAGCAGGTGCACCAGCGCGCGCTCGATCAGCATGTAGAACTCGAAGAAGTCGAGCTTGAACATGAGCTCGGCCTCGGCCACGGCCGCGGGGGCCGCGCCCGCGCGGTGCACCGCCTGGTGGTAGCCGGCGGCGAGGAAGGGCAGCTTCCACTGCAGGCGGCGGACGATCTTGGCGTAGCGCGCGAGGTCGTGCTGTTTTGGGTTTGTGGGCGGGGGAGGGTGCGGGTTGGTGGGGGGGTTGGTGGTGGTGATTGTGGTGATTGGGGCTGGGGGGGTGGTTCGAGGAGGGAGGGTTGGGGAGGGGGGGCGCGGGTGTGTTGTTGTGGTGTCGGTGGTGATGTTGCGTCCGCTGTTGCGTCCGCTGTTGCGTCCGCCTGGAGGCGCGTGTCGCGAGGCGCTGAGGCCGGGCATCGTCGGCAGAGTCCGGCGGGAGGCTGAATGGTGTCGGTTGTGCGGTGGTTCGTGGAATGGCAGATAAAAAATAGTCGGTCGCGTCGAGGTTCACAGGCGGCTGGCTCCACCGACGTCACGGCCCTGGCAGTCACCTGCTGTGAGTTCCGATGGTTGGTTCATGACGGGTCAGGCGGATGTGGATGGCAATGAACGCTTAAATGAACGCGTCGCTGTTGGCTTTGTTCTGCAACAATGGAGGCCCTTCTGCCACGGCTTGTTTCTGCCCGGCTCGCACCAACTTCAGAGACAGTCGGGAGGCAAATACCAAACATTCCGCCACATACTTCGACATACTTCCACTACATACACCCGCCTGTCTTCTCCCTCACATCCCGAGCAGAGCCCGAGAGTGCAATGAAAAAGGTTCGCGTCGCCTGGAGGCAGTGTGATACCAGGGACACTGTGGCAGTCGACCATGGGCAAGCCCAGAGGGAAGACCGCCGAGAGATAAAAATTGGAATAATCACGATTCTACTCCGTAGAGTAGTTTCAGAGATTAAACTGAAAAGAACAGATACTACACTTGATCTAAGCCAAAAGGCAAAGAGAGCTAAAGAAGAAAAGAAAAGAGGTGGAAGGTGGGCGGGGAGCAAGCACTTTATAGTGGCGGGAGAGGGTCTGTGCACGAGTGTGAAATTGCGAATTGTCTGTGCGTTTCTGGCAAGCAGCCGCCAAGAAACATCGCGTCAACCATCCAACACCCCGCCTCGCACAAGTGATCCATACAAGACAGCCACAGAGTGACCTCACAAGCATGGTGATTACGTTGGGTAGCCTCTAGCTGAGTCTGTGGATTCCACACCGGCGCGCGCTCACCAGACGCGGATGAACACAACGGCCGAGACAGCACCGGTTGGGGCCTGAACTGGACCGGGTCTCGTGTTTCCCGGCGCCTTGCACTCCGGCGTACAGACTCGGGGGACGCCGGCTAGTGTCACCATGACACCCGTTCCGCGAAACCCAAAGGCAGCGTGAGCAAACAGCGCCTGAGTCAGTTGCCGTGCTACTGGTGCAGGTTATAATGGCTACTGTTGCCAGATACCCCGGCCGTCTCCAGGTCCTATACAGGTAGTTACCCAAGCATCCCTTATATTAGCAGGAGAAGAAGGGTTTGGCACCAAAAGAGCCAGTGTTGGAATCATTGACCGCCAGACCGGCAAACGCGTCGCAGTCGTCATGACGCACGACTGCGATGTCCTCATCGTGGGCGCTGGCCCTGTGGGAACGGCGCTGGCCCTGGAGCTCGCCCTCCAGAAGGTCTCGTTCCGTGTCGTTGACCGCGCACCGGTTCGAGATGACAAGAGCCGCGCCCTGGTCATCCAGCCGCGGACGCTGGAACTCCTGAACCGCCACGGGGCGGCCGAGAGCCTCGTCCGTCGAGGCCGTATCCTCCGCGGTGGGTCCGTATACATACGGGGTAAACTTGCCGTCGAGCTGGACCTCGATGATCTCGGCACCACGGACACCGAGTTCCCGCTGCCGCTCAACATCTCCCAGGCCGTGACCGAGGCGTTCCTCGACGAGTGCCTCGCCCAGTACGGCATCAGCGTCGAGCGCCCGGCCACCGCTGTCAGCATCGCCCCCGACGCCAGTGGCGTCACCACAGTGCTAGAGATGCCCGACGGCCAGAGCGAAAGCGTGCGCTCCCGGTATGTCGTCGGCTGCGACGGCGCACACAGCATCGTCCGCCACGCGGCCAACCTCGCCTTCGACGGGGCGCCCTACCCGCAGGACTTCATGCTCTGCGACGTGCACCTCCGCGACTCCAACCTCCCGCAAGACCGCATCTCGGTGCACCTGGGCCGCCACGGCGTCCTCGCCCTGCTCCCCATCAGCGACACGGTCGTCCGCCTCGTCGCGTCGCACCAGCCCGACCCCTCCGTCCCCGTCCCCCAGGACGCGCCCACGCTCGCCCAGTTCCAAGCCCACTTCAGGGCCATGACCCCACCCGGCCGCGGCACGCTGCACGACGCGCTCTGGCTGACGCGCTTCCGCCTCCACCACCGCTGCGCGACGCGCTACCAGGCCGGCCGGCTCTTCGTCGCCGGCGACGCCGCGCACATCCACTCGCCCGCCGGCGGCCAGGGCATGAACGCCGGCATCCAGGACGCCATCAACCTCGGCTGGAAGCTGGCCCGCGCCCTGGCCCTCCCACCCTCGTCACAGCCCGGCGCGGCCGACGCCCTGCTGGCGACCTACTCGGCCGAGCGCCTGCCCGTCGGCCGCGCCCTCCTCCGCGGCACCGACCGCATCTTCGCCTTCTTCGCCGCCGCCTCCCCAGACCCGCAGCGCCTGCTCCGCCGCCGCCTCCGCGACCTGTTCCTGCGCCGGCTCCTGCCGTGGCTGGTGCGCAGCCGCCGCAGCCGCCGCCGGGTCTTTCTGTTCCTGTCCGAGTTCGGCGTCTCGTACCGCGCCTGTGGCAGTGGCATTGTGGGCACCGCGCCCGGGTTCCGGGGCCCCGTGCGCGGCGGGGATCGGCTGCCGGACGGGCGCGTCCTGGGCGCGTCGGGGGAGACGGGGCTGCAGCGGGTCTGTCGGGGGGCGGCGTTTCATTTCTTCGTCTTTGCTGGTTCGGACAAGGTCGTTGCGGAGGCCGGGTTGAGGATGGCTGCGGAGAGGGTGGTGGCGGCGATGGGGGGTGGGGTGGAGGTGCGTTTTATACTGCGGGGTGGTCGGCTCGGTGAGGGCGTCGAGTGGTATGCGGATCCGGGCGGGGCGCGGCATAGGCAGTTTGGGTTTGGGACGAGGCCGGGGTATGTGCTTGTGCGGCCGGACGGCTATGTTGGGCATATCGGGCCGTTGGCGAAGCTGGATGCGCTGGTCTCGTTTCTGGAAGGCTGAGTTTGTGTTTTCCCCTTGGTCGTTTGTTGTTTGCCGGCCTGTTTCTGGGCGAGATTGGCCAAGTGGTTTGTCCCAAACAGACGGGGGCTGGGTTGACGCTGGCTTCATCTCTGTCATCCTGCTGGTTCTCCCCGGACCGCGGAAGCCAGGCCTTAAAACTCGATGCCCGGGCCGTACTGTACTGTCTGTTACTCTACTAGATTCGTCGTCGTCAACCACCAACATGTGGTCCAAGCCATATAGTATATCCGCTCATATCTACCACGCCTAGACCTCCGTCGACCAGTCATACTCCCTCCCATGTAGATTTCGGCTCATGTCCGACGGATAGCTCGTATCGTCAGTCTGCGATAACCTTTGGGCACTGGGGCTGACACTGTGCCGCTCGCCAATCGCATCCCAGCCCACTTGTTCACCTCACTCTCCCAAACAACGACCATGCTTACCTCCCCTTTTCCTTTCTCCTCCATTTGATGCCTTGAGTATTTATTTCCTTCACATATCTGTATCTCGGTATTTGGAGTCCTCGATTTTCATATCTGATTCATTTTCGACCCTTCACTCAGCGACTTATCTTGTATTCTTTTTTTACCGCCCGACTTGCCATTTCGCGAGAAAACAAGCGTCGCCTGCGATCAATTGCTACTGGCCAGAAGCGACTTACTTCCTTGGTACGGCCCCCGAGCGGCGGCAAGCACCCGGTATCATTCGAAACGCGTTCTAACTGCCCAGTCCCGTCTTGTCACCAGTCACCGATCAGCAGCCGTGTAACCACGATGGGCAGCATGTTCGACGGAAACCCCAGCCTCATCCAGGACCCTGCCCCGGCCCGGAACGTCTCTCCGTGGGCCAACAAGGCCACGCCCCTGGTCCTGATCCACGACGGCGGCGGCACCACCTTCTCGTACTACTGCCTCGGCGAACTCGACCGCCGCGTCTACGGCATCGCCAACCCGCACTACCAGTCCGGCGGGACCTGGCACGGCGGCATCCCCGAGATGGCAGCCCACTACCTCCGGCTGATCAAGGCGGCGGTGCCCCGCGGCGACATCATCATCGGCGGCTGGTCGCTGGGCGGCCTCGTCGCGCTCGAGGTCGCCCATCAGCTGGCGCGCGAGGCGCACCCGCCGCCGCTGAACCTGCTGGGCATCGTCATGGTCGATTCCGTGTGCCCGATGGTGCTGACTGCTCCGGTGCTGCCGGTCATCCAGCACGCGGTGGAGTGGAGCCAACACACCCGGCAGGAGACCAAGGACCGCATCATGCGGTCGTTTGCCGAGTCGTCGCGGATGGTCAGGGAGTGGACGCTGCCCGTGTGGGACGCGGCGCAGGCCGCGGGGCAGGATGAGGGGGCGGCGAATGTGCCCTCTCACACTCACACTCACACTGGCAATGGTCGTGTCCTTGCACGGCCGCCACCCGTGATCCTGATCCGCGCAATGGAGCCGGTGCCCGTCCCAGAAGAGGGCGCCGTCAGCAGGGTGGATGTCCATCGCGGGGACCGCCTCCTGGGCTGGGGCGGCTACAGGAAGGACATGATCACCAGCGTGATGGATATCCCCGGCCATCACTTCAACATCTTCCACACCGAGAAGAACCTGGAGACCTCCACGGCCGCAATCAAGAGGGCCTGTCTGGATATCGAGGAGATGCACGCGAGGGGCACCTCGCGACTGGCTGCATAGGCCTGGGCCACAACTGTATACGATGATGATTTTGGCGGAAATATCACGGGGAGGGATACCATGGGACTACATTTTGGGTTGACGTTGTCGTCATTTCACCTTCTGCGGGTGCAGAATAATCTGTGCGGTTGGATGGAGGGAAACTGCTGTTTATAGACTACTCGTATACCAGATATGGGGTGGAGGGGTACCAGATCATTGCTGCACACTCACTCTCCCAAGTGGCCCCTGACAAGACGGTTTCTGCTCACAATGTCGCAACCGTAGCCCCGTGCAGCGTCGCCATGACATGACAATCTCGTTGGTTAACAACTCCCAGGCAGTATTATCACACATCAACAACAACCCACACGGCACGCCACCACCATCGATCTGTATGCACAACCAACATCGATTCTTCCATCATCGAGAGAAGAGAAAAACCAACCAGCCACCCGGCCAGTAAGTATACAAGTCCAGCCCCGTAACCCACGCCAACGCCAACGCCAACGCCCGCGGACAAGGCCAGCGAGGGGGCGCCCGTCGCAACCCCCACGGCGGCAAAAACGCCAACAATAAACAAACAAATATCCCCCCAACAAACAAGCCCGGGAAGGCTGCGGCCGACACGCCGGCAGTACTGTACGCGATCCATGGGTATCATAAACAACCCGAGCCCCGAAACAACCACACACATCCCCCACCCCTTTTTCTCATCCACAATCGCTCCCGCGCTCCTTCAGCTTCTTGGTCGACTTGGCCGTGCCAATGTGGGTACTATGCACCTATTCTCATGTCAGCCTCCCTTTTCTATTTCCTTTTCTATTTCCCCGGCAAACCACCCGACCGGGGCAGCAAAACTCACCTTGGTCGCGAAGCGCAAGCTCGTGATCGTCTCCTTGAGGTGGGCCTCGAGCGGGCTGACCATGACGAACATGAGGGTCTTGGAGTTGCCGCCCAGCGAGTACTGCAGCAGGTGGGTGAGCTTGGAGTTGCGGTAGGGCACGTGGGCGGACCCGCGGCCGAGGGCCTCGATGACGTCGCCGAGGCAGGCGAGGCTCTTGTTGATGTTCTGGGTCTCGCGCATGCGGTCGCCCTCGGCCTGCGAGTGCTTGAGGCGCTCGGAGCCGGCGAGGTCGACGAGGTTGAGCGTGCCCTCGCAGCGCTCGCCCGTCGCGGCGTTGTCGCCCACCAGGCGCAGGATGAAGACCGAGTGCGAGCGCGACGAGCGCTCGTTGGCCTTGGTCGCCGCCACGCTGCGGTTGCTCTGGGCCTCGCGCAGCATCGCCTCGACCTTGTCCGGCGAGTCGAGCGCCACCGACTTGCAGTTGAGCACGGCCGTCTGCCTGCGCGCGTCGTCGTGCCGGATCTCGAGCCGCCGGCGCCCGTCCGTCTCGCGGCCCGGCGTGAGGAGGTCGTGCAGCTCTTCGTTGTAGACCTCGACGAAGCTGCCCTCCATGGTGTACGTCCACGACTTTTCCCGCAGTTGGGTGATTGTCTCGTAGATCATGTGCGTCGCGCGCGGGATCATGCCGTCGGCGGAGGACATGGTGTAGGTCTTGCCCGACCCGGTTTGGCCGTAGCAGAAGATGCACACGTTGTAGCCGTCGAGCGCGCTCTGCACGAGCTGCGCGATCTCGCCAAACACCTCTTCGTTGTGCACCGCCGGGGTGAAGACGCGGTCGAACTCGAACGGGAGCACCTTGCGGTTGACCACGCCCAGGCTGCTCCTCTCCTCCGGGCCCGTCACTTCGATCTGTGCCGACGTCTTCGCGTCGGGAAAGGCGAGGCTCGCCTCGTCGCCTTCGGACGGGTCCAGCACCGGCCGAACGCGGCACATGACGCGGATGTTGCCCTTCAGCTCCTGGTACTTGTTGAACAAGACGCGGCGCTCCGTCTCCTCCTTGATCAGCTTCTGCCGTGCCTCGTCGGCGAGGGCCAGGGCCTCCTGGAGACGGGCCTCCATGCTCGCGAACGAGTCTGATTGCTGTTTGCTGTCCGATTCGAGGAACTCGATCTTGGCCCGGAGGGCGCGCATCCGGTCCTCGAGCGCCATGTTCGTCGTCGACATGTCGGCCACCTGCTGCTGGAGCGTCCCGTGGATCGTCTGCTCCCGGTCGAGACGGGACTTGAGCGCCTCCAGCTGGGATCGCATCTCGTGGACCTCGCGCTCCTTTTTCAGCAGATCCAGGCCCATGTCCTGCTGCTCCGCCCCGAGGCGCGCCCGCAGCTCTTGCATCTCCCTGGACTTTTGGGCCCGCTCGTCGGCCAGCTCGCCCCGGTGGCGCCCTTCCATCGCGTCCAACGCCTCCCGGTGCGCCCGTTGCCGCTGGTCGTCCTCCGCCTTGAGCTCTCGCCTGATCTCGTCGAGTTCGTGCTTGTGTGCCCGCAGCTTGTCCTCGAGGTCGTACTTGTGCATCCTTTGCTCGCCGTCGATCTGGAGAAGTAGTGACTGTTTCTCCTGCTGTAGTGCGTAGATCTCCTTTTGTTGCAGGTCCGCTTGACTCCGAAGCTGGGCGTTCTGCTCGGCGAGGCGTTGCTGTTCCCGCTCTAGACTAATCTCTGCATCGGCTGTCAGCATTCCACCGAACGGCCCTCCCAACGCCGCCGCCGCAGCAGCAGCAGCAGCAGCAGCATACCTCGCTTCTTGGCCATCTCAATGGCATCCTCAAAGGTCTTTCTCTCGGACATGGTGTCTTCGAAGACCTCTTTGAAGGTGTTGAATTCTGTTGCCATCTGGCCGAGGCGGACGTCGACGTCGAAATCTGAGTAGTTTGTCAATGTTGAGTCTTTGCTGAGGAACAACAGCCTTGCCGTAGAACAGCGCTTGGTAGGCGAGTTCCTGCGGAAGCTGTCGATCAATGAAGCCATCCTTTTGACCGCCACCGTCCCGCAACGTATATGCGGCGGGGTCGTTGGTGCAGGAGTGGATGGCTCCCGAGAGCTGCCAGGCCCGGGTTGCTTAACCCTGGCCACGTCTTTTCGGGGGATCTTGCAGGGCGTGGCGATCTCCGTCTGGCCATCCGACTAAGACAAGCTGGACGGAGACCGTCCACCGTGCCCAGGGGCCACTCGATCCCCAGGGTGATCGTCCGACTTGGCATCGATCGACACATTGTCGGATTGCTCGGCTGGGCCCGGCATGTCGTGGCCTTCGTCGCGGGTGTGCCGCGCCGCTGCCAGGGGTTGGACGGGTGTGGGTAGTCGTGAATACAAATGCTGCGGAACAGAAGGAAAGGCCTTCTTCATACCCTTTTGCTGGTGGGCCTGGCCTGCCTCTTCCTCCGGCTCTCGGTTCCCCATGACGGTAGCCGGCCGTGGGCGCGTGTTCCCCCGCGGGCGGCTGTTTGTGGATTGCGCAAAGCCCATCGACGTTGGTGCCCTCGTCGGCGGCGGGCGGGTTCCAGGCCCGACGCTCTTTGCAAAGCTGTTGGCGCGCACATGGCGAGGTGCTGCTGTGGCGGGCGGGTTGCTGGAGGCGAGGGCGGCGATTGAGGTGCCCGTGACGCCCGTGACGCCCGTGACGCCCGTGACGCCATTCAGGCCATTCGGAGGCCGTGGAAGACCGAACGTGGCAGCGGGAATCTGGGACTTGATCGGCTCGCCGCCGCGCTGCATTAGTGTTTTCCGCTTCGGTTGTGACTGTGGAACTGTCCCGGATTGTCTCGTCAGCAACGTTGGGGGGAGGCGGGGCCGCGGTCGCTCGTACTGCCATTGTGTATGCGTTTGGTGCCCTGGGGGACTCCCGCTATCGGAGGTCGCGCATTGTGTTGCGAGTCGGTGATCTCCTGGAGACACGTCGTCGCGCCGGTCGCTGCCGTCGGGGCGGCGGTGGCGGCATGGACGCGCGGGGGCCGGATTCCCGATTTGAGGGCCTTGTCAAGGGTCAGCCAGCGCCCGTTCCACCAGGGCGCGCATCCAGCAAGCACACAGCGGAGCGGGGAAACCTACCGCTGGGTTCTCGGAAGACTCCATGTTGAGCGTGCGCATGCGCGGAATGATAAAGTGCACAAGCAGGTAGGACGAGAGGAGCAACGCTCCTGGCGCGGTTGAGGTTGGCAGCAACGTTGTGAATCGTGGCGCGTCTCTCCTGGAACACCCATTTGTTCCTCTCCTCAAAGGGTGTAGCGCAGAATGTGCGAAGCTGGCTGCTTTGTTTATTTCACCCAGGCAACCAAAGAAGAGCGCGGGAGCCAATGACAGGCCGTCCATGGCGGGGGTGCACGTGATGTGGGATTCTGGGGCGCGGCAGGCAGCCTGGAACTGCGGCAGGGGGGGGGGCTGGGAATTAATGGAGCCTGAAGCATTTCATCTGTCCAACACAAATCTGTAATTGGCGAATGTCTTATGTGTCGGCGAGTCAAATGCCATCCGCACAGCGAGTGTCCCATCAACCCATGAGCCAGCCACACCCGGAACCTTCCTGCTGCTGCCCTGCGGCCCTTGGTTCCGATCGTACGGTCTGTGGGGTCTTGTCTTTTCCGTCCGCCCGCGCATCCAGATCAGTTCACCAAGACGTCTCCGCAGGTCCTAGAATCATGCCATGTTTGTTGCCACGGCCCGTTCGTGAGGGGGTAATCTTGATAAAGTATTCGACATGGCGCACTTTCCGCGGCCGGGTGGCAGCTTCGTGCGAATGCCTCTAATAAGACCGAATAGGACAGCTCTTTGCGCCATTAACAGCGCACTGCTAGCTCTGCACGACTCTTCCCTGCCCAAAAGACAAGAATTACATGGTGGGCTCGATTAGAGACAGGGTTAGGGATGGCCTTTTACTTTGCCCAGCGCGACGGACGCGCGACCAGCAGCGCACACTCCACTCCGGCAATGCGCTGTGTCGAGTCTCGACACTCAACGACGTTCCATCGGCTGTGGAAGCACGGGCATTGATGACTTAAGCACAAGCTGTGATTGATGCCCGCGTCACCGAGGGGAGCTTCGCGCATCCATTCTCCACGGTTGACGACAACGTGTCCATCGACCTTTTGATTGAGGAGCGCCCGCCATGGAGAAGTTCTCACAGTTTCGCGACAGAGGCAAGCTCCCCCCCAATCCCCCCGTCGCCTCGCGCGCGCGCAACTAACCCTCGTCCCTCTCCAACCAGGCTCCGGGGTGTCCCCCTTCATGCCCGTCACCTCGCCGTCGTCGCTCATCGCCACCGTCGGCCATGCGGTCCTCTTCATCATCCGCCTGCCGTTCTTCCTGGCCTACGCCGCCGTCTTCTTCGTCGTCCTCCACAACCTCCCCCTCCCCGCCTTCGCGCGCAAGCTCTCCATCTGGCTGCTCCTGGCCATCCCCGGGCTGTGGTGGGTCGACCTGCAGCTCGACGGCGTGCGGCGCGGGTCGCTGAGCCAGCAGCCGGCGTCGCGCGTGCCGCACCCGGGCTCGGTCATCGCCGCCAACTCCACGTCGCCGATCGACGCGCTGTACCTCGCCGCCGTCTTCGACCCCATCTTCGTCGCCAGCTACCCGGGCTCGCCGCGGGTGCGGCACATCAGCCTGGCGCGCGCCATCCTCACGGCGCTGTCGCGCGCGCTGCAGCTCAACGAGATCGTCGGCCCCTTCGCCGACGGCGACGTCACGGACCTGCCGGCGCTGATGGCGCGCCACCCGGACCGCGTCGTCGCCGTCTTCCCCGAGTGCGGCACCACCAACGGCCGCGGCATCCTGCCGCTCAGCCCGTGCCTGCTGGCCGTGCCCGCCGACCGCGCCATCTTCCCGCTCAGCATGCGCTACACCCCGCCCGACGTGACGACGCCCGTGCCCGGGCCCAAGGCGTGGCCTGCCTTCCTGTGGAAGCTGCTGGGCCGCCCGACGCACTGCATCCGCGTGCGCATCGCCGAGGGCGTCTACAATACCACGCAGGCGCCGAACGGGAACTCGGCCGCCGGGGCTCCGGCGCACGATCTGATCCGGGACGCGCGCACGGCCGAGCAGCAGCGGCTGCTGGACCGGGTGGCGGACGCGCTGGCGAGGCTGGGCAGGGCCAAGCGGGTGGCGTTGACGATGCGGGACAAGCAGGCGTTTGTGGAGGCGTGGGAGAAGAGGAGGTAATGCGACGCAGAAGCTGTATAGTCGTGCTTGTCTTTTTTAGCCTTGGGGATGACATGGGGAGGAGAGTGCTGGTCACATACAATAGCCTCGTCCTTTTCTTTTTGCGAAACGGGAGTAATACAGATTCAAAAAAGCAAGCCATGGAAACTGCGCGTGTGGACTGTAAGAATGCGAATCTGGAGGTCTTGACTAAATCTAGCAAGTAGAACAGGAACCGGAAAGATACCAAGAGAGAACAACAACTAATACAAGTTGGAAGCAAAAGAAGCCGAGGGAGAAATAGGACGCAAGCCCAGAAAGGCAAATACAAGACGAACGAACGGACAACACTGAACGGCACAACCAAACTCCAAGACAGGCAACCTGGTATAGTTTCTTCACCACCGGCTAAGCGGCGGCACTGCACAGCGCTTTTCCAATGCCCAGAACACAGACTAGATGAGTATTATATGTACAGCCGAACGTCACAAGAGAAGCAGCAAATCACCACCACACCTCCCTCCCTCTACGCATCGGTCACGCACCCGTGGCTCGCATCGCTCACCAGCTGCGCGTACTTCCTCAGGGTGCCCCGCTTGGCCCTGGACTCGGGGGCCTTCCACTCCTTCCGCCTCCGCGCGAGCTCCGCCTCGGGCACCTCGAGATCGAGCACGCGCTTGTCGGCGTCGATGACGATCCGGTCGCCGTCGCGGACCAGGCCGATCGGCCCGCCCTCCATGGCCTCGGGCACGATGTGGCCGATCAGGAAGCCGTGGCTGCCGCCCGAGAAGCGGCCGTCGGTGATGAGGGCCACGTCCTGGCCGAGGCCGGCGCCCATGATGGCCGAGCTGGGCTTGAGCATCTCGGGCATGCCCGGCCCGCCCTTGGGGCCCTCGTAGCGGATGACGACGACCGTCTTCTCGCCCTTCTTGATCTCGCCGCGCTCGAGCGCCTCGATCAGGCCGTCCTCGTAGTCGAACACCTTGGCCGTGCCCTCGAAGCGGAGGCCCTCCTTGCCCGTGATCTTGCCGACGGAGCCGCCGGGCGCGAGCGAGCCGCGCAGGATCTGGATGTGGCCCGTCGGCTTGAGCGGGTTGCTCATCGGCCGGATGATGGGCTGGTCGTCGGGGAAGCCCGGCAGGTCCGCCACGTTCTCCTTCATGGTCTTGCCCGTGACGGTGATGCCGGAGCCGTCGATGACGCCCTCCTTGAGGAGGAACTTGAGGAGGCCCGGGGTGCCGCCGATCTTGCTCAGGTCCTCCATGACGTACTTGCCCGAGGGCTTCAGGTCGGCCAGCAGCGGCGTCTTGTCGGACACGGCCTGGAAGTCGTCGACGGTGAGCTTGATGCCGACCGAGTCGGCGATGGCGATGAGATGGAGCACCGCGTTGGTGCTGCCGCCGAGGATGCTGACCACCTTCATGGCGTTCTCGAATGCGGCGCGGGTCATGACGTCCTTGGGCCGGATGTCCTCCCGGAGCAGGTTCTTGATGGCCTCGCCGATGTTTGCGCACTCGGCCTTCTTCTGCGGGTCCTCGGCCGGGAAGCTGCTGCTGCCGGGGAGCGACATGCCGAGCGTCTCGATGGCAGACGCCATCGTGTTGGCCGTGTACATGCCGCCGCAGGCACCGCCGCCGGGGCAGGCATTCCGGATGATGTCGGCGCGCTCCTTCTCGTCGATCTGGCCGGTGATGTACTGACCGTAGGCCTGGAAGGCGCTGATGATGTCGAGCTGTTCGCCCTTGGCGCTGCAGCCGGGCTTGATGGTGCCGCCGTAGATCATGATGCTGGGCCGGTTGACACGCCCCATGGCGATCAGCACACCGGGCATGTTCTTGTCGCAGCCCGGCAGGGAGATGTTGGCATCGTACCACTGGCCCTGCATGACCGTCTCGATGCTGTCGGCGATGATCTCTCTGCTCTGCAGGCTGTAGCGCATGCCCGTGGTGCCCATGCTGATGCCGTCCGAGACGCCGATGGTGTTGAAGCGCATGGGGACGAGGCCCGCCTTGGCGACACTGTCGCGCACAATGGCCGAGAGGTCGAGGAGGTGCATGTTGCAGGGGTTGCCCTCGTACCAGACCGACGAGATGCCGATCTGGGCCTTGGACATGTCGTCTTCTGTCATGCCCGTCGCGTAGAGCATGGCTTGCGAGGCGCCCTGCGACTTGGGCTGTGTGATGGTGCCCGACACGCGGTTGAGCTTCGCTTCGGCATATCGGCGGGGTGTGTTGGAAAGGAGACGGCTAGAGAAACGGGATGAGCTTGTATTTCCAATAGAGGCGAAGGCGGCTTTCCGGTGATGACGACGTACAACTGATTCCTCAACGGCAGGGCGCGGCTGGCGGCCAGGGCCCGAGGCGCCCCGGCGCGCAAAAAGGACGGCGACAACATGACGAACCGTCAAGGGAGGACGGACGAGGTCAGGCAGAGAGCACCAGCGCAGAGCAGAGTAGAACAAAGAACCAATTGATGATCCAAGGGGGTTTCAGAACTTGTGCTGGATCGGAACCCACAGAGGCGACTCGATTGGGCCTCGGCGAATGTCTGGCAAAGCGAGTTGTCCTGAACAGGATCGAGGGTGAGTCGAACTTTTGGGCGAAGTCGGAGCTTATAATGGGCGAGTGCAGCGCAAGTCACAGGGACACGACAGGGGGGTGCCCCGCAAGTCCTGTGTTGCTCTGTGGCAATACAGGCTCTGCAATTGGTCAGTTGCATCAAGATCGAGAAGTGCTGGCCAGAACGGTGACCTTTCTTTCTTGTCTGGGAAACGCGGAACGAATCAGTGGTCTCTGGTTGTTGGCGGCGAGGTGAACAAGCTATATGCGTTCAGACCATAGAATCTTGCCATATCTTCCAGTCTCTCGTTTGGCATGTTTCCTCCCTTTCCTGTCCTCCACAGATGGCAGCTCCACCGGAGTTAACAGGTAATCGCCGCCATCGGACCGAAGGCCACCAAGGTAGACACAGAATATCCCGCGCGCGCGCCGCCCTCACCTCATGTCTCTGGGATCCGAGGGGTTCCAATTACGATCCTCGCCGTTCCAGAAACTCCAATCATGGCGTTGCCGCCTTGGCATCTCCCGTCGCCGGGGAGTCGTCCTTCTTGTCTCTTCGGTGCAGGATCTCGTCTATAATGCCGTAGTCCTTGGCCTCCTCGGCCGTCAGGTACTTGTCCCGCTCCATCAGGTCGTTGATGGCCGCGATGTCGTACTTCTCGTAGCCGAGGGACTTGTTGATGTGGCCCTGCACAATCTTGTTGATTTGCTCCCGTATCCTCTGGATCTGGGTGGCATAGATCAGGATGTCCGAGGCCTGCCCGCGCGTGCCGCCCAGCGGCTGGTGCACCATGATGGAGCTGTGCGGCAGGGCGTACCGCTTCCCAGGCTCGCCGCCGATGAGCAGGATGGCAGCCATGGAGGCGGCGCCGCCAACGCACACGGTCGAGACGGGCGACTTGATGTAGGTCATGGTGTCGTAGATGGCGAGCCCCGAGCCGACCTCGCCGCCGGGCGAGTTGATGTACATGGTGATGGGCTTTTCCGGGTTGTCTGATTCGAGCCATAGCAGTTGCGCCACTATCGATGCCGAGACGGTGTCGTCGATCGCCCCGTTGAGACAGACTATCCGTTCCTACTCGGGCCAGACTGTCAGACTCGCGCGGGGTGGTCGTGCTCGGTCGGGAAATGTACTGACCTGGAGCAGCTTGGAGAAGATGTCGGCTGTGGGCTGTGGTCAATACGAATTGGGACCTGTGCGGCAAGGGGGGACTGGATCTAACATGTCCGCCAACCGCCCGACTAAGCTGTTAGCAATGCGACGCCGACAAGCAGCTGGGGACGTACTGTGACCTCAGTGATGTAGGGCATCGGAATGCCGCCCATCGTCGGCGGCAGCCCGGAGGACGTGCCGAATTTGGAAAAGTTCCGACATTGCGACGCGCCTATTCTCCTGAGAAGACAAAATACGCTTCGCTGGGAGTTCATGGTGTTGAGCACGACTGGGCACGGTGGTTGTGAGGGGAGGTGCAACGGGCTTCTGCCAGTGCGTGCCGCGGGGTGGAGCTCGGCAGCGCGTCTCCTGCGGGCTTGGCACTGACAGCTCGCTTCATGAGAAATCCAGGTCATTTCGGGCTGGATACGGTTAGACACGGTTGGTCTACTGTCAAAGCAACGAGCCAACCCAACTCAACTCGCAAGGTCCGTCTCATCAACAACTTCAAGAGGATTCTGAACTCGGTGGATTTTGATCGGGGAAACATATTTGCCAACAACCCTTATTGTCAATATAGTACACGATGCAGGCTCTTGGCAATACTTGTTGCAGGGCGTCAATACGCCGGGGACGATGGACTCCTGCTGCTGCTGCTGCTGCTCGGGGGTTTCAGGCCAGCAAAAACAGACAAACCGAGTCTCCTGAGAATTCACAAGACGGCCCGACGCTTTCGGCTGAAGACTACGCCCAGGTACCGATCGACCTGGAAAACAAGACAGTCATAACGGCCGTCGGCACATTACCCATATCGCCGCTCATGGATCCGGAATTTCATGAAGCACGGCAAAAGTTTACGCAGCAGAAAGAGCCCTATACACGAGCCAAGTCAACCAAGTTTCAACGGCTGCTTGCACGCAACCCCTATGGTATACCAGCATGCTGTATTGATTGGCCCGATCTGACGCAATATCTAACCCGCCTCCAGCCCAAGCCCTAGCCACGCCCATGCGGAAATGCCCAGTCACAACCACCAACCTCCCCAAGTTCTTTCTCCAGCGCATCAGCCTCGTCACCCATCCCGAGACCCAAGAGCCGTGGTTTGTCCCCCAAGACCTCGACTCGAAGGTCCCAACAGCCGCCACACCACCACCAGCAGCTCCCGAACATGACGCGGCGGGGCCAGAACCAGCGCCCGCCGCCGCAGAACACAAACCGTCACCACCACCCCGCAAGCGCGGCGCCGCGGTCCACACGGGGCCCTCGACCTACATCCTCTCCAAGCAGAGCCTGCTCCGCGAGCTGACGCGGCGGGAATCGCCGCGCCTCGGCGACCACCGGCGGCTCATGCGCCAGGGCAGCAGCCGCATCGGCCGGGCCGTGGGCGCCGCCGTCTGGCGCAGCGACATGGAGGCCGTGCTGCTGGAGCTGATGCGCCGCCGCGTCGTCGACGGCCTGCTGCACTTTGCGGCCATGGTCGAGGCCGAGGACCGCAAGTACCTGGTCCGGTGCGCGCGCTGGGACGCGGTCAGGGAGCTCAACCATCGGGGGTGTTTGTTGTTTCTGGGGAGGGGGGGGGGTGTGGAAGGGAAAATAGGAGGGGGGGAGGAGGAGCCCTTGTTAAGGCCGGGCTATGAACTGCCGAGGCTGTCGACGATGGAGATTGAGGGCGTGCGGTATGGCGGGACGCTTGCGGTGCATGACCTGCGGGTGCTGTTGGGTGTGCAGCACGTGGCCCGGTTGAAGGGGGGGTCGCGGCTGCTGCGTGACGGGTCGCTGTTTCTGCTGGGCAGGCAGGCGACTGTCCATCTGCAGATGCTGCTGTGGAAGCTCCAGGGGTACATGGCTTGGGATGGGCCGCGGGACACGGCAGACGTTGCGAGCGCTGAGAGCCTGGCGGACAGTCAGGCGAACAGCCGGGCAGAGTAAGAAGCAGAGGTCGATAGCTGCAGTGCGAATACAGCCGGCAGAGTGGCCCTGGACTCAAAGGCCTCCACCCACCCCATCGATGTTCAAACTGCATGTTGTCGCGTGCATTAGCAATAGGGGTACGCGACTCTCCCCCCCAGCCCGAGACCCCCCGCCCCCCCCAACAAGAGGGTTAGGGTTATGTGGGCATGCTCCTCAACGCGCTAATTGGGCAGTCTTTAATTGTGCCCCAGCAAGCGCGTCTCGGCGCGTCTTCTCGCTCCGTCCTTTTCGGCGGCTTCCCGAACAACACCCAAATCCTGTCCTCAGAGAAGCGACCGACAACACCAGACCGCCAGACATCATGATCCGGCAAGATTTCCACCGCGACGCCAAGCGGCGCAATGTGGTCGACCACCGCAAAACGCAGTTTGCAGCGCCTTCCTACCAGGACACGCAGTATCCGCACCGCCTCAGCTTCTACTCGACCCCGCCGACAGCAGACATCACCCTCGAACAGTTTGAGCAGTGGGCCATCGACAGGTTACGGAGTACGCACACCGCAGCCCCAGGCTGAGATCCTAGCTGAACGCTGCCTGACCTCACCCGTGTCTAGTCCTCGCCGAGCTCGAGGCCTGCTCGTTCCGCAACAAGACCCCGGCCGAGACCGCGGCGCACATGAAACCGCTGCTCGACAAGCATCTCCCGCTCGACGCCAGCAGCTCCAACCACTCGCAGCTGCACGCGCAGCGCCAGAAGGACCACTACAGCCACTTCATCCTGCGCCTCGCCTTTGCGTCGACCGAGGACCTGCGCCGCCGCTTCACCCGCGTCGAGACGCAGCTGTTCCGGCTGCGCTTCCAGGCCGACGACTCGCGCGAACGCGCCGCCTTCGTGCGCACCCTCAACCTCAACTGGGATCCCGTGTCGGACGAGGAGAAGCGCCGGCTGGCGCCGCAGCTGGCGTCGACAATCGGGTTCGGCCACGGCAAGCGGGCACAGCACGTGATGGACGAGGACTGGTGCAAGGTCGACTGGATGCGGGTGCCGGATCTGATTGAGAGCCGCAAGGTGTTTGTCAGGATGGGCAAGGCCTACGTCCCCGGCCGGGAGCAGCAGAGCATGGTGCTGAACGAGTATACCGGGCGGCTGGAGCGGGCGCTGGAGCTCACCGCGCGCGCGCTGCCGCGGCTTGACGAGGACGACCGGCTCAACCCCATCCTCAACCATCTCTCCAAGAACTTCATCGCGCCCGACGCGAGCTACACGGGGTCGGGGGCGGCGATCGAGGGCGCCGAGATGACGGCGCGCAACGTCGACAAGCTCACGCAGCACTACCCGCTGTGCATGTCGCACCTGCACCGCACGCTGCGGCGCGACGCGCACCTCAAGCACTACGGGCGGCTGCAGTACACGCTCTTCCTCAAGGGCATCGGGCTGAACCTCGAGGAGTGCCTCGTCTTCTGGCGGTCGAGCTTCAACAAGATCACCGACGACACCTTCAACAAGGAGTACCGCTACAACGTGCGGCACGCGTACGGCGACGTGGGCGGCGACTCGAACCGGCGCGGCGGCGGCTACAGCCCCTTCAGCTGCCAGAAGATCCTGACCGAGCACGCGCCGGGGCCCGGCGAGGCCCACGGCTGCCCGTACCGCCACTTCAGCATGGACAACCTCTCGACGCTGCTGCGCGCGACGGGCATCAACGACCGCGCCGTGCTGCAGGGCGTGCACGAGGACAAGGAGAAGCAGAAGTTCCACATGGCCTGCAACCGGTACGAGTCCCCAACCCCCCAACCCGCTGTCGTGTTTGGAATTGCCCCCTTACTGACCTCGTCGCCCGCCGCCGCACAGCGTGTTTGAGCACGTGCACAAGACGGAGCTGCGCCGGGCCAGGGACGACGGCATCATGACGGCCGCCCAGCTCGAGACCATCGTGCACCCCAACGAGTACTTTAAGCGCAGCTATCTGCTCAAGAACATGGGCAAGGCGGATGTCAAGATGGAGGGGTGACGGGGCCCGTCAGGTGGGTTGGTGGGGGGGGGTCAGCTGGGACAGCACCGGTTATGGAGGCTTATATGGTGTGGTGAGGTTGCTATCGGGGTTTGGCTTTTTTGGGCAGTATTTAGCAGCAGCAGGTTCTGGGTGCATCCAGAGGGGATCGGGCGCTCGCTGGGGGCGTAACGGCATGCCTGTAATGAATGTATTGAATGTCAAGCCGAGTACCTGTTGTGTTGAGAAAAACGCTCAGACCAACAGGTAAGCAGACGGTGAATTGGAAACTTGGGGAAGAAGGGTTCCCACCCTTCCCGTGGTCAGCCTCATTTGTGGGGGGGGGTTTCACCTCGGGGCTCGCTCGGGGGTTGCTCGGCTAGCTGGCTCTTCTGCCAGACGTTCCTGGTCGGTTTGTCATGATCACGGTTCGCTCGGAGGACCTTGTCCGCAACATGACTTTTCTCTTTGGCACCGTTGTTCCCGTTTCCCCACCGCTCGCTGCCTTTGTAGGTTTTGAGGGCATTCGCAAATCCGAGCGATGGCGTGGCTCGAATCGCAAACGTCCATGCAGGTGGAGTCGGCATTCGCCGGCGCATTCTCTGCAGAGACGGGAGCCCCAGCAACGGCGCTGCAGCGTGAGGTCATGATGCCCTGGGTGCCGCGCTCTGGTGGACCCTCGCTGGCCGACCAAGGCACTTGATGCCATGACGCGGGGGCTCCCTCTCTGGCTCGCGCTCCATCATGGCCGAAAGCCGCGTGGGCTGTATGAATCAGGAAGGCCGCCTCTGTTTTGCGTTTCCCAGCTAGTTTGATCCGCGTCTTCGGGCTAGCTGTTCTTCCTGTCAGGTACGAAACAGCACCGATTACATGTACATACCTAGCATTCCACGTCCGGTCCTTCCTGCAAAACACCACTCCACAACACCCGAAACTCACGATACCCCACACCAAGTCGTCAACGACACATGCTAGCAGACCCCAATCAGTGACGCAACCCCGTTCTGCATATTGCAACATTCTCCATTCCTGATTCCAATGACGCCTTCTTGCATGCCGCAAAGGAATCAAGGGAACCCCGGATCGACAGCGCGGCAACGTATGTATCGCCCGCCAGCTGCAACATGGAAGAGAGCTGAAAGGGACTATCCGTATTTTCCCATCATACCATACCATACCATCCACACCACCTGCTGGTCTGAGCGTTGTTCCCGCCCAACCCTCCTCACAGACATGACCCATACACCGCGCAGCAGCAGCACTACCTGCATGCACACACACTACGCACTAGGTAATTAAGACGCGCCGATCGTAGCCCAAACCAAGCCGTCCCAAGCCTTCACATTCGTCCCTATTATTACCCTGCAGCTAGCTACCCACACTCAGAGTCTCAGACGGACGGACGGGCGGCGCGCGAGCGTGACAGCCTGCAGACAGACCAAGACACACAACTACTGCATCTGCATGGTGTGCTATGTATGTGCGCACACAGTGCCGCAGGCCAGCGGCGGGCGGGATGGATGGCGCTCCCCCAAAGTAGTAGAGTAGAGTAATAGGCTCGTAGGTAGCACGGTAGGATGGGATGTGTGTAGAGCTTGCTCCACACCAAAAAGCAGGGCGGGCAAACACGCAAGGTAATTCATCAGTAGGGTGGCAGAGTGGCAGGGTGGCAGGGTGGCAGTGGGGGTGGGGGCCGTTAGTATTACCGTATCGCTGAAAGGAGCAAGGCGCGCGCCGAAGGGAAAGTAGCAGCATGCACGCTGCATGCTGCACCAAGGTAGTTTGTGCCTAGGTAGGTAGGTAGGTAGGTAGGGACGGCAGTGGTCGGCTTGCAGTACTTGGTTGTTGTTGCTGGTTCGATCGTACGTTTGTTGGAGATGGTCCGGTTTGTAGGTTGGCTGGCTGGCACATGCAGGAGAGGGGCCGGGGAACGGGACATGGCAGAGAGATACACGACACAGCAGAGGCGGCAGGCGCGAAGGAATGAGGTGCAAACCAGTGAATTTCCATGGTTCGGGACTATGCTATGTACAAAATGGTATCGTGCTGCTTCATCCCCCCCACGCGCCAAAACAGAGCCCATGTGGTATCCTCCCCGCCCGGCGTTTTTGCTTCCTTCCCAAGACGCCGTCGCTTAATGACCAAGCCATAATAAACACAACACAAGGCCGATGTGGGGCCCACAACGCTTAAACAGAAAAAGATAGACAGGAGAAGAGAAGAGAAATGCCGCAGCCGGTTCCGTGCCGGCAGCGGCATCGTCAAGATGACGAGAAGCGAAAGAAAGAGCCCAGAAAAAGAATAAAAGCCTCAGCACGGCGCCGGCGGCCTATCCGGGTCTAGACCGAGCGGGTCTGGCAGACGATTGCTGCGTGCGGAGCGCGGCGACGTCAGCGGCTTGGCAACTGGCAGGGGCTTGCATCGCGAACCCCATCATTGGCGCAAACGGCCGTGTTTCATGGGAGGCCAGGGTCGGTGCCCAATGGGGTCCCGAGCACCTGCAGCGGCCTGACGCGGGGGTTTGCTGCATGAAGTGTTGCTGTGTCGGTGGTTTGGCGTCGTATGATGGATGGATGCCGCGCTCCTTCTTGCTCCGCGACCCCCCCCCCCCCCCCCCCCCCCCCCCCCCCCCCCCCCCCCCCCCAAATCCTTCCTTCCAGCAGGAGAGCGGGAGAGGAGAGATGGCGTGCGAGGATGTTGTGAACAGGGGCCTCTCGGTGGCCTGCAGCGGGAGGGTGTTGAATTGATGAAAATCGCGTCGCGCGGCGCATGGGAGTGGGTGCGCCTCGACACCGGCGAGGCGGGCGATCCTGTCGGCTGATGACCCAAGCATGTTGTTCTCCCCTTCTCGGGATCGTCCGAGGCCTGTGGATGCGAACCTCGACCCTTTCTAGCCGGAAGGGAAGAGCGTCGCGGCTCGTCGTCCGGGATTTGGCGACGAGGCTGCTGCTTGGGGGAGACGGATCCGTCCTTCCCCCCGTCTTGGCGGACCCGTCGTCCAGCCATGGTCGGTCTCGCCCGTTGAAGTTGCCATTGCCGTCGAGGTGGCTGACCAAGAAAAGGAAAAAAACCTCCAACCCTTCCCGCGGCTTAGGTGTAGCCAACCATCTTCGCGCAGCGGTTGCAGTAGTAGATGTTGGTGCCGATCTGGACCATGCCGGACAAGCTCGGGTCGTCTGTCGTCGTCATTTCCACGGCCCGCGCACACCGCAGGCAGCGGAGGACGGCGACCTGTGCTGGAGGCCGTGTTGCCGAGGTTGAGGATGGGAGATCCAGGTCCGATGCTCCGAATGACGAGCCCGAAGGGGACGACGAGGTTGACGAGGAGGACGAGGTGTCGCTATAGGGTACGTTGGGCGGGCGATTCGTCGCCGCCATGATCATCAAGCGTGAGCAGTCGACTTAGAGACGCGGAAGAATATGTGTAGTTCGAGGCCGAAGCCAGCTAAGAACCATTGGACGGGGATGTGTATTCGGTAGGTTTGAGAATCTGCGTGAGTCTAGCCCAAGGAATTGGGGGGGGGTGGCAGGTGCTTTATGAATTGGGCTGTGGGCTCTCGGATGGGCTGGGCCAGACCAAGCAAAGGCCTTGCTTGGCCAGTGCCTGGTTTTCTTACTCCCGATGGAAAGGCTGGCTGGGACATGGGGCTGACTGGGTGGGAATCCCGAGGTTGCCAGGGGCCGGGATGTGCTGTCATGGGTTAATTACGCAGTACCGTTACGGGAATTATAGGCTGCTTGCGTACTCCGTACAGGCCGCCCCATCCGGTCCGCTTCGTCTGCTGTTGCGCCGCTGCACTTGCTCCGGAGTGGGCAAATAAGTAATACATGTAGATCTGAATCGAAAACTCTGGCCTGGCGGAGGGAGGGAGGCTCGATCCCGAGAGGAGGCTCGGAGGCAAAATGCCCATTCGACTGCTGACTCATAATTCAGAGCGCCTGGTGGTGAGAAAAACCCCACGAGCCTGGGAGATTGCATGCCTGAGGGTGTGTGTGTGGATTCGGTCAGTTGATCTAGAAACACTTGGCCCTTCTTAGCGTGCCGACGAGATCGAACGGGCGCAGTGCATCGAAGATGCACAGAATGCCATTCGATTTCGGGCAAATCGAAATTGCCCATGTATAGATCGGTATATTCAGGCTGACATTTCGCACTTGTCCAAAACCTGAATTTTCGCTGTTGACTGCCAGCACGAATCATCAGAGTGACGGAGAATGATCGGCGGGTCGGCCTGGGCTCTGGGCTTTGTCCAGCATCCAGAACGCGATTCGCCGCGGGAATCTCGATCGAGGCGCTTGGCGCGAATTCCGTTCATCCTCTGCCCTCTGCTTTGCTCCACTCGCTTTTTGATGAAAACCCCGCAAGCGGGCCCCAGAAAATGGATTACCTAATGTCGCGAGGTCTAGGCCTTGCCTTGAGCTTGGTCCAGCTGAGGTGCAATGCCGAGGACTACCACCGAGCCACCTATGTGTATAATACGACAGTAGTTTGGAGTATTGCACCACGAGTCTTTTGTGTGTATCTCGGGATGGGAAACAGAATCCCCAATTTGATAGCCAAGGCGACCACTGCCCTCTCGCCCAGGCATATGTACGAAGTACGGATATCGGCTGAGGACTTATGATGCTCCCGGCTTTGAAACATCGACTAGCCTGACTGTGCCCGCTCATCTCCAGCTTATTGCCAGCGCTGTGATCAGCGGGCCCCAGCCAGACGGAGCCGAAGAAGATGAAAAAGGCTTTGATGAGAGCTCTGTCTCCTATCTCTCCTGTTTCGCCTCATTTTTGTTTGGATAAGATCATTGCAGCCGGCCGCCCTGTGGTGCCTCCTGTGGTGGGAGTCGGTTCCATCCATTCCCCTTATTCCCGTTGAGCTCTGTTTAGCGGGGCCCCCTCCAGCCTTAATTTGCGCACCAATTCCCCGCGGGATGGAACGTTTCAGCTTCAGACCCACTCAAAACTTATCAAGTCATTTCTCTCTTACTCGTCGAGGGTAGAGAACTCTAGGCAGTGACAGTTTCACCAACTGAAGGGGGGTTTTGCTAGATTTTGCATCTGCATCGTGTCTTAGACAATCTTTTCTCTGTTTGGTACATGTTCACGCCAGACAGGCGCGACAGGCTGGCTGGCGGGACAGGCACGACAGGGCAGCAAGAGAGAACCTTCTAGCCCTATCGTCGACAATCCCCGTTGCCCTAGCTATCTCCCGCGCTTGGCATGCGCGTCTTCGCCCCACCCGACTCCACAGTCTGCTCTGAAAGTTCGAGACCGATCGATCAATTTCACCGCTCTCACCAAACATTTTGCAGATCGTCCACATGTTGAGACGGTGAACAACACGCAAGTCGACTGACCATCGGGCCAGACCAGTCAGGACTAATGTCCTGCCATCTGAGGCATGCTGTTGTTGACCCTTCTTCTCCCCTTCCAATCCCTTTTCTCGCTTATCAAAACCGAGGAGTGCTCGGATGCTGTCGGGCTGTGCATCTCTTGCCAACACGCAGGATGCGCCGGGAAGCAATGCCGCCTTCGAGTGTCAGCAACCAGCTCCGCGAGGATCCGACACGTTTGGGCACAACAAAGGCCATCGGGCCTATCACCATCGCAACAGGCGGAAAAGTCGGAGAGCTTTTCTTTGGTCCCCGGAACGCCCGGGTTGCTGCTTCCATCGATGAAGCTGGGCGTACCAATTTTGAGTTTGGATCCCGATAACCGGACCTCCCGGAGACCGCCCCTCTTTACTCTCATAAGCGCGGCTTAATCGACAAGTGATGGGCCCCCCGTATGTCCCGGTCTCTGATCCTTCGCAGACCTGCAAACCTCCGAGTCTCCTTCCATATCGAGGCGTGCGACTGCGGCTGTGCTGCTCCATGTGGCCCAAGCCGGACACCACAGGGTGTGAGCTCATTCCCCCGCATCACCCAACAGTCATGAGTGGAGGGATTTCGTGCGTCGGCGTAGCCATCGAGCCATCGATCTCGATCTATGGGCTGACAAAAGGTAGGGCCATTCCATCAGAGTCTTGCGCTAGTCGAGGAAAAGACGATATCAACCCGCTCAACTCGGAGCTAAGCATACCCAAGCTCCATTGTTTGGTGCCACACACTTCCATTGCGCATTATGACGGCATTAATAAACCGGGTTCGACATGGCAATGTACTCAACATTCGATGGGAGAATGGGGCAGCTCGACAACTATGTACCTCGGGAGGATGCTGCAAGCAAGCGGGGCCGACTTGCTGCACTCGTTTCACCCCTTCGCTACTGCGGACGGGATGACCGCTGCTGGCGTGCCCCTGGATACCCATCCAACTCAAACTGGAGATGACTGCTACAGTGAAATGGCCTGACGAAATGTTTTACTTGTGGACTTGACGAGTAATTTATATCAGAGCTCGTGGCAGACGGCATCCGGGTGGCCTCACGGCCTCGCGGCCTCGCGGCCTGATGGCGGCCCATGGCCCGATCGTCACCACGCGTCTTCCGCACTATTACCGCCACAACCTTCCCCCGGGATCGTGTGAATCGCACACGGCAATTACCGTCCAAGTCTTCGTCAACCAGCTGCCGAACTGAAGGCATCCCGAACCCCGTCCTCTCTCCAACCCTCGCCTCCCGCCACAGTAACGCCCCCCCTTTTTCGATTTTTTTTTTCAGCCCCCTTTCAGCCCCTTAACCCCCTTCTCCAGAACTTTAAACCAAACCCCCCGGTTTTCCACCCCCAGGAAACAAATAAAGAAACAAATTCCCCAGTATGTTTTCTGTTTCCCCTTGACGCGGAAACTCCGAACTCGCCACCGTCTACCATCCCCTCTCACACATCAAGTTGCCACCGACCGAGATGCATGCACTGTGCGCCGGCACGGCCTGTGCTTGCAGGAAACGAGCTGAATATGAAATGAGGGCCGAGTGTGCTGATCTTGGGGGTAGGCCGTGCATGGCACAGATTGTTGATCCCTAAGGGCGGAAACCCTTGGGTCAGACGACGACGCATCAAGAGCGAGAATATCCCGAACCACCACCAAGAACACCGCAATGACAGCTCTGCCACGCATCAGCGCCAGCACGATTTGGATATTGATTGGTTATTGGTATCTCTTCCGCTGCTCTGCGCTGTTCTGTCAGCTCCCCTATCCCGAGCCCAACTCAACTCAACTCAACTCGACGACCCCACCAACCCTGTTCTGAACGCCCCATCGCCATCCCCTTTATGAACGGAAAAGCAAAGATGTCAAACGGCCTCCCAATCCATGGTCTAAATGTACGGCGCGAGGGCATCGGGGGACAAGGAAGAGAAGGAAGAGAGGGAAAAAACCCAGACGGCCAGTTTGGCAGGGCCTGTATCTCCCCCATTCTTCCCCCCCTCCCCCTTACTCTCTCTCTCTCTCATCCACTCTGATATGCCAAAAAAAAAAAAAAAAGAAGTCACCCGATCCCCCAGGAACAAAAAAACGTGACAAAAAAAAAAGAGAAAAAGTCAGTCGTTCCGACAACAACCAATCTGGAATGGCAAGCATGATGCCAGGTAAATAATCTCCAGTCGTGCCCAACAGCACCAAGGCAGCGCATGATACGGGGTCAAGGGACTCAGGCTGGGGGGGGGCCCTTGCAAGAAGAAAAAGGAGGCGTAGTGAAAAAGAAAAAAGAAAACATGCGGCGGTTCGACGCGAAAAGCGTGCGTGTCAGGCCGGAAAGGAGCGAATCTCTTCTTTCCCGGCGTGAATTACAAGTATTTGCAGGTGTGTCCATCCCCCCCCCCCCCCCCGCCTGGGCCCTGGCCGCCGCGAGTACTGTGCTGTTTCCTCCGCAGGGCGGCCGGGTATGAAAATGCCACACAGCAAGCAAGGTCTCCTTGCTCCGCGGCGGCCTGGCTGCCGGCCACACAAGGCTGTGCAATCTTGGTGGGGGATCGAGAGAGCTCCGGCCGAAAAGGCCCGGTTGAAGGCTCTCTCCGCGGGAAGGGAAAGTTAGGTACATAAGAAATGGCCGAGGACGGCTGAAATCGCCGGCCGTGCATTGTGTGTTGGTGAATTGGGCGAGGGAATGCAAAAGTTGCTTGCTGCAACGCGCCCGGAACCAAGAAAATTCGTCTCGTCATCAGTTGGTTTGTCTATGTCGTAGGTCGGAAGAAGTTGAGTTGCTGACTGGTTGGTCGGTAGGTCGGTTGACGGTGAGGATGGGCTGATGGCCCTGGATGTGGATGGGTGATGAGATCTGGCGTTCGTTGTTGATAGAACAAGAACAAGCCAGTATCACATCACTATGCAACAGCCGCAACCCCCTTTCTTCTCTGACGGTTCCTCGGGCGCTTCCGGCACTTTGACCGTCGCTATAGGCCGAGGTTGCGGCCCAGGCGTTCCGGGACTGACAGGAGAGGCCACGGTCGATTTGTCCGCGATCTTGGGCATCGTCGAGTACGAATTCGTTCTCCCGGGCAGTGTCGGACTCTTGGCCTCCGGTTTCAGCGGCCAATCTGGCCCCCCATCTTCCTTCTTGCCCTCCTTCTCGGCCGCCTCCTCGGTCTGCTTGTCGGTCGCGGTGCTGTGTTCTGGCGGGTCCAGTAAGCCGACATCGGTGAGCGGCCTAAACTCCTTGTCGTAAACGCTCCCAAACTTGCCCTCCCGCTCCCACTTCTCCTGCTGCAACCGCTTGGCCACTGTCGGTAGTAGTTGCTGGTCAGGCGGCAACCGTGGATCGGGGCGGTAGGACGAGACCATCCATGGAGGCTCGCCTTCCATCGGCTTGCTGTTGCTGGTGGAAAAATCGCGCTCGCCAGACCTGGTTGTCGGCCGTGTCGTCCCCGTCCCTTTGCTGCTCGTTGAATCCTTGCTCGGGCCGCCCCGTGTTCTCGGTCTTCCGGCAACACCATTTGCCGGCTTCGGTTTCTTGATCGCTGTGGCCGAGATGGGCTTTTTGGGATTGACGTCGGCTCGCTTGTTCGGCGGCGGAACGGTCACCGGGTTCGCCGCCTTGGCGAGTGTGTTAGTTGTGCTGCCACTCCGTGCGCGCGTCTTAGGGTACGTGATGCTATCTTCCTCTCCAGGACTGCTGTCCCGTTTCCGCGCCAGACGGGTGTCCCGCGCGATATGCTCGCTTGGTATTGGGACCGGGCTGATCTTTGCGACGGGAATGCGGGACGAGCCCTTCCCACTACTGGACATCCTGGACCCATCGACTTCTTCCATGATCTCCTCGGGCAGCCTCAGATCCCAGCTGGGAACAGGCGTGATGTCGAGCGTCCTCGTGTCGGATGAAGTCGCCGCCGAATTTTTCCTCGACCTCGTGGCCGCCTGCTCCGAACCCCCGATTGATCTGCCTGACCCGTTGCCCTTGTCCTGGCTCGGTTCCCGTCTCGACCTGTTTTGGCTCTTCGACCTTGCCCGATCTCTCTGGCGGGGCAGAAAAATGCCGGCAGCCTGCAGCTCCTCGCTCTCTATCCTGGCTAGTTTGTCTCGGTGAATCCATTTCGAGTTCTCGTCGCCGCCAGGGCCAAGGCGTAGACCACCGGGCCCCTTTTTCTGCTGCGCATCCTCAACCCGATCCCCTTTCGTACCGCCGCCCGGGTCCGACGAGCTTTCGGCAGAAGTCGCATGGTCCTTGATACTCCGTGGCTGGGGGTTCTTGTGCTCATGCTCTGGGAGGTAGCTATTTTCGACTCCGTTCGGCGTGAGATCGAAAACGAAGGCTGACTCCCCATTTTCATCACTCGGAGAGGAAGTACCTATAGTCGTAGCTGCATGATGCATGGTCGAGTTGCCATTCTGAAGCGCCAGAGGGGGCCGGCTGGACAGGTGGGTGCTTTCGTGCTTGGCTTGGAGTTTCTCGTCGGGGAGCGCCTTGAGAAGCAAAGCAAGGTCAGTTCGGCACAAGCTTGTGATAGGAACAGGACAGGGTCTGTGCAATGGATTAGAGTAGGACGGGCCATGGAAGCGTACCTCTGTTTCAGCTGGCAGAGCATTTTCCCACACGTACGCCGGAGACGCCAACGTCGTCGCTGTCTGTGATACAGTCGCCATGCTCACTCAGCACTGAGAGCGCGATGCCGTGCGATCCTAAGGCCTGTGGGTTTTGCTGCGATGAATGATGATGCGTGCCAGTCGCTGGGGTGGCGAGATTTACGACACCCAGCACAACCTCAATCCAGACCCCAGGGGCGGCCAGTCTCTGTACGCCAAGTACAAGAGAGTCGCCGGCGCCGGGTATTTCGGTGTCTCGTGTCGCGCGCGACCCAGCCTCCCGGCGCGGCCAAACTCGGCAAACGGCTTGTCAAGTGCCTGGTCGACCTGCTCCCTCATGCACATGCGCCAATGAAATATCCTTGGGTATTTTTTTTGTTTTTATTTTCGGATTCGGGTGTTTGCCCCGCGGGTCGCCTGCGCTCAGATCGAGTGGTGTCGGGAATCGAGGTTCGATGGCGGTGTGTTGTCAATCACGCTGGTGGAATTGGAACGCCGCAAATCGTCGCCAGGAAGCACTACGGGGGGCACCTGAGGTCGGGGAGCTGAGGCGTGGATATTTCGAAGGGCTGGAAACCCGCGGCTTGTTGCACCTGGCCTTTTCCCCTAGTTTTATCCCAGCGGCACCTGCAACAGGCAGGTACTGTATGTATCAATGTCTGCGTCGTTAGAGGTAGGAAGCCGAGACCGCAGAAGTGGCGCTGTTAGCACTGAAAGATGCCGGTACAGCCTGTGCTGTGGGTTCTTTGGGGTTTAGGGGCGTCCGAATGTCGTCGCATGCGTTATCTCCTTTGGCTTTTTGTCCAAGTTGCTCGATCGTCGGGGGACCAAGACCCAACCAAATGACTGCACAAAAGATTGAAGTTCGCAAGTGGTGGCCCATGAATGGCCCTTCTCATCAGAACTTCGAGAATTCGCTAGGGGGTTAAGAAACAAGGGTAGCAGGCACCCTGACTGGGTCCTGGCAGGGGACAGAGCTCCATTTAATCCCCAACTGAGGTGTTATTGGCCAATGACAAGGGCCGCGCGGATCAGCTGGGCCTCAGTTTATTAGCTCCGGAAATCAACCAACTTCTCTCTCCAGCACCACTTCCAGCTTGCTCCGTAGCTATCTATCTTGGGAACAGCAGTTGCGTTGTGTCGGGTCTTTTGGGTCCGTTTCGACCCGCGGCCGAATACAACAACATTATTCTCTTTTCAGTTCTTGAGAGCAGGAAAACGCCCGATAATTTCTTGTTGAATCTGGTTTTGAGAAGGTGGGCTCCGTTCCTCGCCGGTTGGTATCCTCCTCGCGTCTCGCCTTCGTTTAAAATATGACTCCTGCCTCCACAAACCAACCCCAGCGCGAGGATTTGGATCAACATAAGCAGCAACAACAGCCAGTTCAAAATCATTTTCCCCTTGATGTTTAGAGAATCCGAACCTTTGTGAACGCGACGTCAATCCACACTCAAGTGACCGCCCAGAACGGTACCGAAACCTACGGCACATCAGGAAGAGGAGAATCCACGCGCAGGCCTGTTCACCAACAGTTCATCCATCAATTACGAAGTCTGCCCTGAAGGGCACGAGAGAGCCATGCCTGTTCTGCCACCGGGCACACGCCCAACACGGCGGACCCGGATCGTCTGCATCAGCGACACACATAACTCGACAGTCAAGCTGCCGAAGGGCGATGTTTTGCTTCACGCGGGAGACCTCACAAACCAGGGGAGCTACTCCGAGGTATGGGATTGCGGACCCCTCCCTACGCAGTGACATCTTCTCGACCTGCTTCTTGTGAGAGCCGTTGCGGAGACAGAGCGCAGACAAGCTGGCTAGCTAGGTGACTGATGGTTGAACAGCTGTCAAGAGCTGTCCAGTGGCTAGAGAAGGCCGACTTCGAGGCCAAGATTGTGATTGCAGGTATCCATTAGCCCACCATGGACGTCGTCAAGGACTCAGGCGACTCACACTCTCAGGAAACCACGATATCACTTTAGACTGTGACTTTTACTCGAGATATGGTCCTAGTTTCCACAACCAGGACCCCCAGGACCATGCCAAATGCCTGTCGCTGCTTACTTCGAGTCGCACCATTACCTACCTTCAGCATAATAGCGCCACCATCCGGCTTACAGACCCTGACGGGCCCGGCACCGAGTTCACTGTTTTTGGGTCTCCATACAGTCCGGAATACGGCTTGTGGGCGTTTACTTACCGCCATCCGAACTACGCACCGGCGGCTTCAGGACCACACAACGAAGCAATCACGAGTCTGAGCGCCGCCGAGCTTTGGGCTACTGTCCCAGAAGACATCGACGTACTGGTCACCCATACCCCTGCCTCCACGCACTGCGACAATTCCATGGGCTGTGAGGATCTGCGCAGAACGCTCGCTAGAGTGCGCCCCCGACTTCACGTATGCGGCCACGTCCACCGGGGCAGAAGTGCGGAACGCGTGAGGTGGGATACCGACAGTCTCGACATTGGGGACGAAGTTGCTTCCGAGGCCGCTGTCGAGCCGTGGCAGGATCCAAACCCGGATCCGGGGTCTGCAAAGATGAGCCTTGTCGATTTGACTGGCCGAGGTGGAAAACGCCCACTCGAGTTCCAGCGCACACAATCCATACACGGCAAATCAGACCTACCGGAACCATTGCAAAGGGTCCCGTGCCGCCCACCCTTCCCAGAACCCGACAATCAGGACAGGGTGGGGCCAGACGGCCCAGCCGGGCGGAACGATGGTCCCGGGACCTCGTGCATTCCCGACCTTGTTACCAGCGTGGACAAATCCCTGTCTGTACTTGGAGACGAGCCCCAATGCACAACGCGGCCGGATCCGATGGGCCATCTGGGCCGACGCGAGACGTGTGTCGTCAACTGCTCCATTATGGCCACCAGCTGGCCTCACGTAGGAGGCAAGCGATTCAACAAGCCGATCGTGGTGGATGTGGACTTGCCGGTGTGGAGATGAGGCGAGATAGACAGCACCCCGAGTGTGTCTGTGACGCTCAGACGTACCGTCACCACCTCCGTCCGAAAGACAGACACTGCGTGCGTGCTGGCAGTCGATGACGCTCGACTTTCGACGTGGTAGCTTCTGAACAGAGCACTTGTGCACGACACTTACTTGGCCAGCCTATCTTCGGTCCGCGGGTGGTTGACCCCTGTTTCTGCAGTCCAGCCTTTGGCCCATCAACTCAGTTCTGCGAATGGAGTCCTTACAGATGTTTAGTTTCGGGGCCAGCGAGGGCAAATGGGGGCTGTCTGTTACGCGTCTTGTAGGAGCCACAACCCGCCGGCCAACCATCCGGGACATCATCCACCAAGACTCCAACCTCGCCATCCCTACACCCGACGTGGCGGCTACAACGCCTACATCCCCATTGTGTACATTGCTCTCAGCAAGGACACCCGGCTCAATGCATTCTTGCCATATGGCTACGGGGGGCTCGACGAGCGTGGCACTTTGGACAGATGATCATCACAGCATCAGCCGAACTGGGGTTGGCTCATGTGACCGTGGAGCATCTTTGGCGATGCACACAGACGGGGGCCCGCGCGCGTGTTGTCAGCTGGAGCCTCGTCGGGTAATAGCTGGCGAGGCTAAGCCGGCCGTGCTGCTGCATCACCGGCCCCCCAGATGCAGATGGGACAACTTCGATCCACAGAGCAGCACGGCCGTACCCCCAAATCCACCATGATCTTTTGCGGTGCTGCTCGTTCGGGGTAGTAGAGTCCACATCCTGGGAGGCCAATGGCCGATGGCGGGACGGTGAGTGGTTCCTGTCTCGCGCCGACTATCAACGGTCGTTCCCTCAGAGTGGTCATGCGGCGCACTAGCGCACGCGCGGTGGCCAATGAACTACGACGGGGCATGTGTGGCCTCTTGTCACCGACGCGACCAATTGGGGAACCCGGAGAATCGAAGGCCAGAGACACAGTCTGGACTCTGCAGTAACATCTAACTCGGTTCTGGGACAGTGCCTGGGATTCATGGGGGCAGGCTGTATGTGCATGCCGAAACGATACAGCTGGGGGAGGGGCAAAGCACGAGACAGAACTGTCTCTCGATCGGGTGGCAGATGCGCCATTTTACCATGGGCTAAGCAAGCTACGAGTCAATGGTTCGATGTTGACATGCTGCTGCTATATATCCACTAGCACGGGATCCTCACCATAGGTAGATGGGGCGCCTAGCGGTTTAGCCATTCGTGGCGAAGTTGCGAGTCCAGACATCGCCTTGCCGTGATGCCGATGGATTAGATATCGAAAACCTCCTTGGCCTTACTCACAACCCCGGCATAGCTATGAGCTGAGATGTTACGGATCCGTATCATTACGAGCAGGCTGAGGCATCAGCGGGGGAGCCGAAACCTTAATCTGGCATCCTGCAGCGGAGGAAGGGCGAGTAGAAGCGATGGAAGCTTCTGACGGGATTCAGGCAACGAATTGGGGGCCACCGCGCTGCTCAACGCCACGCACATACAAGGGCCAACAGCGGGCAACATGAAGCCTGGTGTTGCCCAGGGGCATCGGCCATCCACAAATGGCAGAGAAGCTCGCTCATTGACGACCCTTCCTGCATCATCTCACCAAGGCCCCCCCCCCCCCCCCACAACTGTGTCTCGTCTTGTCTCGTCACTCGGGACGGGATCTGAGACCGACATCAAGTGCAATCCGGTACCAGTCCGAGGCAAGGCCAGCTTCGGGTCGTGTCACTCTGTCCATACCAACGAGAGCGTCTGGCTTGGTGAAGCGGGTTAGGGGGAGGGGTAATTAACATGCGGTTCTAGCGGGGTAAGTCGCGGGATCTGGAATCCGACTCGCCAAACGAATTCCGGTCTCCTGAGCGTTGCAGAAGCGCAAAGCAACCATCGGGATCTTGGGTGAGATCCGTCTCATCCAGGTCGGCCTCTCATGCCTCTCGGACGAGCGTCCTTGATGAGCCTGAAACGTGAACCGGGACGGGTCGAATGCTACGTGTAAAACACAGAGACAGTGTGTCCCTCGGACATAGGCCCGCAGCTGACCACCAATGGATGCCGCAAGACCCGAGCGGTTGCTTACCTCAGGCACCGACGTCCGTCCTGACAGCGGGTTGATCCGTGGAAAAAGAGCCAAAAATCCGAACAAGCGACGGATCGGCTGCGTGGCCGTGGCCCCCGCGGCCTGTGAGACAGGCCCATCGAGTGCCGCCGGCGCCCTGCATATTGCTGAATCCTGGCCAGATGATTGGCGGGCGAACCACCCTCCCCCACCCCCACCGCCCCGCGTTGGCTGTTGATAGGACGTGGCCAACCCATCTCGAGTTGTGGTCGGATCAAGAAGCATTGCCGATACACGATCCAGTGAGGGGTTGGACCAGACGCAACCCTCCCTCCACCCATCTCGCGTCATCGGTTGGCCTGCGTGCGCGTGGCCCGCGTGCGCCCTCCAAACCTGCGATTGTGGAACCCCGAGGGTGTGCGTCCAAGCCTTCCAAGCCTCACCTTTGATTCACGGTCCCCCAATCAGCAACCCCAGGGCGTCGGTGTGGCATGCACTCGGGAGGTGAGCTGGAGGTCGGCGGTGCCCCGTACCTGCTTCGTGGAATGACGCTTGGGTCGCAGGCGGCTGGCCGGGCGGTCACTGTCGGAGGGGTGATGTGCTTGATTTCATGCCAAAGGCTGAAGCGTGGAAACTCATGGAGGAACCCCCATCCTACGGACCCGAACACCCACAACGGATCCCACCCTCGCAGTGGGACCTTACGTCCGCGTGCAGCTATCAGGTATCCAATCCTCGAAGTAGCCGAATGCACGACTGGCGCCGGATTTGAGCAGATTTGGAGCCAATCGGTGGGATGCTGGGTGATGACGGTTGGTCAATCGGCGGCAGTGCCAATGCCAGGCGAGGCGCCTTTTAAAGTGATGAAATGGGCGCGGCGGTGCACCTCGGGGGTGTGGCTCTGCAGGACACCACGGAATGGTTGGTGAGGCCACAGGACGGCAGCCAAGTCGCCTCGCATTCCTGTGTGCGCTGGCTGCACCCAAGCCCCGCCATCCTGGACGCCCGCAAATCACATCACTATTAGTCGAATCGGCAGAAGGTCGGCTCTCATGATGGGCTCGACGCCGGCTGTTGTTGGACGCCATGTTGAACGGGATTCGATGATCCGGCTGCGGACGGGCGCATGAGGTGCTGCGGATTCTCGAGTCAAGAATCACAGCAGCCCAATCTTGCATTCATCGGCAAGGCGGAATCGGCCTGAGGCGAGATGTATGAGCGGCGGGGATCGTGCCCGCTGTGTGGGAAAGAGCCCAAGACGAACTCGTGATCATGGCTCTTGAAATAGCAAGCGTTCGGCAGATAACCGACTTCGGCGCCGGGAAGGATTGGCTTGTCAATGAGTGGTTGAGTACTGGTTGGAATGTGCTGGCGAGTTTGCGATACCTGGGGCCTGCTTGTTATGTAGTTGGTTGATGAGGCTGCTTGGTCATTCCGATGCACCGGGAGGGGCGGGCCATTCTCTGCCATCGGAAAGCTGCCGGGCACTCATTAGTGGCCGTGATGGATGAAGCGAAGCAGATGGGCGTCCTCAGAACCTCGTTGCCGGGTGAGAACGAACCCCGCCGCGCCGGGCATTCTCACCGCCGATTGCGATTGCCTCCGAGCCGCCCTCCTCCCTCCGCCGCTTGAAACATAGGCGCGACGCGCTGTGGGGATGTGTCCGCACATCCACTCGCGACCCGGCAGTGACAAATCTCATGCACTTTGACGCCCTTCAAGTCTAGCTTCGGGAGGCAAGTTCGGAAATCGAGAGCCAGGACGAAATGTTCCTAGGTTTGCCACAACGAGGAGCGGAGTCCGATCCCAGGGCCTCTTTTGCCTCCTCAGCTACAAGCACTAGCCCCCGGCCGCTTAGATGGTGATCTGGGGGATTCGACTTGTTGATCGCCCGCTTCCGAGTTTGAGATTTCCACGTGGGCCAGAGCGAGGCCTGGTGACTTTTCGGTCCCTCAATCGCAGCACGCGTTGCCACTGAGGGCGACCGCCGTGTGGATCTGGAATGTTGAATTCTTTTCTTATTCTGGCCGGCCGAAGGAACCTGTTGAAGATCACAGGTTGCGTGGGAGCGTGGGAGGCCGCTTACTCCAGAATTGTGGCTCGCTTCGGCCGCTGTTCCGCTGGAATGGCCCATGTACATACGTATGTATGTACATACATACCTCGCCCCCGCCTCCGCACTGGACTTTGCCAAGCAGTCAACAAAGGTAGCCACACCAAGCTTGCCAACAGGGAGGCTAAATTCGATGACCAGCGGATCTGTCATCAAAGCTGTGTTTTGCCGCGCAACCTTGGACGTTTACAGCTGTCCTATTGAGGCTGGTGTAGCGGTGCAGCGCCGCGCAGTTCCCGGACATGCACCTCGGGCAAAGCGAAGCTGAGAGCAACAGAAACCAAGAGAAGAGAGGGGACAGCCGAGACCTCCCAATTGCGTATCCGTATTGGAAGTGGTATCCTTGACCTGCGCTGAGGGTGATGCCGTAAGCCATCCGAAGATGGGGAAGTCAGGACCCTGCCAACCCAATGATTGGCACTCAGGGGTTTCTCAGGGCCCCACAGTCTCTTCGACTCTCCACAGCACCTGCATTGCCCCACATCAGGGCAGGCTCGCAGGCCAGGCCCGCTCCACCAGTGTCCACTGCGCGTCGCAGCGGCCATTGTTGGACTCCAAAGCGATGGGTTCCTTCTCTTCTTGTTGGCGGGAACCGAACCGGCCCCGGATGTCCCTGCCCTGGAGCGGCAGGTGCCCCACGCTCCCACCCGCGGTGGCCGCCCGACAAGCCAGGCCTCGCCAGGCAGGCCAGGCCACCACCACCCCTCGTGGTCCAGTCCTGCCAGTGCAGTGCGAGTGATCTCATCGCCTGTTCCATTCTCTCCCATCACCTTACACCACGACAACCAACATCTGAGCCAGTACAATCGGCCGGCACGTGGGCGGCCCACGACCATCTTTCCCACCTGGTCCACAAACGCGACCGTCTTTTGCCCTTTGTCACTGCTTTGATCACGATACCGAGGTAACAGGGACTAATACTGTTTCGTACCAAGCCACGCTTGACGCTTGACGGCAACGACGGTTGCTTGGCTGCGTGGTTGCTCGGTGCTGGGCCAAGCAGTACTCCACCACAAGCCGGTGGTTCATCCCATATACTCCGTACCATACATACGCCCCATCTCCCCCGCTTGCTGTTCCACGATCCACCGCTTTGCGACACCTCCAAAAGACACCCACCATCCGCATTTCTTGTACAGCTTTTCAATCGTGCCGCCTGTCTGCCGACTCGCAGCCGTCCTTCATTCCTCATCGTCGCAGGACGCCTCCCTGCATAACCCAACCCACGCTCCTTCCCGCCGGAACCGAGCTGTCATCGTCTTCAATCCGATGCAATAGCAGCCACCAGCGTCGGACCATCGACTGCCGGCTTCACACACACCACCATCACCATCGCAACTCGATTATCCAATCCCATCACCTTCAACTCACCAGCGCTCCGCCCACGCCCACCATGACCACCGCCCTCCCCGCAGACCCCTGGAAAGCTCTCGGTGTCGACAGAGACGCAGACAAGGGCGAGATTCGGGCTGCATACAAGAAGCTGGTCCTGCAGTGCCATCCAGACAAGGTCCAAGACCCGACGCTGAAGGCGCTGAAGCAGAATGAGTTCCAGAAGGTGCAGCAGGCCTATGAGCTTCTCAACGACGATGCCGAGAAGGCAAAGTACGAGCAGAAGCTCAAGCTCGCAGACATGCAGCGTGCTGCCAGCAAAATTCAGCACGAGATGAAGAACTCGCCCAACTCGTCAGTCCCGCGCACATCCGCCAAGTATACCGCCACTGCCACCTACGACATCCGGGCCTCGGAGCCCGCAAAATACAAGACCGGCTCCTCCCCATCAACTGGAAAGGTATACGCGCACTACACGACACACCATGCCCGCTCACACGAGGAGATGCCGTCTTCCCGCGTCTTCCCGGTCTACGAGGAGAGCGATCGCCAGGCTCGCAAATCGGCGAGTTACGAGAAGCCGTCGAAACGGGACGACGAGAGGCGGGACCGCGACAAGGAAGAGCGGAGACGCAGAAGAGAGACGAGGGAAGATGAAGAACTTCTCAGGTCACGAGATCGGGATAGGGAGAGAGAGAAGGACAGAGATCGGGAGAGGGAGAAGGACAGAGATCGGGAGAGAGAGAAGGACAGAGATCGGGAGAGAGAGAAGGACAGAGATCGGGAGAGGGAGAAGGACAGGGATCGGGAGAGGGAGAAGGACAGAGATCGGGAGAGAGACAAGGATAGGACCGAGAGAGAGAAGGAGAAAGACCGCGAACTCCGCAGAGCGGAAAGGAAGCGGCTCGAGAAGGAGCGGGATAAGGAGAGGAGGCGGGATCAGGAGGACAAGTACCCTCCTCGTTCCCCGTACATTGAACGTCAGGGAGCCTCCGAGGAGGAGCCTTGGGCCGACGATGAAAAATACGTCTCGTCGCGGTCAGAGAAGAAACGGTCATCGAGCAAGAAACACGACGAGACCCGCGAGCGGGAACGCGAAAAGTCGACCTCGCGCCGGGCCAAGTCTCCGCACGTCTCGAGTGATCGGAAGAAGGAGTATGACCAGAAGCTATACGACGCCACAAACTACGCTACCACCTACATCACATTCGTTAGCGGAAGTGCCCCGACGGTCCCAACTCGCGCCCCGACACCTCCGCCCCTCGTCGACTATGAGGACGAGAGCATTCAGCGCTCGGCCCGTGCCGCAGCACGTCGTCCCTCGCACGACGCAGCCCGGTCCAAGGAAAAGCTGGACAAGCTGCGATACGAAACAATCGATGCCACCAAGAGCCGACCGATTCCCAAACTCGCCAAGTCGTACAGCATGCCTTTGGCAGATTCACCTCCGCGTGTAAGTCGATCCAACACGGCGCCGCACTCCTACGACCGGCACATCCCGTCTCTCGCGCGGACGCAAACCTACCTTGCTGCCAGCGCCGTTGACGGCCAACGCCCCCCCGCCGAGTTTTTCGACGATTACGCGTCCGAAGACGAACGCGAACGGCACCGCCGGCGGAGCCGCCGCGGCACTCGGTCGCCGGCGCCCGAGCCCGTCCGTTACAAGGTCGACGGCGTCAAGACGTCAAAGCTAGACGCGCCGTACGCGTACGGCGAGTCTCCAACATCGAGAAGAAGGCATGATTTCGAGGCGCACTCGCCGTCGACATATGCTGGTGTCCCCTTCAAGGTCAAGGAGTCGCGGAATTACGGGCCCAGCGAAATCATTTACACGGCCTACGACCAGCCCGCGTACTACTCGGGCGATGGGTACAATCCCGTTGTGGCATGAGCTTTTGCATCTTGTGCCTAGTGTATTTTCCCCCCCCATCTTTTTGTTTGTATAATCTTTAATGGCCGGTTGGGTGGGTGGGGGCAGTCGGCATCACGATATGCGCTTATGATGATGATTGCGCGAGGCATCGCAGTTGCCTCTCTTCCTGTCGCTGGCGTTCAGGGGTTTGGTTGGGGTTTTGGATCCTCAAAGTTTATTTCCTTTTGCTCTCCATCTACATGAACGGCAAGACGTCATGAAAAACAAGTAACGAACCAGTCGTATCTTACTTATTATGGGTTATCTGATGAATTTCATATCATGGCATTTCGAGCGGGCTGGCATTGGGTTGGCGGGGGGGGGAACAGGGAGCCGGGCACGAGGGATGGACGTCTTTTTCTCAAGAGGGGCAAGCGAGCAGACATTGCTTGCTTGCTTCTTCGATTAGATGGCCTCCTTGATCTCGCTAGCTCGTGGGGTGGAATGGGATGGGATGGAACGGAACGAGATGACTGGATGATGATGGCTTTTGGCCTTTTGTTATCTTTGAGTTTCTTTCTTTTCAGATGTACTTATCACGGCAGAGAGTCGGCGCGTTCTCCACATACAGATCAATCTGATGCGTATCTATATTTGTCTGATATTTCGCTTGTGAGATGCCGACTTGTTGGAGTTGGTCAGTTATCTGTCAGGCAGGCTCCATTTCACTCTCGGTGTTTTGAGATATGATGGAACGATACGTGCAAAACGAAAACAAAAATTGGATTTCAAGCTTGGAATTACCACAGCTAATGTTACTTCGCGGCATCTTTCTGTGGCCATAGATGAATGGGTGTAAGTCACATCCACTAGCCGAGCTCCTCATTGCTCGAAATGGCGAGTCTTTGTGTGGCACAAATAGTTCGTAGATGTGAGTGAGGATATGATTTCGATTCGCTGTGAGCTTGTGTCGCCATGTCTATATCAAAACCGCTATTCCCGTATGCTTGCATAATCTATGGGGTATCCTGTCACCAAATTCCCTGTGGTGGGACGTGATGCGCTGTATATCCACGGCTGGCCCCTCGTGGAGCCACACCGGGTGTTGTAACTGGTATATTTGAACAGTGTGTGATCGCTAGGCGGGGCCGGGCCCGGCTGTGTAATGCATTGCGAAGCGACGGTGACCCGACGGCGTGTATCGGGTGGGCGGCGTGTTTGCTCTGTCCCTCATATCCAAAGTGTACCACATGCCGCGGCCTGGGTGTATGATGTGAGTGCGTGATGATTCGTTGGTAGGATCATACCAGGACGTAGAGTGAGCAGATCTGCAACACGCTGGTTAGCACCGCCTTCTTGTCGCGTGGGGGTAGAGACACAGGACATACCAAGCTCAGCCCCATAATCATGCTGCACCAGAAGCACACGTTGTTCAGCGTCTTCCTGCCCCTGACCCACTTCGTCCGCTGCAGCATGACAATAGGTAACTGCAGCATCTGACAAATGAAGCCGTAGCCGCGCAGCTTCTTGGTGATGCAGCCCATGACAATCTCGTGGCCGACGGCGCTGATGAGAAAGGTGATGACGGTGGCGTTGGCCTTGCCGATGTGGGGGCGGCTGGTGCTGTAGACGTGGCGGCGCAGGAAGCTGTAGACGGGGATGTTCCACTCGCGCGAAAACTCCATCCAGTCGGTGCTGTTCCACCAGTCACTGTAGAAGTGCCGGTCCGCAAAGTGCGTGACCTCGGCGGCGGCCCCGAGGACGTACTCGAAAACGACGAGGAAGACGAGCAAGAAGGTCAGCATGAAGGGGAAGAGCAGCCACGAGATGGTCTCGGCGATGACGAGGAGGGCCTCTAGAGCCGTGAGAGGCGAATCGATCGTGTGTACTGATGGGTCGAGCCTTGTGGAGGCGTCCACAAGGGCCGGTAGGATGAATTCTTCCGAGATGATGGTGAGAAGGAAGATGCAGCCGAAAATGGCGGCGATCTTGGAGATGAGGTTCTGCCAGTCGATCCGCTCGTTGCGCGGGTACTCAATCTCGTAGCAGAGAGTTGGGCAGCAAAGATAGTCAAGAAAGTTTCCCCAGGTCAGGTTTGCTGGATACGTAACGTTGCCGATGGGGCTGGTGAGCTCGCGGGCTAGATCCTCGCGCAGCTGGGCAACCTCATCGGCAACCTCATCGTCCAGGCCATCATCGCCTTCATTCTCGCCTTTGCCCCTTGCCTCGGCTCTCTTCGGACTGGCTATGGCGCCCATGGGGTTTTCTGGGGTCGGGTACAGATACGCCGGGGCGCGCGAAGCGGTGGAGGGGTTGTCCAAGTCGCGCAGACGTTTTTCTGTCTCGCTTAGATGGCCGTTATAGGAGGTATACGAATGCATCTTCATGAGCACCACCATGGTATGCAGCAGGAAAAACACCTGGGCGGTCCACGTCCACTCCAGCAAAAAAGGCACGGCGATCCAATAGGCCAGCCAGACAACCTGGTAGACGCTCATTATGGCCATCCCACCCTTAGCCCATGTCAAGACACCGCCGGCCGGGGCGGCGCGGAAAAGCCTATGCATGGGCAACGCAACGGCGCTGCTGGCGACCATCATAAAATCGGCAACGGCCAAGTGCCAGAGGTTTATTGTGAAGAGGGTCCAGATCTGAACGCGGAGAGGGGATCCGGTATCCTTGATGTTGCGCAACATGGTGGTGATGGCCATGATGGCAAGCCCGATCCAGAAGAGGTTGAAAAAGCCATGGAAGTCGCGGTAGTCGCTGCTGGGATCGAAGTGGGAGACACGGCAGGCAAACTCGATGGTCGGGAAGATGCGCCGCCGTTGCTCGGCGCGCACTTGCTTGCGGGCTGTGGAGAGTGACTTGACGGATGGCGGGGCGTCCGCGGGGATCGGTGTCGAGCAGCCGCTGAGTGGATGGGATGGTGAGCTTTCTGCCGTCTGTCTTCTGTTTTCTTCGCGGGGTTGGCGGTCCGGGATCTCGGCTTACCTTGTCATGCCGGTGGCATGGCCGTTGCTGAGGGCCTCGAGCGTGCTGGGTGACTCCGAGACATTGCTGGTCTGTGATAGATGCGACGGCGAGTGCACGGGTCTCCGGGGCCGGGGCCGCAGGTAGTCCCCGTTCCCGTCTGAGACTTCGGCGGAGGTCGACGACATGATGGCGCGCGGGTCGGCAGTAGCGCAGTCAGCACAACCACCCGGGCGCTAGGTTCCCTCTCTCTCTTCTATCCGCTCTGGCCGGCTCCGACATCCAATCTCGGTGGGAGGATCGGATTACGGGCTGATCCTGCGTGTCTGCCGGTTCCCAAATGGAGTCGGCGCAGATTAGGCGCAGTATTGAACGCAATGCTGAACGATTGAAGTTGTAAGCTTGCAAGACAGTACGAATTCTGAATCGGCATCAACTGAGGATGAAAAATGAACGCGTGGATGCTACTCTCAGGAAGTTGGATTGAGTCGAGTCTTCGACCATACCCGACCCTCGGCAGTTATTGGCCGGAGTCGAGACTTAGCGAATCGAAAAGATAGATTCGCATTTGATCTCTTGCCCGCGCCTCGGAAGGAGCGCGTACCGGGCCAGCAAACTACGTCACCGCCACGTGACCTTTAGACGCTAAAAACGCTGCCGGACCCGCTGCAGTGCATATCTCCATTGCGCCCGATTAACAAACTCGATCCTATCTCCCATGGTCTTCTCTGGTGAGGTCCAACTTGGCGATCAATCCTATCTGTTGTCCAAGTGATTTTTTGGCCAAGAAATAGCTTAACAAGATTCTGAGAAAGACCGCGGTCTGACGGGACTTGCAGTCGTGCAGTACTTGATGGTTGTCCAGATTGGCAGAGCAATTGGGGGCCGCATCAAGGATCAGCACTTGCAATGAGGCAGTGCAGGGGGCTGGTGTTGTGCCACAGAAACCATCGTTCTCATGCACGTTGGTTCCCAAGACGGGCGACCAATTGCTGCGGAGATTCGGCCATCGTGGTGTTGCGGGGCTTGACGAGGGGAATGCTGACACAGGGCAGCGGTTGCAACTCCGCGTACCCTGAAGTCGGTGGACAAGATGCGATATCAATCCTTCCGCGTACATAGCATTGCGGCATCGGATTCTAACCTGGAGTGCGTCACCTGCCTCTGGCGTTGCGGGCCGCGTTTTCTCTTTCTCGCAGTAGACTGGGTGCGTAGTCCAAGTGCTGCAGGTCTCGGGCATTGAAGAGATGACCAATTCAAAATCATCCGATGGGAACCGCCCACGATGCCTTCGCTCAGGGACAGGTTCGCCTACTCCCCGGTTACAACGACGGCTGTAATCTTGCGTGGGATCAACGTTACGTATGGAACGCCGGAAATCGTAGAAAAGTGGAGTGGTATGTAGATGGTCAAGTCTCGGTCGCTTTGTTGGTCACAGGCACATTCTGGCGCATTGCCCACTGCCGCGACGCTCGAGGCTTACGACGGCACTTCTTCCTTCCTCGGCTTTTGTATAAAGCGCAGCAAGAATCGGCTCCCAGGACTGGGAGACCCTCAGGACTCTTTATCGTTTGATATCTGATATCTTGCCGCAGGTTTCGGGAAGAGGAATATCAATCCGTATACATACGGCCTTATCTCAGCCAGTTATCTGCGGGAGGCAGCTGCAGGGGTTCTGGAAGCATCAGAGTCACGCTGCGAGAAAAGCCTGGCCTCGCCCCACTTGCCGCCCACCCACACCAGCGCGAAACCGACCCACTGCCAGTCCACAGGCACGGCGCTGAAGCAAACACAACCTGCCGGGAAACAACCTCAAGTACACGCCGTCTCGGCGAGCGTCCCGACTCGCAACGCCTCCGCTGCCTCGATCCGACCCAGCGCAGTCATGTCCTCGAAGCCTCCCCAACACCAATCCATACCTTCATCACTGCTGTCCGACCAACGTGGCGACAAAAGTGGCCGTCATGCCCATTTCATCAATGCTGCCGTTGCGGTAGCCGCTGCTGACGCTCTTACCAAGCGCAATGTGCAAGCATATCCAACCCCCGACCCGACCTGTGCCGCCAGTTCGAGTTGCACTGCATCTGCGAGCCCGATCCAATTCCGATCGTACACCGTCGCCCCGTCGCCGCCCGTGCTGGCGCCGGCGCCCCGCACCTCCGCTGCATCTTTAGCTACCTTGGCGCAAGAGCCGGCCGAGAACAGAAGTCGAGCCGCGCAATCCCCAGAGCGACCGGCATATACTAGTCCCGCTAGTCGAAACAATTTGGCGTACACCAGTCCGAGTACTTCGACTCCAAAACCCGAGCCCCATGCACCGTCTCTTCAGACACTAGATCCCGCGCACGGCTTTGCGACTCCCTCCAAATCCATCAAACGCCCGGCCCGCACCCTGCACCACAAGTCCTCTGCCCAGTCATTGCGCCCGGTGTCGAGAACCCCAAGTCTCAAGACCAGCGGTTTCTACGGCCCATTTGGTTCTGCTTCTGCCGCCAGCTCTACCGTTGCAAGCCCCATCATCACCGCCATGGGCGACGTCACCCCTCTTCCTTCGCCCCTGATGGCAAGCGACTCGCCCGGGCCATGGAAACAACTGGGTAGGCGAACATCACGAGACGCACCACCCGTCCACCCGACCCCAACCCAAAACGAGTCTCCAACTTCCACAGCACCTACGAAAGGTATGAGGAAGGGTTATGGGGGGCTCACATCGTGGCCCACCCTCGCAGACGGGCCCAATGAGAACCAGGACGACCGACTTGCCAGGCCACCGACGCACACAAGGAGCCGGAGTATTAGCGACTACATTCCGGATCCCATGCTGATGCCCAAGCGCATGTCGACTGTGTCTGGCACTCGTGTCAAGGCTGACTTGAAGACGCCGGTTGATGCGCATATGCGCCGAGAGCCCCACCTCTCCGAGGCAAGGGGTCTGACACCCGTCGAGAAACCGCCAACGCCGCCACCAAGTGAATCATCGCTTAGCGTGGCGGACTCGTCCTCGGCCGTTGGGTCTGGGTCGGGCGTCGGTAGTAAACAGCCACGCGCTGAATACTTTGAGGCATACGGCCGGTACGATGGGAAACGGCGCCGTTGGAGGGCTATCCGGATGCTTGGCCAGGGAACCTTCAGCCGGGTCATTCTCGCCACGAGCCAAATATCTTCATCGCCGTCGGACGAAGAGGATTGCAGCCCGGGCACCAGCCTGCCTACCCCCGAGCCGGCCCCTCGACAGGACCGACGGTCGCTAGTGGCCGTCAAGATCTGCGAGCACGGGCCCCGAGGTGGCGCATCCGAAGACCGCATCGAAATGAGTCTCAAGCGCGAGCTCGAAATGATGCAAGACATCCGCCACCCGTCACTGGTACACCTCAAGGCCTGGAACATAGAGCCGACGCGCGCAATCCTCGTGCTTAGCTACTACCCGGGCGGAGACCTCTTTGAAGTCGCCACCGGCCACCGCGAGGTCCTCACCCCGCCACTCATCCGCCGCATCTTCGCCGAACTCGTCGGCGCAGTAACCTACCTCCACGACAAGAAAATCGTCCACCGAGACATCAAACTCGAAAGTGAGTCCCCACCCCCACCATCCCCTTCTTTCTACCACCCCCAAAATACATCCTAATCCCCACCCCCAGACGTCCTCGTCAACCTCCCCCCCGCAGAACTCGCCTCCGCGTCCCAAGACTGGACAGCCTACCCGCACTCGGTCATCACGCTCACGGACCTCGGGCTGTCGCGGCGCGTGCAGCCGGCGGACGAGAAGCTCGAGACGCGCTGCGGCTCGGACGACTACGCCGCGCCCGAGGTCATCATGGGCCAGCCATACGACGGCCGCGCTACCGACGCCTGGTCCCTCGGCGTCCTGCTGTACGCGCTGCTCGAGGCCCGCCTGCCCTTCGACCCGCCGCCGTGCGCCCTGGGCGCGGGCGACTCGGCCATGCATATGCGCATGCGCAGCCGCACGAGCCATCGGATTGCGCGTGCCGAGTGGCGGTGGTATGCGTACGGGGTGCGGGAGGAAGATGGCGGGGAGGGGGAGGGGGACCACGAGGCCGACGTGGTCCGGTTTGAGCGGGAGGGGCTGGTTGGTGCGATGGAGGTTGTTGAGGGGCTGCTGAAGAGGGCGAGGAGCCGGTGGCCGTTGGCCAAGGTCAGGGGTACCGAATGGGTTGCCGGAGGGATTGTGGTGGAAGGCGGGATCCGGGATCGGGAGGAGGAGGAGGGAGAGGAGGTTCTATGATGACTTGGGGGTTGATGACCGGGAGAGATGATGGTATGCTTTCTGAGGGTTCGGGAACGCTTCATCAGGAAGGGACTGGGTGGGGACTGGGTGGGGTTGGGGGGTTGGGGGGGGGGGTGGTAATCTGCAGTTGCGCGTTGGGCTCAGGGTTTGGGCTGGGCTTTTTCTTTCTTCTCCTGGCTCCCACCAGGACATGTTCTATTACCACGAGGGATTCCCTTTCGATTCGACTGACTGGCCGACTGGGTTGGGAACGGACAGGACAGGGCGGAGACAAGATTGGTTCCCCAGCTTTAGCTTACTAGTGCCGTATACCTAGCGTACTCTTTTTCCGTTGGTGGTGATACGAAAGACGAGGAAAGAAAATATGGGGCGTTCATGAGGTTGGCGATGGAGTTAGGGCTGTCTGGGGGGTCGGTCATGCATGCCGGGTTTATTGGTGTTTGGGGTTGTGTAGTTTTAGGATTCTAGTGTACAGGTTTAGGCTTCTCACGCGTACTTTGTTCTGTGTATTGCGTTGTGGTGGTTCCTACTGTCTACCTAACCATGATGCCTTTTGCTCAAGAGTCGGGAATGATGTGATACACGCCGGTCACCAACCTCGAACACTCAACGCGAGGAAGTGCTGTCGGTGCCTATGTACAGCACCTGGCTCGCGTGTCGTTGCGCAGGGATAAGAACGACAACCAACGGCTGGCAAGGCAGTCAGCACGTGTAGGCAAGCTGGCCCCCTGTGCGCCCGCTCAATCCACCTCGAGCTCGACTCCAATCCAATCAACGTCGACTTCGGCGCGCCTAGAACGGGAGGCGCAAAGACACGCCAAGATGACAGAGGACGCGCAAGGGATTAAGCGCGGATAGGAGACGTTGCGTGAATGAACGAATGGAAGGAATGGCACGCGGGGAGGAATAGCACAGGGGAGCCTGTCGGGCTGAGCGTGTGCAGATCAAGGGATTGTTGTATGCAGGCGGGCAGATGCAGACTGAAGACGACTGGTCGTAGGTGGTATCTGAAGGAGCACCTGAGGAGCACCTGACTTCGGTCCCGCTAGATGTTGGTGGGGGTGGTTGGTGTTGGCTGTCGGGTGCGTGGGTGGCGTGTGCAGCGCGAGAGCGCGGCTATACCCCTATACCGAGCTGATGGGACGGGCTGCGTGGGCATGAGCTTGATCAGCAAAGTCTAAAAATGATAGAAATTGATGATTCCTGCACACCTCTGGAAGAGGGCTCCAAGGATGGCAGATCCTCGAAGGCCCACCAATAAGGCTTGCGGAGGCCTGGGGGACAGGGGTATACCCTTGCCGCCTCCAACTTGGCAGGAGCGCGGGGTCCAAGACAGGGATCCGCCGGCCCCAGGAGACCACGAAGGTAGTTCCAAACTCTCACGTCTCCGACACACGCAGACCTGTTGACAATCACACGCGATAACGGATATCATGCCGCATTGCGCAAGTCAACTCGCAACGGATTTTGCCTCCGCCGTCGCAACCATGCGACGTCACCAGCCTCGTTTCCCACCAGACATTTTAGCGATGACCCAGAAACCTGGGTTGTGGCTGAGTGCAGATTTCTTGGCGACCCAACAACGACCCTCACAAGACAAGCAATCGGACAGTCTGACCGTTGGCCGGGCCAGACGCAGCCCGCAGAGCATCGTTGAAATCCGCGACTTCGCCTTGTTGTAGCGCATCCTCGGCAGGCTCACAGAAGGCCAGCACAACAGGTTTTCAGCTATCACGGCCTTGTCTTTACCAGGCCATGCCATGCAGATCGCCTTGAATGCCAAGAGGGCGTTTCTCTTTACATACAGCGTTCGACGGGCCTAGATCATGGACGGATTCGTACCCCACCTCAACCACTTGCAAGTTGCAACGGAGGAGCAATGGTTTGCATGCTTTTCTTTGGTTGACCATCGCCCACTTGGACGGAACCCGGGCCACCACACCATCCGTTTGCCATCTTGTAGATAGTTCGCATATCTGTGAGGCGTGCATGCAGCACGGTCAAATTATAGTGTCCTAATCGTGTATTTCGATGGCACGACTGAGGGGCCCATTCCGAGACGCAGACTGCCCGAAATGGTCACTGAAGAGGATTGTTGAAAATGAAGCACACATCTCATTGGCCGGAGACGTTGGCATTTCAACCAATCAGAAAATCCGGATCGGCCTGGCCTTAACCGCCGAGAGACGCACGTTGTGGTGGTCAACAAATCAGTTACATAGCGTGCAGCACCTACAATTCCACATCAATACCTTGTTTGGTTGGATGGTTTCCGCAGAGGACGGGGAATTTTCGCGTCCGGAGGGTCACCATCAAGCCCTCGCAGCGCGCAGCAACAAGACTCACTGACTTGGCTTGAGACAATCGGCGGGAAATCTACTCAACAGACGGGCGCGTTGGTAACTAGTTCAGTTCCAAAACGAAACAGACATCCCGTCGGATGATTTAACGACCTTAAGACCATGGACCGGATCCCGCCTAACCGCGGCAGGATATCCGAGACCTTTACTCCACCCCGCGCCGTTTAACTCCCACTGGCGCCGCCCGAACCCGGCACAAGGTGGCAACTACGGATACACTATGGTTTCCCGTTTCCAGCCGCTTGTGATGCCGATCCCTGGTTATAAGACAGACGGTAGCGATTAAGAGCAGCTTCCTGCTGTTTGCTGGCTTATCAACCCGCCCTATCATATTTCAGGTTAAACGAACCGAATCCAGGGAATCGCGCGCCCGCCAAAGGTCGCGAAGGTCTGAGAGCCTCCGATTCCGCCTCCGGTACCCCCCGTGCCTGCCGGGTTCCTGGGGTCTGCCGGTCTGCTGCCCAATGGTACCGCAAAATGTGCCCTCTGTGTCCTCATAGGGCATGTTCTCATGCAGCATCCAGGGCGGCCTTGGGCGCATGGCGGCGCAGTTCCAACGCCTGCAGCGGAGCAAGCGCCCTGCAGAGAAGCGACCGGACCCATGTGTGGATTTGTGGGGCACTCGCTCGTTCCGCCCTGCTTGCTCAGGTCCCGGCCCCACTCCGCTTGTCGTTCTTTGCACCACTCGTCTCTCTTCGCTCCTGCCGCTGCAAGTCTCGCCCTTGGTCGGCACTCGAAAATTTGCCTGTCTTTCCTTCCAATGCAGGCCCGCTGCATGGCTGCTCGCCTCGGCCGTCTCCTTTCCGCCAGGTGACTCAGTGGCTCAGTAGGTAGACGAGCTGTTCGATCTGCCAACCTGCAGCTTTCCGCCCCGTCCCGCTTCCAGTCGCGTCAAATCCACATGACTTTGGCGACGTCCTCTCGTCTGGGTCGCAGCGCGGACCCGGCGAAGACGTCTACGCCACCACTATACAAATCCAAGTACTTTTGTACTTTTTGTCCCAGATTCCCAGATTCCCAGGTTCTCAACCCCTGCCCGTGGCTGCTAGACCGACGCCTTTGCCGATATCGTCGGTCACGATGAGCGGGAGAGAGAAAGCTGCCTCCCGACATCTTCTCGGTGGCCCGTTTGATATTTCCCCTTCCTCGCCTCTCCTGCCGCATATCAAGAGGCAAAGTTCCGAGTACATACATACTCTCTTGTTCTCCGCGCCGTTACCTTCTCCCCGCAGGCCAGGGCTAAGCAGACCATACCATACTCGGTATAAGCGCCTCCTGCCGGTCCCCCCTTGTGTGAGCTTGTCCTCCACACCCTTTGCGAGCATCCCCTCCACCCCTCCACCCCTCGCTTGGCTTTGCAGGGTTGTCATATCTGAATTTGTGGTCCTGGAGACTCGTCTCATTCTTGATATTCTCTCCTCTTTTGGGCTTTTGTTCCCTTTTTCTCCCATCACTCTGCTTCCCGTACTTGAAGGGGTCATTTTCGAGCGCCACGGCTGGACCATCAGGCCACTCGGCAGGCCGACCTAATACCAAAGGCCTCCTAGCCCCCGCCGACTTTGTATCACCCCGAGTCACACTTCGAGGCCCTGGAGATATCCCGCAACGGGTCAGCAGCTAATCACTCGGATTCAACTCGGCTGCCCCCGACGCCCCTCTTGACGCGGATTTCTTTGCTGAACACTTTGTGTCAACCCCTGATATCGCCTCCATGCTGTGGGTCTGAGTCCTGGTGATTATGGTCGAGGCATCCAAGCTTCAACACGAGAATACAAAAACACCATGGCTTCCAGGAGGCCAGGGCCGCAGGCTTGTGGCTGGCCAAGCAACACCGGGCCTAGGGACCAACAGGCCAGCGCGGGAACCCCCAAGGAGGCGGCCAAGATCACCAGGTGGAAGACCAGGAGGGAACCTGAAGCGAGTCACCAGTCTGCGCGGGCCATCCCGCAACCGATCGTTTCTAGCCGGCTACCGCAGCCTCTCTCCCATCGCCGGCCGTCTGACAGTCAACCCGATCAACCACGTCTCACTCAACGGCCACGGGTCCGGAATTCCATCGGCAGTTCAAGCGGCTTGGGCGTGGGGGAACCAGTTAGACCGCTTCCATCCGCCTCCAGCAGACTCCCGGCCCCCAGCTTGAAACCCCGAAACCTCCTAGGGCAAAAGCGCTCTGGGCGGTCCCAAGACACAGGCAACACACCCAAGGACTCGCAAAATGATTTAACTGGGCCCAGTTCTTCCGACTCATATCCCCGTTCCCAGACGCCTCTGGATATCCTCCCGGCCCCTCATCTCGATCGCGGACTGACCCAGAGTCCAATGGAGATACGGATAGCACATCAGGTTGAGATCCCCAGGACAAAGGCGCAGACGGTAACGATATACCCCGAGCTGGACAGGTATCGAGATGATCAGCCGCCATTTTGGAACGAGGGTTTTGACGATTCCAATCTGGCATATCGGCTATCGACACACGACCTCCCTCCTCCCACGCCCCTGTTTTCTGGAACGAGCAGCCAAGTTAGTGGCTTTAGCGGCAGCCCGTCAACGAGGTGGTCGGAATCGCCGGGGCCAGGGCCATACAGCCGAGACACCACACCCACCTCTATGTCGTCACAGTCTCCGGGCCTGGTGGCTCCAATGCGCATACCCCCCCCGCCTGGGTCCCGGATACGGCAGCCCGACTCGGCCTTGACACGGCCCCCCGTCACCCGAAGAAGGACCGGGAGTGTATCAAATGACTTGAGCGCTGCAAGCGCTGATCCGCAAGGGTTGGCAGTTGTGAGAGAGTTGTCGACCTCATCATCCTCCAACTCAACGGTCCGCGCCGGCGGTAACTTGAAGGAAAAGAAGCGCGGCAAGGGACAGCCGCAGCGTCCGCCCAGCCCTCCACCCCGGAAATCGTCGCAGAAGCCCAAGGGGGGCCGAAGTGAAACTGTATCACATACCAAGCCCTCCCGTGAGACTCCCCAGCCACAAGTCGCATTGCAACCACCAGCGAAGGGCCGCTCCCATTCTAGGCCTCTGCCTGTTCAAGCTGCACAACCCGCCGCCTCAAATAAGCCGACGCCGCCTATGCGACCCAGCCGCGATGGGACCGTAGACCTCCAAGCCCAATCGGGCCACCCCCTAACCGTCATCCGAAGCAATTTGTCCACTACCTCCTTGTCGGAACGAAGGCAAAGCGGTTCCTTGGTCCCGGGGCCAATCTCATCGTCCCTCCCAGACCAGCCAAACTACCTGTCCCAACGGCCCCCTGCGAGAGAGCCAACCCCTGCACCCACATCTGCTACATCTAGACCTACTCGAACACCAAGCCCTGCGTCTACCTTCAAGACGCGATTTCCCATATTCGGGCGACGAACCAAGACAGTTCCCGAACCCAGCCAGCCGGAGAAAAAGGAGAGGCCAGCACGAAAAGGACCCGCGGCCGGAACGGGCCACGAAGGCTACGGACGGCTCGGCTTGATGCGTCGGCGAAGCAACAGCGTCGCGAACACGGCCCGTGTGATTCCCGGAACTATGTCCTCGCAGGAGAGTTTCAGCAGCAGCCACTCCTATGATCCATTCCTGATGGAAAGGATGGCCCCAGTCATCATTGCTGGCGGCGAGATTATCGAGAACAGGAACACGAGCGCCGAGTTGACACGCACCGAAAGCAACCAGAGCTCTACTCTCCGACGGCCCAGCATCGAATCTCGGAACAGTTCCCAGGTCTCACTGTCGACTCGCGAAGCGTCCCGTAAAACCTTGTGGCCATCACCATTTCCACGCGTTGTCAAGCAGGCCCCTTCGTTGAACAGCCGACGGCCTTCAGAAAGCAGTGACTCTGAGGCCCCCGCGACAAGGCCTACCTTGGCCCTCAGGAGATCTACGCAACGGCTCAAGTCCGGTGACCAGGAACCTCGGCGGTTGGCCAAGCCAATCGTCATTCGACATGGCATCGTGTCACCCTCCGTTACTAGCTTGGATGCCAGCATCATGTCGGACGACTCGATGTTTAATCCTTCGCTGGCACCAGCTGTGGCAAGCAAGGAACCGGCCGGCACAGCCACCCTCTCCGGCTCAAAGAAACCCATTGAGCGAGCGCGATCCCCACGAAAGTGGAACTTCTTCGGTCGGTCCCAGAATCAACCCGCTGCTGAGAAGAAGGCCGACACTACTAGAACTGTGGCCGCAACCGTCCAGGTCGTACAGAGCAAGCCCGTGGCCTTTTACACAATCATGGACTCGTCAGAACAAGACGAATCTGAGCCGGTCGATTTGGACGACGTGCTTCGCGAAGCCAGGGGCATGCCCGCCGCCTCCGAACGCCCTTCAGTGGACGGTGCAACGACCAAGAGACCGTCGGTGACGCAAGATGGCCCACCGGTGCGCCAGGGAAGATTTCAGCAAGCCGATCACCAACCCATGGATTCAATAAGAGTTGCCACAGCACCTGTTCCCTCAGCCGCCAAGGCAAAACCTGCAGTCACATCAATCCTGCCGCCTGGGAAGCAGCCGCCACCTCCAAGCCAACCCCGGGGTCGCCCGAGTAGACTCCCTCAGGTTGGCCGCATACCAAAGGTTGTCAGCGCCAGGACCGAGCAGATCTCTCCAAAGAGTTTTTCGAGGCCATTCCATCGGCTCAGCGTACACATGCCTCCGACGAGACCTGATCTTCAAGATGCAGATTCAATCGCAAAAGGACCAAGCCCCCCCGAGCCATCCACCCCTGAGCCCGCGTACGACGACCCGGCAACAACAGGGGTTTCCAACATATCGGCCTTGATCTACGGCGTTCCGAGACTATCGCCGCCAGTATACAGTCAGCCTGGGCACGAATTCCTTTCATTTTCACCGAGAAAGGGCTCCCAAGGCACCACAACCACAACCTCCAGCAGCTCCGGAGGATTTTTAGTCTATACGGATGCCACCGCCGTTGTGCCGGAACCGAATGCTCCGCTTGCTGAGGACGAGATCTGGGATGAATACAATGACCTTCTTGGCGAGGACACCATGAGGCTGTCGGCATCACAAGGACCTCGCTGGCCAAAACCACTGCGACTCGGAGAAAGCCGTGGGAAACTGATTGCCCCAGCATTGGAATCGCCGACACTCATTCCACCCCCGTTGCCCAGTCTTGTCCAAGCCTTACGCGCAGGGATGGAGCACCCTTCATCGGACTCGAATGGCTCGGGCATAGCAGAAGAGGTGAGGCGGATGCTCGAGAGCGGCCCGGCCCCAGCAAGCCCGGTCATCGCTACCGATGCTGCACACAGCCAGGACAGCCAGGTTCACAACGTCAATATCCGCAAGCAGACAGAGGAATCGGAATCTTCACAACGGGCCAGCAATTCTTCTGGCGATCAAACTCGCCGGTCAAATGTTAGCGGCAGCAGCCAGTGCTCGGATGCCAGCTCGCCACTGTCCCAAGTCAACTTGCGGGTAGGGTCCATGACAGTCAGCAAGTGGCTCACCTTTGGCCATGTCCTCTTCAGCCCGGTCCGGGATGACCTGGTCCCTGTGGTAGGCTCGCTCAAGCGGCCGTCGATCCTCGTGATTGACGGGTTGGGGAACGATGACTGGTCCTTCTACGCCGCCGAGACATATCCAGCTGCGACATTCTTCAACTTGTCCCCCCGCGCTCCTCTTCCGGCCGAATACCAAGGCGAGTCCTCCATTCCGCCCAGTCCTCCGAACCATCACCAGGTCCAATACCTGTCACCCACGGAAAAGTTCCCCTTCGGCGCGCAGAGCTTTACGGCAGTCGTTATCCGCTTTCCAATCTCGGGCCCGGAGGGACATTATCGCAGTCTCGTTTCCGAGGCACGACGGGTGCTGAAACCAGGTGGCTATCTCGAGTTGTCGATTCTTGACCTGGACTTGAACAACATGGGGAATCGCTGTCGCCGTTCGGTGCGCCGCCTCAAGGAGCGCATACGGGCGGAGGCCCCAGAGACCAGCCTCGCATCGACGTCCGACCTCATTCTCCGTCTGATTGGCCGACGGGGATTCACAGATGTCAAGACGTGCCGGGTTGGGGTCCCCGTCGCTAGCAACATTGCTCGATCTCCGGGCAGGCGGCGGATTAGCACGGGCGGGAAGAGGGGTTCGATCAGCGCTGTCGTCCAGGAAAAGAGCAAGTTGAAGAGGGATGAGCGCAGTCTCCCTGAGATGATCAACGACGATGGCCCGATGGCGTACGAGAGCATCGCAAAGTCGGTCGCCAAGGTTGGCCGGTGGTGGTACCACTGTTGCTACGAGAGCGCCGCAGGGCCTGGGCCACAGTCCAGCATGTGGAATGATAAGGCGCTGCTCTCGGAGTGCCAGGAATGGGGAACGAGCCTCAAGCTGATGGTTTGCCACGCGAGGGTGCCAGACGGCAAGGCTCGCGTGGCCAGCATTTGAGTGACGGCCGCCCCGAGGACTTTTTCTCGCCATTTCGATTCTCCTTTCACCACCTTTTGTCTGCTCTGCATTTTCAGTCAACATGCCGGAGAAACAGATGTGCAAGCATACAACTTACATACACAAGACCAAGAGGGCGCGAGCCCGCGGTACACCATCACTCGACATTACATTTACCACTCCACACCACACCATCAAGCGCTCTTGACATGCCGGTATGCATAGAACGGCTCGGGCAATTCGTTTCGACCTCCCTCCCTCACTCGACAGGAACGAAACGGGACAATTTAAATTACCACGATACCTTTTTTCTTTTTCTTTTTATCTTCACTTGGTACTTTTTCTACCACGGCGAGGCTGGGTAGTTTCGAGGCCATCCTGCGGAGGACAGCTAATGTGTTGGAAAACGAGGGGGTGGTAATGGGGATGGAGCAATAGCCGGTTCTGTTGCGCTCGGTCATGTCAAACCCAGCCTTTGCCGCTTCCGTCGTCGTCTTCTTCTTTCTCTTCTTTATCATTACCATCCTCCATCTCGAGAGAGCAAGACGAAGGGGGACACGGGCTTGGACGAGTGCAATGGGGACCCACTGGCTGGGTGGCTGGGGCTGGGGCTGGGGCTGGGACTGGTTCTGGATGGCTCGTGGGATGCTTTGGCATGAGAAACGACTGGCGTTGGGGGCAATGTCTGCATGATTGTTCTATGTTCTTATGCTATGGGTTGCTGGCGGTTGGCGGTTGGCGAGCATCCGGGAGATACCCCTGGTCTTTTTCCAGCTGGCAGGCAGGCAGGGAGGATGACGCGTGCGTACATATATGAGTGATGATATGAAATGAACAGCCAAAGTACTGGCTATGACATATATACTGATGTGCCAGGCAAAGCTTGTCGGTTTTGTGATGTGGTCGACACTGATTTGAGTCTGAGCCAAGCCATAAATAGTACCAGCCGGGCTCAGATATTTGTTGATGTGCTGTCTGTGGACGGTGATGGCTTCATTCGGGGACAGCGACTGCCTTGCAGGGACTCTGCGCTATGCAAGGCAAGGCACCACAGGCTTGGCGGGCCGCTTCCCCGGATTGGCAGCCGCGTGCCGATGACCCATCCGATTTCCAAGCTGCATCCACTCTTTTGCATTTTGCCAAGAACCCCTGTCTCACCAACGCAACGGCTGCACTCAGCACTGCACAACGACACGAAACGCATCCCATCGCATCTTTCGCATCACCAGCGCCTAGTTCTACAAGCAGTATTGTCCGGACTCCCCACACACACACCGACCGCTAGTCTCGATCCCGACCCCCTCCCCCCCCGGCCTGCAAAGCGAAAACGCAAGGCCTGCGCTCTGCTGCTGTCTGCTCCTGTCTCCGCCGCATGGTCATGTTCTAAGATGGGCATTGCGTTGCGCGTCGGAGGGCCTTTGTTCAACAGACACGAACATCCGCCGTCTGAGTAGACACACACCTGCTGCCATTGGGATTTTACACCACTACCGTTACACACACCGCAACGGTCCATGCTCGGAGCTCCCCTCTCCAAAAGGGGCAACCGACCCTCGAATCCATCCTAACACCCCCCGCATCCACCGCCATGACACGTCGCATTGTGAGCTTGCCCAACTCAACCACGCTTACAGGCGAAACGCCAAACCCAAGAACCATGGCGACTAACCTTCAGCCCCCAGGTCCGCACAATAGTGCAAACCACCACCGCCGCGCTCTTCACCTTCATCGTCATCTTCTTCCTCGACCGCAACTTCCGCGTCCTCCCCAACGCCATACACGAGTACCTCCCGACCCACCATGCGGGCATGGTCATCACCGACATCACGCTGACGACGTGCTCCTCCCTCAACGTCTTCTCCAGCTGCAAGCTCGACCCGACCGTCTGGCACCGCGTCGAGAAGGACCTGTACCTGCGCAAGGGCGTCTTCGCGTCGGCCTACCTGCACGTGCAGCGCAGGCGCGAGGAGGAGCTGACGCCGAGCGATAAGGTCGTCGTGGACGTGGCCGTGGGCCGTCTGCACCCGGGGACCGCGGGCCATGGCAGGAAGGGCGAGGGGCAGGGGCCGGAGCCGGAGGCGCACAAGAACAAATGGCGCGCGGAAAAGCCGGACGAGCCGTGGGAGGCCCGGCCCGGCGGGCTGTGGATCAAGCGGTCGAATAAGCGCGGCGTGAGCGACTCCAAGATTGCCGTCACCGCGGTGGACGTCTTGTTTGGGGACGATGCGGTCGAGGCGCGGCCCGGGTGGGAGATGGTCCCGGGGACGGAGCTGCTGTTGGATGCCGGGTCGAGCATACCGGCCGCCCACGTCACGATCCGGCGGGGCGCAGAGCAGGATCCCTTCAAGCCCCAGCTGCGGATCGGGGAAAACGGGAGGTTCAAGATTGTGCAGTTGGCGGATCTCCACTTGAGCACGGGGGTGGGCCGCTGTCGGGATGCGCTGCCCGAGGACTGGAACGGGGGCAAGTGTGAGGCCGACCCGAGAACGCTGGATTTTGTCGTCAAGATTCTGGAAGAGGAACGGCCCGACTTGGTGGTTCTCAGCGGAGACCAGGTCAACGGAGAGACCGCACCTGATGCGCAGACGGTGAGTGCCAGGGTCGCTGTCCATCTTGTTCCAACGGCAACCCCCGCTGACGTGGCATCGTAGGCAATCTTCAAGTACGCCGAGATTCTCATCAAACGCAAGATCCCCTACGTCTCCATCTTCGGCAACCACGACGACGAGGGTTCCATGTCTCGCGCCGAGCAGATGGAACTCGTCGAGAAGCTGCCGTACTCCTTGTCAAAGGCCGGCCCCGCAGACATCGCCGGGGTGGGGAACTACTACGTCGAGGTCCTGGCGCGCGGCAGCTCGGGCCACTCGGCCATCACGGTGTACCTGCTCGACACGCACGCGTACTCGCCCAACGAGCGCAAGTTCAAGGGCTACGACTGGATCAAGAAGGACCAGATCGACTGGTTCCGCGGCACGGCCCAGGGACTCAAGAAGAAGCACAAGGAGTACACGCACCACCACATGGACGTGTCGTTTATCCACATCCCCATCCCCGAGTATGTGGCTCCCAACCTGACGTTCGTCGGCGACTGGAAGGAGCCGAGCACCGCGCCGCAGTACAACTCGGGCTTCTACGACGCCCTGCTCGAGGAGGGTGTTGTGATGGTCAGCTGCGGGCAGTAAGTCCCTCTCTCGTGCCCCCGTTGTTGTCGCCACCCGCCCCCACGCCACCTTGACTAACCGGGCGCCCTAGCGACCATGTAAACGAGTACTGCGCCCTCGCGGACAACGACGAGGGCCGGCCCGCGCTGTGGATGTGCCACGCGGGCGGGGCCGGCTTCGGCGGCTATGCCGGCTACGGCGGCTTCCATCGCAAGATCCGCGTCTTTGACTTTGACATGAACGAGGCGCGCATCACGACCTGGAAGCGCGTCGAGTGGGGGCCCGGCGCGGACCAGCGGGTCGAGGAGCTCATCCTGGTCGATGGGGGGAGGCCGGTCGCGCCACCGCCCGTGCCGGAGGCGGAATGAGGGAAGGGCTGGGGAGGGGGGGGGGTTGCGGTGTCGGGCTTTTGTCTATCGGGCTTTTGTTTGTACATCTATACACGGCGGTGGTGCGGACGAGGAGCAACAACTGGTCTGGGCTGGCGTTTTGGTGCGCATGCATGGTTTCTGTTCGCTGCGGTGGTCTGGTTGGCTGGCGGCTTGGTTGTGTGTTGGACATGGGGATACTGTATTGCTCTGTGGCACTAGAGTTGGCCTGTGGATTATTCGGCTGCCGTCAGGATATGGAGTTGAGAGAAGTAGATCTGATGAATGGCAACACTGGCCCGCGTCGCATCTCCCGAATGACGGGCGAGATACGTCGACGAGCCCTGGGAGGACGACCCCCTTGCGGTTCTGGAGGCTGGATTGGAGGCTGTGATATATCCGTAATAGGTCGACGAGATATGATGGCATTCCCATGTAGTGTTGTGGCTAACCAGTCATCTTTTGTTCAGTATCAACTCTGTACATACTCTTCACCTGTCGACCAAATATGATTATTAAGCACATAGCGGATGCAGAGTGGGCTGGGACGTAGTTCCCCTCATTCCTGGCGGAGTCGCTCACGCAGTGTCCGCAGCGGCCGATTTCTAAGCATGCAGGCCGATGATGTAGACGCCCTGACATGTATATTAGATGAGTGGACAGACGCCCTCCATGACTGGCCAGCCGACACACCGGATTGCCTTGCTAAGATCACACCTGCCTCCCAACAACGCAATCACCAACAACAACACCGCTACAATGGCTGACACCACGTCGGATATTCACCTGTACACGGCGGCGACCCCCAACGGCATCAAAGTGTCGATGCTGCTGGAAGAGCTGGGGCTGACCTACAAGGCAAGGACCGAAACAGCTCCTCGCCGAGGCGGAGGTGCATCGCTGACCACGGCGCCCTCGTATTAGGTGACCGCCATCGACCTGGGCAAGAACACCCAAAAGGTATGCCAGACGCTGCCCAGACGCGGCCCGGACGGCAAACCCCGCGCGAGACCCCTCCCGGCCGGCGGCAAGCTGACCCAGCCCAGGAGCCGTGGTTCCTTGAGATCAACCCCAACGGCCGCATCCCCGCGCTCACAGACACCTTTACCGATGGCGCGCCCATCCGGCTGTTTGAGAGCGGCTCGATCATGCAGTATCTTGTCGACCGCTATGACACGGAACACAAGGTGTCGTATCCGCACGGCTCGCGCGAGTACTGGGAAGTGAACAACTGGGTGTGTGTGCCTTGCGATGCATGACTCCCTGGCGTGGGGCCGACGGCTGACTGTTTTCCGGGTAGCTGTTCTGGCAGATGGGCGGTCTTGGGCCGATGCAAGGGTGTGTTTCCCAGCCGGGATCCGCGGCCTCGGATGATCGGCGGTGGTTAGGAGGGCTGAGGCTGACCTGTGGCATCTAGGCAAGCAAACCATTTTACGAGTGCGTATATCCGTATATCGGGCGGGGTGCCACGCGTCCACTCCACGAGTCTGACATGGGAACAGGATACGCCCCGGAGAAGATCGAGTACGGCGTCAACAGGTACCAAAACGAGACCCGCCGCCTGTACCGCGTCATGGACACCCACCTGAGCAAGTCCAAGTCGGGCTACCTCGTCGGCGACAAGTGCACCATCGCTGACATCGCCTGCTGGGGCTGGGTGGCGGCTGCCTGTG